>JANJXV010000328.1:0-600000 GCA_024803745.1 Megascapheus bottae | reverse complement strand
CTTTACACACCTCCAATATATGACTTCAAACACCTCAATTCTGTGACTTCACACACCTCCATTCTATGAATTCACACATCCATTTTGACTTCACACACCTCCTATATATGACTTCAAACACCTCAATTCTGTGACTTCACACACCTCCATTCTGTGAGTTCATACCATCCATTCTGTGACTTCACACACCTCCATTCTATAACTTCACACACTTTCATTCTGTGACTTCCCACACCTCCATTCTGTGACTTCACACACGTTCATTCTATGACTTCACACACCTCCATTCTGACTTCACACACCTCCATTCTATGACTTCACACACCTCCATTGTGACTTCACACACCTCCATTCTATGACTTCGCACACCTCTATTCTGACTTCACACACCTCCATTCTGTGACTTCACACTCCTCCCTTCGATGTCTTCACACACAACCATTTTGACTTCACACCTCCATTCTGTGACTGCACACACTTACATTTGTGACTTCTCACACCACCTTTTTGACTTCACACATCTCCATTCTGTGACTTCACACACCTCCATTCTGTGACTTCACACACCTCTCTTCTATGACTTCACACACCTCCATTCTATGACTTCACACACCTTCATTGTATGACTTCGCTCACCTCCATTCTACGAGTTCACACACCTACATTCTATGACTTCACACACCTTCATTCGACTTCACACACCTCCATTCTATGACTTCACAGACCTCGAATCTGTGACTTCACTCACCTCCAATCAAGACTTCACACTCCTCCATTCTATGACTTCCCACACCTCCTTTCTATGACTTCACACCTCCATTCTGACTTCACACACCTCCATTATGTGACTTCACACACCTCCATTATATGACGTCACACAACTCCGTTCTATGACTCACACACCTCCATTCTATGACTTCACACACCTCCATTCTGCGACTTCACACACCTCCATTCTATGACTTCACAAACCTTCATTCTTACTTCACAAACATACATTCTATGACTTCACACACCTCCATTCTATGACCTCACACACCTCCATTCTTTGACTTCACACACCTCCATTCTGTGACTTCACACACCTCCATTCTGTGACTTCACACACCTCCATTCTGTGACTTCACACAGCTCCATTCTGTGACTTCACACACCTCCATTCTCCGACTTCACACACCTCCATTCTATGACTTCACACGTCCATTTTGACTTCACACACCTCCAAAATATAACTTCAAACACCTTAATTCTGTGACTTCACACATCTCCATTCTATGAAATCATACCCGTCCATTCTGTGACTTCACACACCTCCATTCTTTGACTTCACACACCTCCATTCTGTGACTTCACCCACCTCCATTCTGTGACTTCCCACACCTCCATTCTCTGACTTCACACCCCTCCAATTTGACTTCATATACCTCCATTCTATGACTTCACACACCTCCATTCTGTGACTTCACACACCTCCATTCTGTGACTTCACAAACCTCCATTCTATGATTTCACACACCTCCAAACTATGACTTCACACACCTACATTTGATGACGTCACACACCTCCATTTTGACTTCACACACCTCCATTATGTGACTCCACACACCTCCCTTCTGTGACTTCACACACCTCCATTCTATGACTTCACACACCTCCATTATATGACTTCACTAACCTCCATTCTGAATTCACACATCTCCATTCTGTGACTTCTCATACCTCCATTCTGACTTCACACACCTCCATTCTATGAGTTCACTCACCTCCATTCTGAATTCACACACCTCCATTCTGTTACTTCTCACACCTCCATTCTGACTTCACACACCTCCATTCGATGACTTCACAAACCTCCATTCTATGAGTTCAAACACGTCCTTTCTATGAGTTCACACACCTTCATTTTGACTTCACACACCTCCATTATATGACTTCACAAACCTCCATTGTGTGACTTCACACACCTCCATTCTGAGTTCACACACCTCCATTCTCTGACTTCACACACCTCCATTCTGACTTCACACACCTCCATTCTATGACTTCACACACTTCAATTCTATGACTTCACACACCTCCATTCTGTGACTTCACAACCTCCATTCTGTGACTTCACACACCTCCATTCTATGACTTCACACACCTCCATTCTATGACTTCACACACCTCCATTCCATGAAGTCACACACCTCCATTCTGTGACTTCACACACCTCCATTCTATGACTTCACACACCTCCATTCTGTGACTTCACCTACCTCCATTCTGAGTTCACACACCTCCATTCTGTGACTTCACACACCTTCATTCTGTGACTTCACACATCTCCATTCTATGACATCACACTCCTCCATTCTACGACTTCACACACCTCAATTCTGTGACTTCGCACACCTCCATTCTATGACTTCACACACCTCCATTGTGACTTCACACACCTCGATTCTATGATTTAACACACCTCCATTCTGACTTCACACACCTCCATTCTATGACTTCACACACCTGCATTCTGACTTCACACAGCTCCATTCTGTGACTTCACAAAACTCCAATCTATGATTTCACACACCTCCATGGTATGACTTCACACACCTACATCTATGACTTCACACACCTCCATTCTGAGTTCACACACCTCCATTCTATGACTTCACACACCTCCCTTATGAATTCACACACCTCCATTTTATGACTTGACACACCTCCATTCTGTGACTTCACACACCTCCATTCTATGACTTCACACACTTCCATTCTGTGACTTCAAACACCTCCATTCTATGATTTCACACACCTCCATTGTATGACTTCACAACCTCCCTTGTATGACTTCACACACCTCCATTCTATGACTTCACACACTTCCATTCTGTGACTTCACACACCTCCATTCTGAGTTCACACACCTCCATTCTGTGACTTCACACACCTCCATTCTGTGACTTCACACACTTCCATTCTATGACTTCTCACACGTCCATTCTACGACTTCACACACCTCCATTCTGTGACTTCACACACCTCCATTCTATGAGTTCACACCATCCATTCTGTGACTTCACACACCTCCATTCTATGACTTCACACACTTCCATTCTATGACTTCACACACCTCCATTCTGTGACTTTACATACCTCCATTCTGAGTTCACACACCTCCATTCTGTGACTTCACACACCGCCATTCTGTGACTTCCCACACCTCCATTCTGTGACTTCACCCACCTCCATTCTATGACTTCTCACACCTTTATTCTGACTTCACACACCTCCATTCTGTGATTTCACACACCTCCATTTGATGACCTCACACACCTATATTCTTTGACTTCACTCACCTCCATTTTGACTTCACACACCTCCATTCTGTGACTTCACACACTTACATTTGTGACTTCTCACACCACCTTTTTGACTTCACACATCTCCATTCTGTGATTTCACACACACCTCCATTCTGTGACTTCACACACCTCCATTCTGTGACTTCACAAACCTCCATTCTATCATTTCACACACCTCTATTCTATGACTTAACACACCTCCATTTTATGACGTCACACACCTCCATTTTGACTTCACACACCTCCATTATGTGACTTCACAAACCTCCCTTCTGTGTCTTCACACACCTCCATTCTATGACTTCACACACATTCATTCTGCGATTCACACACCTCCATTCTATGACTTAACACACTTCCATTCTATGATTTCACATACCTTCATGCGATGACTTCACACACCTCCATTCTGTGACTTCACACACCTCCATTCTGAGTTCACACACCTCCATTCTGTGACTTCCCAAACCTCTATTCTATGATTTCATACAACTCCATTCTATGACTTCACACACCTCCATTCTATGACTTCACAGACCTCCATTCTGTGCCTTCACACACCTCCATTCTATGACTTCACACACCTTCATTTTCACTTCACAAACATACATTCTATGACTTCACACACCTCCATTCTATGACTTCATACACCTCCATTCTTTGACTTCACACACCTCCATTCTGTGACTTCACACCTCCATTCTGTGACTTCACACAGCTCCATTCTGTGACTTCACACACCTCCATTCTCCGACTTCACACACCTCCATTCTATGACTTCACACA
This sequence comes from Megascapheus bottae, assembly GCA_024803745.1. Taxonomy (NCBI): domain Eukaryota; kingdom Metazoa; phylum Chordata; class Mammalia; order Rodentia; family Geomyidae; genus Megascapheus; species Megascapheus bottae. The sequence continues at coordinate 595,867 of JANJXV010000328.1, read as the reverse complement.
TCCATTTTGACTTCACACACCTCCAAAATATAACTTCAAACACCTTAATTCTGTGACTTCACACATCTCCATTCTATGAAATCATACCCGTCCATTCTGTGACTTCACACACCTCCATTCTTTGACTTCACACACCTCCTTCTGTGACTTCACCCACCTCCATTCTGTGACTTCCCACACCTCCATTCTCTGACTTCACACCCCTCCAATTTGACTTCATATACCTCCATTCTATGACTTCACACACCTCCATTCTGTGACTTCACACACCTCCATTCTGTGACTTCACAAACCTCCATTCTATGATTTCACTCACCTCCAAACTATGACTTCACACACCTACATTTTATGACGTCACACACCTCCATTTTGACTTCACACACCTCCATTATGTGACTCCACACACCGCGCTTCTGGGACTTCACACACCTCCATTCTATGACTTCACACACTTCCATTCTATGACTTCACACTCCGCCATTCCGTGACTTCACAGACCTGCATTGTGAGTTCACACACCTCCATTCTGTGACATCACACACCTCCATTCTGCGATTTCACACACCTCCATTCTGAGATGTCACACCTCCATTCTATGAATTCACACACCTCCATTCTGTGATTTCACACACCTCAATTCTACGACTTCACACAACTCCATTCTGTGACTTTACACATCTCCATAATGAGTTCACGCACCTCCATTCTGTGACTTCACACACCTCCATTCTGTGACTTCACACACCTCCATTCTATGACTTCACACACCTCCATTCTGTGACTTCACCTACCTCCATTCTATGACTTCACAAACCTCCATTCTGTGACTTCACACACCTCCATTCTGTGACTTCACAAACCTCCATTCTATGATTTCACACACCTCCAATCTATGACTTCACACACCTCCATTTTATGATGTCACACACCTCCATTTTGACTTCTCACACCTCCATTATGTGACTTCACACACCTCTCTTCTGTGACTTCACACACCTCCATTCTATGACTTCACACACCTTCATTGTATGACTTCACACACCTCCATTCTATGACTTCACACAGTTCCATTGAGACGTCACACACCTCCATTCTATAAGTTAACACATCTCCATTCTATGACTTCACACACCTCCATTCTGACTTCACACACCTCCATTCTATGACTTCACACACCTCCATTCTAACTTCACACTCCTCCATTCTATGATTTCACACACCACCATTCTATGATTTCACCCAGCTCCTTTCTATGACTTCACACACCTCCATTCTGTGACTTCACCCACCTCCATTCTATGACTTCACACACCTCCATTGTGATTTCACACACCTGCATTCTATGAGTTCACACACCTCCATTCTGATTTCACACCTCAGTTCTATGACTTCACACACCTCCACTCTGACTTCACACACCTCCATCCTGTGAATTCAAACACCTACATTCTATGATTTCAAACACCTCCATTGTATGACTTCACACACCTCCATTCTATGACTTCACACACCTCCATTATATGACTTCACTAACCTCCATTCTGAATTCACACATCTCCATTCTGTGACTTCTCATACCTCCATTCTGACTTCACACACCTCCATTCTATGAGTTCACTCACCTCCATTCTGAATTCACACACCTCCATTCTGTTACTTCTCACACCTCCATTCTGACTTCACACACCTCCATTCGATGACTTCACAAACCTCCATTCTATGAGTTCAAACACGTCCTTTCTATGAGTTCACACACCTTCATTTTGACTTCACACACCTCCATTATATGACTTCACAAACCTCCATTGTGTGACTTCACACACCTCCATTCTGAGTTCACACACCTCCATTCTCTGACTTCACACACCTCCATTCTGACTTCACACACCTCCATTCTATGACTTCACACACTTCAATTCTATGACTTCACACACCTCCATTCTGTGATTTCACACACCTCCATTCTGTGACTTCACACACCTCCATTCTGTGACTTCACACACCTCCATTCTATGACTTCACACACCTCCATTCCATGAAGTCACACACCTCCATTCTGTGACTTCACACACCTCCATTCTATGACTTCACACACCTCCATTCTGTGACTTCACCTACCTCCATTCTGAGTTCACACACCTCCATTCTGTGACTTCACACACCTTCATTCTGTGACTTCACATATCTCCATTCTATGACATCACACTCCTCCATTCTACGACTTCACACACCTCAATTCTGTGACTTCGCACACCTCCATTCTATGACTTCACACACCTCCATTGTGACTTCACACACCTCGATTCTATGATTTAACACACCTCCATTCTGACTTCACACACCTCCATTCTATGACTTCACACACCTGCATTCTGACTTCACACAGCTCCATTCTGTGACTTCACAAAACTCCAATCTATGATTTCACACACCTCCATGGTATGACTTCACACACCTCCATCTATGACTTCACACACTTCCATTCTGAGTTCACACACCTCCATTCTATGACTTCACACACCTCCCTTATGAATTCACACACCTCCATTTTATGACTTGACACACCTCCATTCTGTGACTTCACACACCTCCATTCTATGACTTCACACACTTCCATTCTGTGACTTCAAACACCTCCATTCTATGATTTCACACGCCTCCATTGTATGACTTCACAACCTCCCTTGTATGACTTCACACACCTCCATTCTATGACTTCACACACTTCCATTCTGTGACTTCACACACCTCCATTCTGAGTTCACACACCTCCATTCTGTGACTTCACACACCTCCATTCTGTGACTTCACACACTTCCATTCTATGACTTCTCACACGTCCATTCTACGACTTCACACACCTCCATTCTGTGACTTCACACACCTCCATTCTATGAGTTCACACCATCCATTCTGTGACTTCACACACCTCCATTCTATGACTTCACACACTTCCATTCCATGACTTCACACACCTCCATTCTGTGACTTTACATACCTCCATTCTGAGTTCACACACCTCCATTCTGTGACTTCACACACCGAAATTCTGTGACTTCCCACTCCTCCATTCTGTGACTTCACCCACTTCCATTCTATGACTTCGCACACCTTTATTCTGACTTCACACACCTCCATTCTGTGATTTCACACACCTCCATTTGATGACCTAACACACCTATATTCTTTGACTTCACTCACCTCCATTTTGACTTCACACACCTCCATTCTGTGACTTCACACACTTACATTTGTGACTTCTCACACCACCTTTTTGACTTCACACATCTCCATTCTGTGATTTCACACACACCTCCATTCTGTGACTTCACACACCTCCATTCTGTGACTTCATACATATCCAATCTGTGACTTCACACACCTCCCTTCCGTGACTTCACCCACCTCCATTCTATTATTTCACACACCTCCATTCTATGACATCACACACCTCCATTCTATGACTTCACACACTTCCATTCTATGACTTCACACACCTCCATTCTATGACTTCACACACATCCATTCTATGACTTCACACACCTCCATTCTATGAGTTCACACACCTCCATTCTTTGACTTCACACACCTCCATTTTGACTTCACACACCTACATTCTGTGACTTCACACACCTCCATTTTTGACTTCACACACCACCATTTTGATTTCACACACCTCCATTCTGTGACTTCACACACCTCCATTCTTTGACTTCACACATCTCCGTTTTGACTTCACACACTTCCATTCTGGGACTTAACACACCTCCATTCTGTGACTTCACACACCACCATTGTTTGACTTCACACACCTCAATTCTTTACTTCATACACCTCCATTCCACGACTTCACAAACCTTCATTCTATGAGTTCAGAAACATCCAGTCTATGAGTTCACACACCACAATTTTGTCTTAAACACCTCCATTCTATGACTTCACACACCTTCATTCTTAATTCAGAAACATCCATTCTATGACTTCACACACTTCCATTCTATGACTTCACAAACCTCCATTCTGTGACTTGACACACCTCCATTCTGAGTTCACACACCTCCATTCGGTGACTTCACACATCTCCATTCTGACTTCACAGACCTCCATTTTAGGACTTTACACACTTCCATTCTATGACTTCACACTCCTCCATTATGTGACTTCACACACCTCCATTCTGTGACTTCACACACCTTCATTCTCTGAATTCACACACCTCCATTCTATGACTTCACACACCTCTATTCTATGATTTCACACATCCATTTTGACTTCACACACATAAAATATATGACTTCAAACACCTCAATTCTGTGACTTCACACACCTCCATTCTATGACTTCATACCCGTCCATTCTGTGACTTCACCCACCTCAATTCTGTGACTTCACACACCTCCATTCTCCGACTTCACACCCCTCCAATTTGACTTCACATACCTCCATTCTATGACTTCACAAACCTCCATTCTGTGACGTCACACACCTCCAATCTGTGACTTCACAAACCTCCATTCTATGATTTCACACAGCTCCATTCTATGACTTCACACACCTCCATTTTATGACGTCACACACCTCCATTTTGACTTCACACACCTCCATTATGTGACTTCACACACCTCCCTTCTGTGTCTTCACACACCTCCATTCTATGACTTCACACACCTTCATTCTGTGATTCACACACCTCCATTCTATGATTTCACACACTTCCATTCTATGATTTCACATACCTCCATGCTGTGACTTCACACACCTCCATTCTGTGACTTCACACACCTCCATTCTGAGTTCACACACCTCCATTCTGTGACTTCACAAACCTCCATTCTATGGTTTCACACAGCTCCATTCTATGACTTCACTCACCTCCATTTTATGACGTCACACACCTCCATTTTGACTTCTCACATCTCCATTCTGTGACTTCACACACTTCCATTCTATGACTTCACACACTTCCTTTGTGACGTCACACACCTGCCTTTTATGAGTTCACACACCTCCATTCTATGACTTCACACACGTCCATTCTGACTTCACACTCCTCCATTCGATGACTTCACAGACCTCGAGTATGTGACTTCACTCACCTCCACTCTATGACTTCACACTCCTCCATTCTATGACTTCCCACATCTCCTTTCTATGACTTCACCCACCTCCATTTTATGACTTCACACACCTCCACTCTGTATTCACACAGCTCCATTCTGTGACTTCACAAAACTCCATTCTATGATTTCACACACCTCCATTCTATGACTTCACACACCTCCATTTTATGACGTCACACACCTTTATTCTTAATTCAGAAACATCCATTCTATGACTTCACACACCTCCATTCTATGACTTCACAAACCTCCATTCTGTGACTTCACACACCTCCATTCTGAGTTCACACACCTCCATTCGGTGACTTCACACATCTCCATTCTGACTTCACACACCTCCATTCTATGACTTTACACACTTCCATTCTATGACTTCACACTCCTCCATTCTGTGACTTCACACACCTCCATTCTGTGACTTCACACACCTTCATTCTATGAATTCACACACCTCCATTCTATGACTTCACACACCTCTATTCTATGATTTCACACATCCATTTTGACTTCAGACACATAAAATATATGACTTCAAACAACTCAATTCTGTGACTTCACACACCTCCATTCTATGACTTCATACCCATCCATTCTGTGACTTCACACACATCCATTCTATGACTTCACACACCTCCATTCTGTGACTTCACCCACCTCAATTCTGTGAAGTCACACACCTCCATTCTCCGACTTCACACCCCTCCAATTTGACTTCACATACCTCCATTCTATGACTTCACAAACCTCCATTCTGTGACGTCACACACCTCCAATCTGTGACTTCACAAACCTCCATTCTATCATTTCACACACCTCTATTCTATGACTTAACACACCTCCATTTTATGACGTCACACACCTCCATTTTGACTTCACACACCTCCATTATGTGACTTCACACACCTCCCTTCTGTGTCTTCACACACCTCCATTCTATGACTTCACACACATTCATTCTGCGATTCACACACCTCCATTCTATGACTTCACACACTTCCATTCTATGATTTCACATACCTTCATGCGATGACTTCACACACCTCCATTCTGTGACTTCACACACCTCCATTCTGAGTTCACACACCTCCATTCTGTGACTTCCCAAACCTCCATTCTATGATTTCACACAGCTCCACTCTATGACTTCACTCACCTCCATTTTATGACGTCACACACCTCCATTTTGACTTCTCACATCTCCATTCTGTGACTTCACACACTTCCATTCTATGACTTCACACACTTCCTTTGTGACGTCACACACCTCCATTCTATGAGTTCACATACCTCCATTCTATGACTTCACACACCTCAATTCTGACTTCACACTCCTCCATTCGATGACTTCACAGACCTCGAATATGTGACTTCACTCACCTCCACTCTATGACTTCACACTCCTCCATTCTATGACTTCCCACATCTCCTTTCTATGACTTCACCCACCTCCATTTTATGACTTCACACACCTCCATTCTGTATTCACACAGCTCCATTCTGTGACTTCACAAAACTCCATTCTATGATTTCACACACCTCCATTCTATGACTTCACACACCTCCATTTTATGACGTCACACACCTCCATTTTGACTTCACACACCTCCATTATGTGACTTCACACACCTCCCTTCTGTGTCTTCACACACATCCATTCTATGCCTTCACACACCTTCATTCTGTGACTTCACAAACCTCCATTCTATGACTTCACACACTTCCATTCTATGATTTCACATACCTCCATGCTGTGACTTCACACACCTCCATTATGTGACTTCACACACCTCCATTCTATGATTTCACACAGCTCCATTCTATGACTTCACACACCTCCATTTTATGACGTCACACACCTCCATTTTGACTTCTCACACCTCCATTCTGTGACTTCACACACCTCCATTCTATGACTTCACACACTTCCTTTGTGATGTCACACACCTCCATTCTATGAGTTCACACACCTCCATTCTATGACTTCACACACCTCCATTCTGACTTCACACACCTCCATTCTATGACTTCACAGACCTCGAATATGTGACTTCACTCACCGCCACTCTATGACTTCACACTCCTCCATTCTATGACTTTCCACACCTCCTTTCTATGACTTCACCACATCCAATCTATGACTACACACCTCCATTCTGACTTCACACACCTTCATTCTGTGAATTCACACACCTCCATTCTGTGTTCATATACCTCCATTCTATGACTTCACACACCTTCATTCTTACTTCAGAAACATCCATTCTATGACTTCACACAACCCCATTCTATGACTTCACAAACCTCCATTCTGTGACTTCACACTCCTCCATTCTGAGTTCACACACCTCCCTTCTTTGACTTCACACACTTCCATTCTATGACTTCACACACCTCCAATCGGTGACTTCACACACCTCCATTCTGTGTTCACACACCTCCATTCTATGACTTCACAGACCTCGAATATGTGACTTCAATCACCTCCACTCTAGGACTTCACACTCCTCCATTCTATGACTTCCCACATCTGCTTTCTATGACTTCACCCACCTCCATTTTATGACTTCACACACCTCCATTATGTGACTTCACACACCTCCATTCTATGACCTCACACACCCTCTTTCTGTGATTTCACACACCTCCATTCTATGACTTCACACATCCATTTTGACTTCACACACCTCCAATATATGACTTCAAACACCTCAATTCTGTGATTTCACACACCTCCATTCTATGACTTCATACCGTCCATTCTGTGACTTCACACACCTCCATTCTATGACTTCACACACTTAAATTCTATGACTTCACACACCTCCATTCTGTGACTTTACACACCTCCATTGTGACTTTACACACTTCCATTCTGTGACGTCACACACCTCCATTCTGTGACTTCCCACACCTCCATTCTGTGACTTCACACACCTCCATTCTGAGTTCACACAACTCCATTCGGTGACTTCACACACCTCCATTCTGACTTCACACACCTCCATTCTATGACTTCACACACTTCCATTCTATGACTTCACACACCTCCATTCTGTGACTTCACACACCTCCATTCTGTGTTCACACACCTCCATTCTCTGACTTCACACACCTCCATTCTGTGACTTCACACACCTCCATTCTGTGATTTCACACACTTCCATTCTATGACTTCACACACCTCCATTCTGTGACTTCACACACCTCCATTCTGTGTTCACACACCTCCATTCTCTGACTTCACACACCTCCATTCTGTGATTTCACACACCACCCTTCCGTGACTTCACCCACCTCCATTCTATGACTTCACACACCTCCATTCTATGACTTCACACACTTTCATTCTATGACTTCACACACCTCCATTCTATGACTTCTCACACCTCCATTCTATGACTTCCCACACCTGCATTCTGACTTCACACACCTCCATTGTATGACTTCACACATCTTCTTTCTGTAACTTCCCACACTTCCAATGTTTGACTTCACAAACCTCAATTGCATGACTTCACACACCTCCATTCTATGAGTTCACACACTTCCATTCTTTGACTTCACACACCTCCGTTTTGACTTCACACACTTCCATTCTGTGACTTCACACACCTCCATTCTGAGTTCACACACCTCCATTGTGTGACTTCCCAAACCTCTATTCTATGATTTCACACACCTCCATTTTAGGACGTCACACACCTCCATTTTGACTTCACACACTTTCATTCTGTGACTTCACACACCTCCATTCTATGATTTCACATACCTTCATGCGATGACTTCACACACCTCCATTCTGTGACTTCACACACCTCCATTCTGAGTTCACACACCTCCATTCTGTGACTTCCCAAACCTCTATTCTATGATTTCACACAACTCCTTTCTATGACTTCACACACCTCCATTCTATGACTTCACAGACCTCCATTCTGTGACTTCACACACCTCCATTATATGACTTCACACACCTTCATTTTCACTTCACAAACATACATTCTATGACTTCACACACCTCCATTCTATGACTTCACACACCTACATTCTTTGACTTCACACACCTCCATTCTGTGACTTCACACCTCCATTCTGTGACTTCACACAGCTCCATTCTGTGACTTCACACACCTCCATTCTCCGACTTCACACACCTCCATTCTATGACTTCACACATCCATTTTGACTTCACACACCTCCAAAATATAACTTCAAACACCTTAATTCTGTGACTTCACACATCTCCATTCTATGAAATCATACCCGTCCATTCTGTGACTTCACACACCTCCATTCTTTGACTTCACACACCTCCATTCTGTGACTTCACCCACCTCCATTCTGTGACTTCCCACACCTCCATTCTCTGACTTCACACCCCTCCAATTTGACTTCATATACCTCCATTCTATGACTTCACACACCTCCATTCTGTGACTTCACACACCTCCATTCTGAGTTCACACACCTCCATTCTGTGACTTCCCAAACCTCCATTCTATGATTTCACACAGCTCCACTCTATGACTTCACTCACCTCCATTTTATGACGTCACACACCTCCATTTTGACTTCTCACATCTCCATTCTGTGACTTCACACACTTCCATTCTATGACTTCACACACTTCCTTTGTGACGTCACACACCTCCATTCTATGAGTTCACATACCTCCATTCTATGACTTCACACACCTCAATTCTGACTTCACACTCCTCCATTCGATGACTTCACAGACCTCGAATATGTGACTTCACTCACCTCCACTCTATGACTTCACACTCCTCCATTCTATGACTTCCCACATCTCCTTTCTATGACTTCACCCACCTCCATTTTATGACTTCACACACCTCCATTCTGTATTCACACAGCTCCATTCTGTGACTTCACAAAACTCCATTCTATGATTTCACACACCTCCATTCTATGACTTCACACACCTCCATTTTATGACGTCACACACCTCCATTTTGACTTCACACACCTCCATTATGTGACTTCACACACCTCCCTTCTGTGTCTTCACACACATCCATTCTATGCCTTCACACACCTTCATTCTGTGACTTCACAAACCTCCATTCTATGACTTCACACACTTCCATTCTATGATTTCACATACCTCCATGCTGTGACTTCACACACCTCCATTATGTGACTTCACACACCTCCATTCTATGATTTCACACAGCTCCATTCTATGACTTCACACACCTCCATTTTATGACGTCACACACCTCCATTTTGACTTCTCACACCTCCATTCTGTGACTTCACACACCTCCATTCTATGACTTCACACACTTCCTTTGTGATGTCACACACCTCCATTCTATGAGTTCACACACCTCCATTCTATGACTTCACACACCTCCATTCTGACTTCACACACCTCCATTCTATGACTTCACAGACCTCGAATATGTGACTTCACTCACCGCCACTCTATGACTTCACACTCCTCCATTCTATGACTTTCCACACCTCCTTTCTATGACTTCACCACATCCAATCTATGACTACACACCTCCATTCTGACTTCACACACCTTCATTCTGTGAATTCACACACCTCCCTTCTGTGTTCATATACCTCCATTCTATGACTTCACACACCTTCATTCTTACTTCAGAAACATCCATTCTATGACTTCACACAACCCCATTCTATGACTTCACAAACCTCCATTCTGTGACTTCACACTCCTCCATTCTGAGTTCACACACCTCCCTTCTTTGACTTCACACACTTCCATTCTATGACTTCACACACCTCCAATCGGTGACTTCACACACCTCCATTCTGTGTTCACACACCTCCATTCTATGACTTCACAGACCTCGAATATGTGACTTCAATCACCTCCACTCTAGGACTTCACACTCCTCCATTCTATGACTTCCCACATCTGCTTTCTATGACTTCACCCACCTCCATTTTATGACTTCACACACCTCCATTATGTGACTTCACACACCTCCATTCTATGACCTCACACACCCTCTTTCTGTGATTTCACACACCTCCATTCTATGACTTCACACATCCATTTTGACTTCACACACCTCCAATATATGACTTCAAACACCTCAATTCTGTGATTTCACACACCTCCATTCTATGACTTCATACCGTCCATTCTGTGACTTCACACACCTCCATTCTATGACTTCACACACTTAAATTCTATGACTTCACACACCTCCATTCTGTGACTTTACACACCTCCATTGTGACTTTACACACTTCCATTCTGTGACGTCACACACCTCCATTCTGTGACTTCCCACACCTCCATTCTGTGATTTCACACACCTCCATTCTGAGTTCACACAACTCCATTCGGTGACTTCACACACCTCCATTCTGACTTCACACACCTCCATTCTATGACTTCACACACTTCCATTCTATGACTTCACACACCTCCATTCTGTGACTTCACACACCTCCATTCTGTGTTCACACACCTCCATTCTCTGACTTCACACACCTCCATTCTGTGACTTCACACACCTCCATTCTGTGATTTCACACACTTCCATTCTATGACTTCACACACCTCCATTCTGTGACTTCACACACCTCCATTCTGTGTTCACACACCTCCATTCTCTGACTTCACACACCTCCATTCTGTGATTTCACACACCACCCTTCCGTGACTTCACCCACCTCCATTCTATGACTTCACACACCTCCATTCTATGACTTCACACACTTTCATTCTATGACTTCACACACCTCCATTCTATGACTTCTCACACCTCCATTCTATGACTTCCCACACCTGCATTCTGACTTCACACACCTCCATTGTATGACTTCACACATCTTCTTTCTGTAACTTCCCACACTTCCAATGTTTGACTTCACAAACCTCAATTGCATGACTTCACACACCTCCATTCTATGAGTTCACACACTTCCATTCTTTGACTTCACACACCTCCGTTTTGACTTCACACACTTCCATTCTGTGACTTCACACACCTCCATTCTGAGTTCACACACCTCCATTGTGTGACTTCCCAAACCTCTATTCTATGATTTCACACACCTCCATTTTAGGACGTCACACACCTCCATTTTGACTTCACACACTTTCATTCTGTGACTTCACACACCTCCATTCTATGATTTCACATACCTTCATGCGATGACTTCACACACCTCCATTCTGTGACTTCACACACCTCCATTCTGAGTTCACACACCTCCATTCTGTGACTTCCCAAACCTCTATTCTATGATTTCACACAACTCCTTTCTATGACTTCACACACCTCCATTCTATGACTTCACAGACCTCCATTCTGTGACTTCACACACCTCCATTCTATGACTTCACACACCTTCATTTTCACTTCACAAACATACATTCTATGACTTCACACACCTCCATTCTATGACTTCACACACCTACATTCTTTGACTTCACACACCTCCATTCTGTGACTTCACACCTCCATTCTGTGACTTCACACAGCTCCATTCTGTGACTTCACACACCTCCATTCTCCGACTTCACACACCTCCATTCTATGACTTCACACATTCATTTTGACTTCACACACCTCCAAAATATAACTTCAAACACCTTAATTCTGTGACTTCACACATCTCCATTCTATGAAATCATACCCGTCCATTCTGTGACTTCACACACCTCCATTCTTTGACTTCACACACCTCCATTCTGTGACTTCACCCACCTCCATTCTGTGACTTCCCACACCTCCATTCTCTGACTTCACACCCCTCCAATTTGACTTCATATACCTCCATTCTATGACTTCACACACCTCCATTCTGTGACTTCACACACCTCCATTCTGTGACTTCACAAACCTCCATTCTATGATTTCACACACCTCCAAACTATGACTTCACACACCTACATTTTATGACGTCACACACCTCCATTTTGACTTCACACACCTCCATTATGTGACTCCACACACCTCGCTTCTGTGACTTCACACACCTCCATTCTATGACTTCACACACTTCCATTCTATGACTTCACACTCCGCCATTCCGTGACTTCACAGACCTGCATTGTGAGTTCACACACCTCCATTCTGTGACATCACACACCTCCATTCTGCGATTTCACACACCTCCATTCTGAGATGTCACACCTCCATTCTATGAATTCACACACCTCCATTCTGTGATTTCACACACCTCAATTCTAAGACTTCACACAACTCCATTCTGTGACTTTACACATCTCCATAATGAGTTCACGCACCTCCATTCTGTGACTTCACACACCTCCATTCTGTGACTTCACACACCTCCATTCTATGACTTCACACACCTCCATTCTGTGACTTCACCTACCTCCATTCTATGACTTCACAAACCTCCATTCTGTGACTTCACACACCTCCATTCTGTGACTTCACAAACCTCCATTCTATGATTTCACACACCTCCAATCTATGACTTCACACACCTCCATTTTATGATGTCACACACCTCCATTTTGACGTCTCACACCTCCATTATGTGACTTCACACACCTCTCTTCTGTGACTTCACACACCTCCATTCTATGACTTCACACACCTACATTCTATGACTTCACACACCTTCATTCGACTTCACACACCTCCATTCTATGACTTCACAGACTTCGAATCTGTGACTTCACTCACCTCCAATCTATGACTTCACACTCCTCCATTCTATGACTTCCCACACCTCCTTTCTATGACTTCACACCTCCATTCTGACTTCACACATCTCCATTATGTGACTTCACACACCTCCATTATATGACGTCACACAACTCTGTTCTATGACTCACACACCTCCATTCTATGACTTCACACACCTCCATTCTGCGACTTCACACACCTCCATTCTGTGACTTCACACAGCTCCATTCTGTGACATCACACACCTCCATTCTCCGACTTCACACACCTCCATTCTATGACTTCACACATCCATTTTGACTTCACAAACCTCCAATATATAACTTTAAACACCTCAATTCTGTGACTTCACACACCTCCATTCTATGAAATCATACCCGTCCATTCTGTGACTTCACACACCTCCATTCTTTGACTTCACACACCTCCATTCTGTGACTTCACCCACCTCCATTCTGTGACTTCCCACACCTCAATTCTCCGACTTCACACCCCTCCAATTTGACTTCACATACCTCCATTCTATGACTTCACACACCTCCATTTTGTGACTTCACAAACCTCCATCCTATGATTTCACACACCTCCAATCTATGACTTCACACACCTACATTTTATGACGTCACACACCTCCATTTTGACTTCACACACCTCCATTATGTGACTCCACACACCTCCCTTCTGTGACTTCACACACCTCCATTCTATGACTTCACACACTTCCATTCTATGATGTCACACACCGCTATTCCGTGACTTCACACACCTGCATTGTGAGTTCACACACCTCCATTCTGTGACCTCACACACCTGCATTCTGCGATTTCACACACCTCCATTCTGAGATGTCACACCTCCATTCTATGAATTCACACACCTCCATTCTGTGATTTCACACACCTCAATTCTGTGACTTCACACAACTCCATTCTGTGACTTAACACATCTCCATTCTTAGTTCACACACCTCCATTCTGTGACTTCACACACCTCCAATCTGTGACTTCACACACATCCATTCTATGACTTCACACACCTCCCTTCTGTGACTTCACAAACCTCCATTCTATGATTTCACACACCTCCAATCAATGACTTCACACACCTCCATTTTATGACGTCACACACCTCCATTTTCACTTCTCACACCTCCATTATGTGATTTCACACACCTCTCTTCTGTGACTTCACACACCTCCATTCTATGACTTCACATACCTTCATTGTATGCCTTCGCACACCTCCATTCTATGACTTCACACACTTCCATTCTGTGATTTCACATACCTTCATACGAAGACTTCACACACCTCCATTCTATGACTTCACACATCTCCATTCTGAGTTCACACACCGCCATTCTGTGACTTCACAAACCTCTATTCTATGATTTCACTCACCTCCATTCAATGACTTCTCACACCTCCATTTTAGGACGTCACACACCTCCATTTTGACTTCACCCACTTCCATTCTGTGACTTCACACACCTCCATTCTATGACTTCACACACTTCCATTGGGACGTCACACACCTCCATTCTATGAGTTCACACACCTACATTCTATGACTTCACACACCTTCATTCGACTTCACACACCTCCATTCTATGACTTCACAGACCTCGAATCTGTGACTTCACTCACCTCCAATCTATGACTTCACACTCCTCCATTCTATGACTTCCCACACCTCCTTTCTATGACTTCACACCTCCATTCTGACTTCACACACCTCCATTATATGACATCACACAACTCCGTTCTATGACTTCACACAACTCCATTCTATGACTTCACACACCTCCATTCTATGACTTCACACACCTCCATTCTATGACTTCACACACCTTCATTCTTACTTCACAAACATATATTCTATGACTTCACACACCTCCATTCTATGACTTCACACACCTCCATTCTTTGACTTCACACACTTCCATTCTGTGACTTCACACACCTCCATTCTGTGACTTCACACAGCTCCATTCTGTGACTTCATACACCTCCATTCTCTGACTTCACACACCTCTATTCTATGACTTCACACATCCATTTGACTTCACACAACTCCAATATATAACTTCAAACACCTCAATTCTGTGACTTCACACACCTCCCTTCTATAAATTCATACCCGTCCATTCTGTGACTTCACACACCTCCATTCTTTGACGTCACAAACCTCCATTCTGTGACTTCACACACCTCCATTCTGTGACTTCACACACCTCCATTCTGTGACTTCCCACACCTCCATTCTCCGACTTCATACCCCTCCAATTTGACTTCACATACCTCCATTCTATGACTTCACACACCTCCATTCTGTGACTTCGCAAACCTCCATTCTATGATTTCACACACCTCCAATCTATGACTTCACACACCTACATTTTATGACGTCACACACCTCCATTTTGACTTCACACACCTCCATTATGTGACTCCACACTCCTGACTTCTGTGACTTCACACACCTCCATTCTATGATTTCACATACCTCCATGCTATGACTTCACACACCTCCATTCTGTGACTTCACACACCTCCATTCTATGACTTCACACACCTCCATTCTGTGACTTCACAAACCTTCACTCCATGATTTCACACACCTCCATTCTATGACTTCACACACCTCCATTCTTTGACTTCACACACCTCCATTCTGTGACTTCACACATCTCCATTCTGTGAATTCACACAGCTCCATTCTGTGACTTCACACACCTCCATTCTCCGACTTCACACACCTCCATTCTATGACTTCACACATCCATTTTGACTTCACACACCTCCCTTCTATGACTTCACAGACCTCAGTTCTGTGACTTCACACACCTCCATTCTATGAATTCATACCCGTCCATTCTGTGACTTCACACACCTCCATTCTGTGACTTCACACACCTCCATTCTATGACTTCACACACCTCAATTTAGTGACTTCGCAATCCTTCATTCTATGATTTCACACACCTCCATTCTATTGCTTCACACACCTCCATTTTAGGACATCACACACCTCCATTTTGACTTCACACACCTCCATTCTGTGACTTCACCCACATCCATACTTTGAATTCACACACTTTCATTGTGACGTCAAACAGCTCTATTCTATGAGTTCAAACACCTCCATTCTATGACTTCACACACCTCCATTCTGACTTCACACACCTCCATTCTATGACTTCACAGACCTCGAATTTGTGACTTCACTCACCTCCACTCTATGACTTCACACTCCTCCATTCTCTGACTTCCCACACCTCCTTTCTATGACTTCACCCACCTCTATTCTATGACTTCACACCTCCATTCTGACTTCACACACCTCCATTCTGTGACTTCACACACCTCCATTATATGATATCACACACCTCCATTCTATGACTTCAAACAACTCCATTCTATGACTTCACACACTTCCATTGAGACGTCACACACCTCCATTCTATGAGTTCACACACCTCCATTCTGACTTCACACACCTCCATTCTATGACTTCACACACCTCCATTCTGACTTCACACACCTCTATTCTATGACTTCGCACACCTCCATTCTGATATCACACACCTCCATTCTATGACTTCACAGACCTCGAATCTGTGACTTCACTCGCCTCCATTCTATGACTTGACATTCCTCCATTCTATGACTTCCCACACCTCTTTCTATGACTTCACACACCTTCATTTTTACTTCAGAAACATCCATTATATGACTTCACACACCTCCATTCTATGACTTCACAAACCTCCATTCTGTGACTTCACACATCTCCATTCTGAGTTCACACAACTCCATTCGGTGACTTCACACATCTCCATTCTGACTTCACACACCTCCATTCTATGACTTCACACACTTCCATTCTATGACTTCACACACCTCTATTCTGTGACTTCACAAACCTCCATTCTGAGTTCACACACCTCCATTCTCTGACTACACACACCTCCATTCTGTGACTTCACACACCTCCATTGTGTGACTTCACACACTTCCATTCTATGACTTCATGAACCTCCCTTTTATAATTTCACACACCTTCATTCTGTGACTTCACACACCTCCATTCTATGACCTCACACACCCTCATTCTATGATTTCACACACCTCCATTCTATGATTTCACACATCCATTTTGACTTCACACACCTCTAATATATGACTTCAAACACCTCAATTCTGTGACTTCACACACCTCTATTCTATGACTTCGTACCGTCCATTCTGTGACTTCAAACACCTCCATTCTATGACTTCACACACTTCCATTCTATGACTTCACACACCTCCATTCTGTGACTTCACACACGTCCATTGTATGACTTCACACACTTCCATTGTGACGTCACTCACCTCCATTCTATGAGTTCACACACCTCCATTCTGTATTCACACAGCTCCATTCTGTGACTTGACAAAACTCCATTCTATGATTTCACACACCTCCATACTATGACTTCACACAACTCCATCTATGACTTCACACACCTGCATTCTGACATCACACACCTCCATTCTATGACTTCACAGACCTCAAATCCGTGACTTCACTTACCTGCACTCTATGACTTCACACTCCTAATTCTATGACTTTCCACACCTCCTTTCTATGACTTCACCACCTTCAATCTATGACTACCCACGTCCATTCTGATTTCACACACCTTCATTCTGTGAATTCACACACCTCCATTCATTGACTTCACACACCTCCATTCTGTGACTTCACACACCTCCATTCTGTGACTTCACACAGCTCCATTCTGTGACTTCACACACCTCCATTCTCCGACTTCACACACCTCCATTCTATGACTTCACACATCCATTTTGACTTCACACACCTCCAGTATATAACTTCAAACACCTCAATTCTGTGACTGCACACACCTCCATTCTATGAAATCATACCCGTCCATTCTTTGACTTCACACACCTCCATTCTTTGACTTCACACACCTCCATTCTATGACTTCACGCACCTCCATTCTGTGACTTCCCACACCTCCATTCTCCGACTTCACACCCCTCCAATTTGACTTTACATACCTCCATTCTATGACTTCACACACTTCCATTCTGTGACTTCACACACCTACATTCTGTGACTTCACAAACCTCCATTCTATGATTTCACACACCTCCAAACTATGACTTCACACACCTACATTTTATGACGTCACACACCTCCATTTTGACTTCACACACCTACATTATGTGACTCCACACACCTCCCTTCTGTGACTTCACACACCTCCATTCTATGACTTCACAAACTTCCATTCTATGACTTCACACACCGCCATTCCGTGACTTCACACACCTGCATTGTGAGTTCACACACCTCCATTCTGTGACCTCACACACCTCCATTCTGCGATTTCACACACCTCCATTCTGAGATGTCACACCTCCATTCTATGAATTCACACACCTCCATTCTGTGATTTCACACACCTCAATTCTATGACTTCACAAAACTCCATTCTGTGACTTCACACATCACCATTCTGAGTTCACACACCTCCATTCTGTGACTTCACACACCTCCATTCTATGACTTCACACACTTCCATTCTATGATGTCACACACCGCTATTCCGTGACTTCACACACCTGCATTGTGAGTTCACACACCTCCATTCTGTGACCTCACACACCTCCATTCTGCGATTTCACACACCTCCATTCTGAGATGTCACACCTCCATTCTATGAATTCACACACCTCCATTCTGTGATTTCACACACCTCAATTCTGTGACTTCACACAACTCCATTCTGTGACTTAACACATCTCCATTCTTAGTTCACACACCTCCATTCTGTGACTTCACACACCTCCAATCTGTGACTTCACACACATCCATTCTGACTTCACACACCTCCCTTCTGTGACTTCACAAACCTCCATTCTATGATTTCACACACCTCCAATCAATGACTTCACACACCTCCATTTTATGTCGTCACACACCTCCATTTTCACTTCTCACACCTCCATTATGTGACTTCACACACCTCTCTTCTGTGACTTCACACACCTCCATTCTATGACTTCACACACCTTCATTGTATGACTTCGCACACCTCCATTCTATGACTTCACACACTTCCATTCTATGATTTCACATACCTTCATACGATGACTTCACACACCTCCATTCTGTGACTTCACACATCTCCATTCTGAGTTCACACACCGCCATTCTGTGACTTCACAAACCTCTATTCTATGATTTCACACACCTCCATTCAATGACTTCTCACACCTCCATTTTAGGACGTCACACACCTCCATTTTGACTTCACCCACTTCCATTCTGTGACTTCACACACCTCCATTCTATGACTTCACACACTTCCATTGGGACGTCACACACCTCCATTCTATGAGTTCTCACACCTACATTCTATGACTTCACACACCTTCATTCGACTTCACACACCTCCATTCTATGACTTCACAGACCTCGAATCTGTGACTTCACTCACCTCCAATCTATGACTTCACACTCCTCCACTCTATGACTTCCCACACCTCCTTTCTATGAATTCACACCTCCATTCTGACTTCACACACCTCCATTATATGATATCACACAACTCAGTTCTATGACTTCACACAACTCCATTCTATGACTTCACACACCTCCATTCTATGACTTCACACACCTCCATTCTATGACTTCACACACCTTCATTCTTACTTCACAAACATATATTCTATGACTTCACACACCTCCATTCTATGACTTCACACACCTCCATTCTTTGACTTCACACACCTCCATTCTGTGACTTCACACACCTCCATTCTGTGACTTCACACAGCTCCATTCTGTGACTTCATACACCTCCATTCTCTGACTTCACACACCTCTATTCTATGACTTCACACATCCATTTGACTTCACACAACTCCAATATATAACTTCAAACACCTTTATTCTGTGACTTCACACACCTCCCTTCTATGAATTCATACCCGTCCATTCTGTGACTTCACACACCTCCATTCTTTGACGTCACAAACCTCCATTCTGTGACTTCACACACCTCCATTCTGTGACTTCCCACACCTCCATTCTCCGACTTCACACCCCTCCAATTTGACTTCACATACCTCCATTCTATGACTTCACACACCTCCATTCTGTGACTTCGCAAACCTCCATTCTATGATTTCACACACCTCCAATCTATGACTTCACACACCTACATTTTATGACGTCACACACCTCCATTTTGACTTCACACACCTCCATTATGTGACTCCACACTCCTGACTTCTGTGACTTCACACACGTCCATTCTATGATTTCACATACCTCCATGCTATGACTTCACACACCTCCATTCTGTGACTTCACACACCTCCATTCTATGACTTCACACAGCTCCATTCTGTGACTTCACAAACCTTCACTCCATGATTTCACACACCTCCATTCTATGACTTCACACACCTCCATTCTTTGACTTCACACACCTCCATTCTGTGACTTCACACATCTCCATTCTGTGAATTCACACAGCTCCATTCTGTGACTTCACACACCTCCATTCTCCGACTTCACACACCTACATTCTATGACTTCACACATCCATTTTGACTTCACACACCTCCATTCTATGACTTCACAGACCTCAGTTCTGTGACTTCACACACCTCCATTCTATGAATTCATACCCGTCCATTCTGTGACTTCACACACCTCCATTCTGTGACTTCACACACCTCCATTCTATGACTTCACACACCTCAATTTTGTGACTTCGCAATCCTTCATTCTATGATTTCACACACCTCCATTCTATTGCTTCACACACCTCCATTTTAGGACATCACACACCTCCATTTTGACTTCACACACCTCCATTCTGTGACTTCACCCACATCCATACTTTGAATTCACACACTTTCATTGTGACGTCAAACAGCTCTATTCTATGAGTTCAAACACCTCCATTCTATGACTTCACACACCTCCATTCTGACTTCACACACCTCCATTCTATGACGTCACAGACCTCGAATTTGTGACTTCACTCACCTCCACTCTATGACTTCACACTCCTCCATTCTCTGACTTCCCACACCTCCTTTCTATGACTTCACCCACCTCTATTCTATGACTTCACACCTCCATTCTGACTTCACACACCTCCATTCTGTGACTTCACACACCTCCATTATATGATATCACACACCTCCATTCTATGACTTCAAACACCTCCATTCTATGACTTCACACACTTCCATTGTGACGTCACACACCTCCATTCTATGAGTTCACACACCTCCATTCTGACTTCACACACCTCCATTCTATGACTTCACACACCTCCATTCTGACTTCACACACCTCTATTCTATGACTTCGCACACCTCCATTCTGATATCACACACCTCCATTCTATGACTTCACAGACCTCGAATCTGTGACTTCACTCGCCTCCATTCTATGACTTGACATTCCTCCATTCTATGACTTCCCACACCTCTTTCTATGACTTCACACACCTTCATTTTTACTTCAGAAACATTCATTCTATGACTTCACACACCTCCATTCTATGACTTCACAAACCTCCATTCTGTGACTTCACACATCTCCATTCTGAGTTCACACAACTCCATTCGGTGACTTCACACATCTCCATTCTGACTTCACACACCTCCATTCTATGACTTCACACACTTCCATTCTATGACTTCACACACCTCTATTCTGTGACTTCACAAACCTCCATTCTGAGTTCACACACCTCCATTCTCTGACTTCACACACCTCCATTCTGTGACTTCACACACCTCCATTGTGTGACTTCACACACTTCCATTCTATGACTTCATAAACCTCCCTTTTATAATTTCACACACGTTCATTCTGTGACTTCACACACCTCCATTCTATGACTTCGTTCCGTCCATTCTGTGACTTCAAACACCTCCATTCTATGACTTCACACACTTCCATTCTATGACTTCACACACCTCCATTCTGTGACTTCACACACCTCCATTGTATGACTTCACACACTTCCATTGTGACGTCACTCACCTCCATTCTATGAGTTCACACACCTCCGTTCTGACTTCAAACACCTACATTCTATGACTTCACACACCTCCATTCTGTATTCACACAGGTCCATTCTGTGACTTGACAAAACTCCATTCTATGATTTCACACACCTCCATACTATGACTTCACACAACTCCATCTATGACTTCACACACCTGCATTCTGACAGCACACACCTCCATTCTATGACTTCACAGACCTCAAATCCGTGACTTCACTTACCTGCACTCTATGACTTCACACTCCTAATTCTATGACTTTCCACACCTCCTTTCTATGACTTCACCACCTTCAATCTATGACTACCCACCTCCATTCTGATTTCACACACCTTCATTCTGTGAATTCACACACCTCCATTCAATGACTTCACACACCTCCATTCTGTGACTTCACACACCTCCATTCTGTGACTTCACACAGCTCCATTCTGTGACTTCACACACCTCCATTCTCCGACTTCACACACCTCCATTCTATGACTTCACACATCCATTTTGACTTCACACACCTCCAGTATATAACTTCAAACACCTCAATTCTGTGACTGCACACACCTCCATTCTATGAAATCATACCCGTCCATTCTTTGACTTCACACACCTCCATTCTTTGACTTCACACACCTCCATTCTATGACTTCACGCACCTCCATTCTGTGACTTCCCACACCTCCATTCTCCGACTTCACACCCCTCCAATTTGACTTTACATACCTCCATTCTATGACTTCACACACTTCCATTCTGTGACTTCACACACCTACATTCTGTGACTTCACAAACCTCCATTCTATGATTTCACACACCTCCAAACTATGACTTCACACACCTACATTTTATGACGTCACACACCTCCATTTTGACTTCACACACCTACATTATGTGACTCCACACACCTCCCTTCTGTGACTTCACACACCTCCATTCTATGACTTCACAAACTTCCATTCTATGACTTCACACACCGCCATTCCGTGACTTCACACACCTGCATTGTGAGTTCACACACCTCCATTCTGTGACCTCACACACCTCCATTCTGCGATTTCACACACCTCCATTCTGAGATGTCACACCTCCATTCTATGAATTCACACACCTCCATTCTGTGATTTCACACACCTCAATTCTATGACTTCACAAAACTCCATTCTGTGACTTCACACATCACCATTCTGAGTTCACACACCTCCATTCTGTGACTTCACACACCTCCATTCTATGACTTCACACACTTCCATTCTATGATGTCACACACCGCTATTCCGTGACTTCACACACCTGCATTGTGAGTTCACACACCTCCATTCTGTGACCTCACACACCTCCATTCTGCGATTTCACACACCTCCATTCTGAGATGTCACACCTCCATTCTATGAATTCACACACCTCCATTCTGTGATTTCACACACCTCAATTCTGTGACTTCACACAACTCCATTCTGTGACTTAACACATCTCCATTCTTAGTTCACACACCTCCATTCTGTGACTTCACACACCTCCAATCTGTGACTTCACACACATCCATTCTGACTTCACACACCTCCCTTCTGTGACTTCACAAACCTCCATTCTGTGACTTCACACACCTCCATTCTGTGACTTCCCACACCTCCATTCTCCGACTTCACACCCCTCCAATTTGACTTCACATACCTCCATTCTATGACTTCACACACCTCCATTCTGTGACTTCGCAAACCTCCATTCTATGATTTCACACACCTCCAATCTATGACTTCACACACCTACATTTTATGACGTCACACACCTCCATTTTGACTTCACACACCTCCATTATGTGACTCCACACTCCAGCCTTCTGTGACTTCACACACCTCCATTCTATGATTTCACATACCTCCATGCTATGACTTCGCACACCTCCATTCTGATATCACACACCTCCATTCTATGACTTCACAGACCTCGAATCTGTGACTTCACTCGCCTCCATTCTATGACTTGACATTCCTCCATTCTATGACTTCCCACACCTCTTTCTATGACTTCACACACCTTCATTTTTACTTCAGAAACATTCATTCTATGACTTCACACACCTCCATTCTATGACTTCACAAACCTCCATTCTGTGACTTCACACATCTCCATTCTGAGTTCACACAACTCCATTCGGTGACTTCACACATCTCCATTCTGACTTCACACACCTCCATTCTATGACTTCACACACTTCCATTCTATGACTTCACACACCTCTATTCTGTGACTTCACAAACCTCCATTCTGAGTTCACACACCTCCATTCTCTGACTTCACACACCTCCATTCTGTGACTTCACACACCTCCATTGTGTGACTTCACACACTTCCATTCTATGACTTCATAAACCTCCCTTTTATAATTTCACACACGTTCATTCTGTGACTTCACACACCTCCATTCTATGACTTCGTTCCGTCCATTCTGTGACTTCAAACACCTCCATTCTGACTTCACACACTTCCATTCTATGACTTCACACACCTCCATTCTGTGACTTCACACACCTCCATTGTATGACTTCACACACTTCCATTGTGACGTCACTCACCTCCATTCTATGAGTTCACACACCTCCGTTCTGACTTCAAACACCTACATTCTATGACTTCACACACCTCCATTCTGTATTCACACAGGTCCATTCTGTGACTTGACAAAACTCCATTCTATGATTTCACACACCTCCATACTATGACTTCACACAACTCCATCTATGACTTCACACACCTGCATTCTGACAGCACACACCTCCATTCTATGACTTCACAGACCTCAAATCCGTGACTTCACTTACCTGCACTCTATGACTTCACACTCCTAATTCTATGACTTTCCACACCTCCTTTCTATGACTTCACCACCTTCAATCTATGACTACCCACCTCCATTCTGATTTCACACACCTTCATTCTGTGAATTCACACACCTCCATTCA
Organism: Megascapheus bottae; assembly: GCA_024803745.1. Lineage (NCBI taxonomy): Eukaryota > Metazoa > Chordata > Mammalia > Rodentia > Geomyidae > Megascapheus > Megascapheus bottae. Next base: position 570,008 of record JANJXV010000328.1, on the reverse strand, counting down.
TTGACTTCACACACCTCCATTCTGTGACTTCACACACCTCCATTCTGTGACTTCACACAGCTCCATTCTGTGACTTCACACACCTCCATTCTCCGACTTCACACACCTCCATTCTATGACTTCACACATCCATTTTGACTTCACACACCTCCAGTATATAACTTCAAACACCTCAATTCTGTGACTGCACACACCTCCATTCTATGAAATCATACCCGTCCATTCTTTGACTTCACACACCTCCATTCTTTGACTTCACACACCTCCATTCTATGACTTCACGCACCTCCATTCTGTGACTTCCCACACCTCCATTCTCCGACTTCACACCCCTCCAATTTGACTTTACATACCTCCATTCTATGACTTCACACACTTCCATTCTGTGACTTCACACACCTACATTCTGTGACTTCACAAACCTCCATTCTATGATTTCACACACCTCCAAACTATGACTTCACACACCTACATTTTATGACGTCACACACCTCCATTTTGACTTCACACACCTACATTATGTGACTCCACACACCTCCCTTCTGTGACTTCACACACCTCCATTCTATGACTTCACAAACTTCCATTCTATGACTTCACACACCGCCATTCCGTGACTTCACACACCTGCATTGTGAGTTCACACACCTCCATTCTGTGACCTCACACACCTCCATTCTGCGATTTCACACACCTCCATTCTGAGATGTCACACCTCCATTCTATGAATTCACACACCTCCATTCTGTGATTTCACACACCTCAATTCTATGACTTCACAAAACTCCATTCTGTGACTTCACACATCACCATTCTGAGTTCACACACCTCCATTCTGTGACTTCACACACCTCCATTCTATGACTTCACACACTTCCATTCTATGATGTCACACACCGCTATTCCGTGACTTCACACACCTGCATTGTGAGTTCACACACCTCCATTCTGTGACCTCACACACCTCCATTCTGCGATTTCACACACCTCCATTCTGAGATGTCACACCTCCATTCTATGAATTCACACACCTCCATTCTGTGATTTCACACACCTCAATTCTGTGACTTCACACAACTCCATTCTGTGACTTAACACATCTCCATTCTTAGTTCACACACCTCCATTCTGTGACTTCACACACCTCCAATCTGTGACTTCACACACATCCATTCTGACTTCACACACCTCCCTTCTGTGACTTCACAAACCTCCATTCTGTGACTTCACACACCTCCATTCTGTGACTTCCCACACCTCCATTCTCCGACTTCACACCCCTCCAATTTGACTTCACATACCTCCATTCTATGACTTCACACACCTCCATTCTGTGACTTCGCAAACCTCCATTCTATGATTTCACACACCTCCAATCTATGACTTCACACACCTACATTTTATGACGTCACACACCTCCATTTTGACTTCACACACCTCCATTATGTGACTCCACACTCCAGCCTTCTGTGACTTCACACACCTCCATTCTATGATTTCACATACCTCCATGCTATGACTTCACACACCTCCATTCTGTGACTTCACACACCTCCATTCTATGACTTCACAAACCTCCATTCTGTGACTTCACAAACCTTCACTCCATGATTTCACACACCTCCATTCTATGACTTCACACACCTCCATTCTTTGACTTCACACACCTCCATTCTGTGACTTCACACACCTCCATTCTGTGACTTCACACAGCTCCATTCTGTGACTTCACACACCTCCATTCTCCGACTTCACACACCTCCATTCTATGACTTCACACATCCATTTTGACTTCACACACCTCCATTCTATGACTTCACAGACCTCAGTTCTGTGACTTCACACACCTCCATTCTATGAATTCATACCCGTCCATTCTGTGACTTCACACACCTCCATTCTGTGACTTCACACACCTCCATTCTATGACTTCACACACCTCAATTTTGTGACTTCGCAAACCTTCATTCTATGATTTCACACACCTCCATTCTATTGCTTCACACACCTCCATTTTAGGACATCACACACCTCCATTTTGACTTCACACACCTCCATTCTGTGACTTCACCCACATCCATACTTTGAATTCACACACTTCCATTGTGACGTCAAACAGCTCTATTCTATGAGTTCAAACACCTCCATTCTATGACTTCACACACCTCCATTCTGACTTCACACACCTCCATTCTATGACTTCACAGACCTCGAATTTGTGACTTCACTCACCTCCACTCTATGACTTCACACTCCTCCATTCTCTGACTTCCCACACCTCCTTTCTATGACTTCACCCACCTCTATTCTATGACTTCACACCTCCATTCTGACTTCACACACCTCCATTCTGTGACTTCACACACCGTCATTATATGATATCACAAACCTGCATTCTATGACTTCACACACCTCCATTCTATGACTTCACACACTTCCATTGTGACGTCACACACCTCCATTCTATGAGTTCACACACCTCCATTCTGACTTCACACACCTCCATTCTATGACTTCACACACCTCCATTCTGACTTCACACACCTCTATTCTATGACTTCGCACACCTCCATTCTGATATCACACACCTCCATTCTATGACTTCACAGACCTCGAATCTGTGACTTCACTCGCCTCCATTCTATGACTTGACATTCCTCCATTCTATGACTTCCCACACCTCTTTCTATGACTTCACACACCTTCATTTTTACTTCAGAAACATCCATTCTATAACTTCACACACCTCCATTCTATGACTTCACAAACCTCCATTCTGTGACTTCACACATCTCCATTCTGAGTTCACACAACTCCATACGGTGACTTCACACATCTCCATTCTGTCTTCACACACCTCCATTCTATGACTTCACACACTTCCATTCTATGACTTCACACACCTCTATTCTGTGACTTCACAAACCTCCATTCTGAGTTCACACACCTCCATTCTCTGACTTCACACACCTCCATTCTGTGACTTCACACACCTCCATTGTGTGACTTCACACACTTCCATTCTATGACTTCATAAACCTGCCTTTTATAATTTCACACACCTCCATTCTGTGACTTCACACACCTCCATTCTATGACCTCACACACCCTCATTCTATGATTTCACACACCTCCATTCTATGATTTCACACATCCATTTTGACTTCACACACCTCTAATATATGACTTCAAACACCTCAATTCTGTGACTTCACACACCTCCATTCTATGACTTCGTACCGTCCATTCTGTGACTTCAAACACCTCCATTCTATGACTTCACACACTTCCATTCTATGACTTCACACACCTCCATTCTGTGACTTCACACACCTCCATTGTATGACTTCACACACTTCCATTGTGACGTCACTCACCTCCATTCTATGAGTTCACACACCTCCGTTCTGACTTCAAACACCTACATTCTATGACTTCACACACCTCCATTCTGTATTCACACAGCTCCATTCTGTGACTAGACAAAACTCCATTCTATGATTTCACACACCTCCATACTATGACTTCACACAACTCCATCTATGACTTCACACACCTGCATTCTGACATCACACACCTCCATTCTATGACTTCACATACCTCAAATCTGTGACTTCACTCACCTGCACTCTATGACTTCACACTCCTAATTCTATGACTTTCCACACCTCCTTTCTATGACTTCACCACCTTCAATCTATGACTACCCACCTCCATTCTGACTTCACACACCCTCATTCTGTGAATTCACACACCTCCATTCATTGACTTCACACACCTCCATTCTGTGACTTCACACACCTCCATTCTGTGACTTCACACAGCTCCATTCTGTGACTTCACACACCTCCATTCTCCGACTTCACACACCTCCATTCTATGACTACACACATCCATTTTGACTTCACACACCTCCAGTATATAACTTCAAACACCTCAATTCTGTGACTTCACACACCTCCATTCTATGAAATCATACCCGTCCATTCTTTGACTTCACACACCTTCATTCTTTGACTTCACACACCTCCATTCTATGACTTCACGCACCTCCATTCTGTGACTTCCCACACCTCCATTCTCCGACTTCACACCCCTCCAATTTGACTTTACATACCTCCATTCTATGACTTCACACACTTCCATTCTGTGACTTCACACACCTACATTCTGTGACTTCACAAACCTCCATTCTATGATTTCACACACCTCCAAACTATGACTTCACACACCTACATTTTATGACGTCACACACCTCCATTTTGACTTCACACACCTCCATTATGTGACTCCACACACCTGCCTTCTGTGACTTCACACACCTCCATTCTATGACTTCACAGACTTCCATTCTATGACTTCACACACCGCCATTCCGTGACTTCACACACCTGCATTGTGAGTTCACACACCTCAATTCTGTGACCTCACACACCTCCATTCTGCGATTTCACACACCTCCATTCTGAGATGTCACACCTCCATTCTATGAATTCACACACCTCCATTCTGTGATTTCACACACCTTCATTCTTACTTCACAAACATGTATTCTATGACTTCACACACTTCCATTCTATGACTTCACACACCTCCATTCTTTGACTTCACACACCTCCATTCTGTGACTTCACACACCTCTGTTCTGTGACTTCACACAGCTCCATTCTGTTTTCACACACCTCCATTCTTCGACTTCACACATCTCCATTCTATGACTTCACACATCCATTTTGACTTCACACAACTCCAATATATAACTTCAAACACCTCAATTCTGTGACTTCACACATCTCCATTCTATGAATTCATACCCGTCCATTCTGTGACTTCACACACCTCCATTCTTTGACTTCACACACCTCCATTCTGTCACTGCACCCACCTCCATTCTGTGACTTCCCACACCTCCATTCTCTGACTTCATACCCCTCCAATTTGACTTTACATACCTCCAATCTATGACTTCACACACCTCCATTCTGTGACTTCACAAACCTCCATTCTATGATTTCACACACCTCCAATCTATGACTTCACACACCTACATTTTATGACGTCACAAACCTCCATTTTGACTTAACACACCTCCATTATGTGACTCCACACACCTCCCTTCTGTGACTTCACACACCTCCATTCTATGACTTCACACACCTTCATTGTATGACTTCACACACCTCCATTCTATGACTTCACACACTTCCATTCTATGATTTCACATACCTCCATTCTATGACTTCACACACCTCCATTCTGTGACTTCACACACCTCCATTCTATGACTTTACACACCTCTATTCTATGACTTCACAAACCTTCATTCTCTGATTTCACACACCTCCATTCTATGACTTCACACACCTCCATTCTTTGACTTCACACACCTCCATTCTCTGACATCACACACCTCCATTCTGTGACTTCACACAGCTCCATTCTGTGACTTCACACACCTCCATTCTCCGACTTCACACACCTCAATTCTATGACTTCACACATCCATTTTGACTTCACACAACTCCAATATATAACTTCAAACACCTCAATTCTGTGACTTCACACACCTCCATTCTATGAATTCATACCCGTCCATTCTGTGACTTCACACACCTCCATTCTTTGACTTCACACACCTCCATTCTGTGACTTCACCCACCTCCATTCTATGACTTCACACACCTCCCTTCTGTTAATTCACACACCTCCATACTATGACTTCACACGCCTTCATTGTATGACTTCACACACCTCCATTCTATGACTTCACACACTTCCATTCTATGATTTCACATACCTCCATGCTATGACTTCACACACCTCCATTCTGTGACTTCACACCCCTCCATTCTATGACTTCACACACCTCAATTCTGTGACTTCACAAACCTTCATTCTATGATTTCACACACCTCCATTCTAAGACTTCACACACCTCCATTTTAGGACATCACACACGTCCATTTTGACTTCACACACCTCCATTCTGTGACTTCACCCACCTCCATACTTTGAATTCACACACTTCCATTGTGACGTCAAACAGCTCTATTCTATGAGTTCAAACACCTCCATTCTATGACTTCACACACCTCCATTCTGACTTCACACACCTCCATTCTATGACTTCACAGACCTCGAATTTGTGACTTCACTCACCTCCACTCTATGACTTCACACTCCTCCATTCTCTGACTTCCCACACCTCCTTTCTATGACTTCACCCACCTCTATTCTATGACTTCACACCTCCATTCTGACTTCACACACCTCCATTCTGTGACTTCACACACCGTCATTATATGATATCACAAACCTGCATTCTATGACTTCACACACCTCCATTCTATGACTTCACACACTTCCATTGTGACGTCACACACCTCCATTCTATGAGTTCACACACCTCCATTCTGACTTCACACACCTCCATTCTATGACTTCACACACCTCCATTCTGACTTCACACACCTCTATTCTATGACTTCGCACACCTCCATTCTGATATCACACACCTCCATTCTATGACTTCACAGACCTCGAATCTGTGACTTCACTCGCCTCCATTCTATGACTTGACATTCCTCCATTCTATGACTTCCCACACCTCTTTCTATGACTTCACACACCTTCATTTTTACTTCAGAAACATCCATTCTATAACTTCACACACCTCCATTCTATGACTTCACAAACCTCCATTCTGTGACTTCACACATCTCCATTCTGAGTTCACACAACTCCATACGGTGACTTCACACATCTCCATTCTGTCTTCACACACCTCCATTCTATGACTTCACACACTTCCATTCTATGACTTCACACACCTCTATTCTGTGACTTCACAAACCTCCATTCTGAGTTCACACACCTCCATTCTCTGACTTCACACACCTCCATTCTGTGACTTCACACACCTCCATTGTGTGACTTCACACACTTCCATTCTATGACTTCATAAACCTGCCTTTTATAATTTCACACACCTCCATTCTGTGACTTCACACACCTCCATTCTATGACCTCACACACCCTCATTCTATGATTTCACACACCTCCATTCTATGATTTCACACATCCATTTTGACTTCACACACCTCTAATATATGACTTCAAACACCTCAATTCTGTGACTTCACACACCTCCATTCTATGACTTCGTACCGTCCATTCTGTGACTTCAAACACCTCCATTCTATGACTTCACACACTTCCATTCTATGACTTCACACACCTCCATTCTGTGACTTCACACACCTCCATTGTATGACTTCACACACTTCCATTGTGACGTCACTCACCTCCATTCTATGAGTTCACACACCTCCGTTCTGACTTCAAACACCTACATTCTATGACTTCACACACCTCCATTCTGTATTCACACAGCTCCATTCTGTGACTAGACAAAACTCCATTCTATGATTTCACACACCTCCATACTATGACTTCACACAACTCCATCTATGACTTCACACACCTGCATTCTGACATCACACACCTCCATTCTATGACTTCACATACCTCAAATCTGTGACTTCACTCACCTGCACTCTATGACTTCACACTCCTAATTCTATGACTTTCCACACCTCCTTTCTATGACTTCACCACCTTCAATCTATGACTACCCACCTCCATTCTGACTTCACACACTCTCATTCTGTGAATTCACACACCTCCATTCATTGACTTCACACACCTCCATTCTGTGACTTCACACACCTCCATTCTGTGACTTCACACAGCTCCATTCTGTGACTTCACACACCTCCATTCTCCGACTTCACACACCTCCATTCTATGACTACACACATCCATTTTGACTTCACACACCTCCAGTATATAACTTCAAACACCTCAATTCTGTGACTTCACACACCTCCATTCTATGAAATCATACCCGTCCATTCTTTGACTTCACACACCTCCATTCTTTGACTTCACACACCTCCATTCTATGACTTCACGCACCTCCATTCTGTGACTTCCCACACCTCCATTCTCCGACTTCACACCCCTCCAATTTGACTTTACATACCTCCATTCTATGACTTCACACACTTCCATTCTGTGACTTCACACACCTACATTCTGTGACTTCACAAACCTCCATTCTATGATTTCACACACCTCCAAACTATGACTTCACACACCTACATTTTATGACGTCACACACCTCCATTTTGACTTCACACACCTCCATTATGTGACTCCACACACCTGCCTTCTGTGACTTCACACACCTCCATTCTATGACTTCACAGACTTCCATTCTATGACTTCACACACCGCCATTCCGTGACTTCACACACCTGCATTGTGAGTTCACACACCTCAATTCTGTGACCTCACACACCTCCATTCTGCGATTTCACACACCTCCATTCTGAGATGTCACACCTCCATTCTATGAATTCACACACCTCCATTCTGTGATTTCACACACCTTCATTCTTACTTCACAAACATGTATTCTATGACTTCACACACTTCCATTCTATGACTTCACACACCTCCATTCTTTGACTTCACACACCTCCATTCTGTGACTTCACACACCTCTGTTCTGTGACTTCACACAGCTCCATTCTGTTTTCACACACCTCCATTCTTCGACTTCACACACCTCCATTCTATGACTTCACACATCCATTTTGACTTCACACAACTCCAATATATAACTTCAAACACCTCAATTCTGTGACTTCACACATCTCCATTCTATGAATTCATACCCGTCCATTCTGTGACTTCACACACCTCCATTCTTTGACTTCACACACCTCCATTCTGTCACTGCACCCACCTCCATTCTGTGACTTCCCACACCTCCATTCTCTGACTTCATACCCCTCCAATTTGACTTTACATACCTCCAATCTATGACTTCACACACCTCCATTCTGTGACTTCACAAACCTCCATTCTATGATTTCACACACCTCCAATCTATGACTTCACACACCTACATTTTATGACGTCACAAACCTCCATTTTGACTTAACACACCTCCATTATGTGACTCCACACACCTCCCTTCTGTGACTTCACACACCTCCATTCTATGACTTCACACACCTTCATTGTATGACTTCACACACCTCCATTCTATGACTTCACACACTTCCATTCTATGATTTCACATACCTCCATTCTATGACTTCACACACCTCCATTCTGTGACTTCACACACCTCCATTCTATGACTTTACACACCTCTATTCTATGACTTCACAAACCTTCATTCTCTGATTTCACACACCTCCATTCTATGACTTCACACACCTCCATTCTTTGACTTCACACACCTCCATTCTCTGACATCACACACCTCCATTCTGTGACTTCACACAGCTCCATTCTGTGACTTCACACACCTCCATTCTCCGACTTCACACACCTCAATTCTATGACTTCACACATCCATTTTGACTTCACACAACTCCAATATATAACTTCAAACACCTCAATTCTGTGACTTCACACACCTCCATTCTATGAATTCATACCCGTCCATTCTGTGACTTCACACACCTCCATTCTTTGACTTCACACACCTCCATTCTGTGACTTCACCCACCTCCATTCTATGACTTCACACACCTCCCTTCTGTTAATTCACACACCTCCATACTATGACTTCACACGCCTTCATTGTATGACTTCACACACCTCCATTCTATGACTTCACACACTTCCATTCTATGATTTCACATACCTCCATGCTATGACTTCACACACCTCCATTCTGTGACTTCACACCCCTCCATTCTATGACTTCACACACCTCAATTCTGTGACTTCACAAACCTTCATTCTATGATTTCACACACCTCCATTCTAAGACTTCACACACCTCCATTTTAGGACATCACACACCTCCATTTTGACTTCACACACCTCCATTCTTTGACTTCACACACCTCCATACTATGAATTCACACACTTCCATTGTGACGTCACACACCTCTATTCTATGAGTTCACACACCTCCATTCTATGACTACACACACCTCCATTCTGACTTCACACACCTCCATTCTATGACTTCACAGACCTCGAATCTGTGACTTCACTCAACTCCACTCTATGACTTCACACTGCTCCATTCTCTGACTTCCCACACCTCCTTTCTATGACTTCACCCACCTCTATTCTATGACTTCACACACCTTCTTTTTACTTCAGAAACATCCATTCTATGACTTCACATACCTCCGTTCTATGACTTCACAAAGCTCCATTCTGTGACTTCACACATCTCCATTCTGAGTTCACACAACTCCATTCAGTGACTTCACACATCTCCATTCTGACTTCACACACCTCCATTCTATGACTTCACACACTTGCATTTTATGACTTCACAGACCTCTATTCTGTGACTTCACAAACCTCAATTCTGAGTTCACACACCTCCATTCTGTGACTTCACACACCTCCATTGTGTGACTTCACACACTTCCATTCTATGACTTCATAAACCTCCCTTTTATAATTTCACACACCTCCATTCTATGACCTCACACACCCTCATTCTATGATTTCACACACCTCCATTCTATGATTTCACACATCCATTTTGACTTCACACACCTCTAATATATGACTTCAAACACCTCAATTCTCTGACTTCACACACCTCCATTCTATGACTTCACACACTTCCATTCTATGACTTGTCACACCTCCATTTTATAACTTCACACACCTCCATTCTATGACTTCACACACCTCCATTCTGAGTTTACACACCTCCATTCTATGATTTCACACCCCTCCATTCTATTACGTCACACCTTTATTCTATGACTTCATACAAGTTCATACTTACTTTACAAACATCCATTCTATAACTTCACACACCTCCATTCTATGACCTCACACACCTCCATTCTGACTTCACACACCTCCATTCTATGACTTCACAGACCCCGAATCTGTGACTTCACTCACCTCCACTCTATGACTTCACACTGCTCCATTCTCTGACTTCCCACACCTCCTTTCTATGACTTCACCCACCTCTATTCTATGACTTCACACCTCCATTCTGACTTCACACACCTCCATTCTGTGACTTCACACACCTCCATTATATGATATCACACACCTCCATTCTATGGCTTCACACACTTCCATTGTGACGTTACACACCTCCATTCTATGAGTTCACACACCTCCATTCTGACTTCACACACCTCCATTCTATGACTTCACACACCTCCATTCTGACTTCACACACCTCTATTCTATGACTTCGCACACCTCCATTCTGATATCACACACCTCCATTCTATGACTTCACAGACCTCGAATCTGTGACTTCACTCGCCTGCATTCTATGACTTTACATTCCTCCATTCTATGACTTCCCACACCTCATTCTATGACTTCACACACCTTCATTTTTACTTCAGAAACATCCATTCTATGACTTCACACACCTCCGTTCTATGACATCACAAACCTCCATTCTGTGACTTCACACATCTCCATTCTGAGTTCACACAACTCCATTCAGTGACTTCACACATCACCATTCTGACTTCACACACCTCCATTGTATGACTTCACACACTTCCATTCTATGACTTCACAGACCTCTATTCTGTGACTTCACAAACCTCCAATCTGAGTTCACACACCTCCATTCTGTGACTTCACAGACCTCCATTCTTTGACTTCACACACCTCCATTCTGTGACTCCACCCACCTCCATTCTGTGACTTCCCACACCTCCATTCTCCGACTTCACACCCCTCCAATTTTACTTCACATACCTCCATTCTATGACTTCACACACCTCCATTCTGTGATTTCACAAACCTCCATTCTATGATTTCACACACCTCCAATCTTTGACTTCACACACCTACATTTTATGACGTCACACACCTCCATTTTGACTTCACACACCTCCATTATGTGACTCCACACACCTCCCTTCTGTGACTTCACACACCTCCATTCTATGACTTCACACACTTCCATTCTATGATTTCACATACCTCCATGCTATGACTTCACACACCTCCATTCTGTGACTTCACACACCTCCATTCTATGATTCACACACCTCAATTCTGTGACTTCACAAACCTTCATTCTATGATTTCACACACCTCCATTCTATGACTTCACACACCTCCATTTTAGGACATCACACACCTCCCTTTTGACTTCACACACCTCCATTCTGTGACTTCACACACCTCCATACTATGAATTCACACACTTCCATTGTGACGTCACACACCTCTATTCTATGAGTTCACACACCTCCATTCTATGACTTCACACACCTCCATTCTGACTTCACACACCTCCATTCTATGACTTCACAGACCTCGAATCTGTGACTTCACTCACCTCCACTCTATGACTTCACACTGCTCCATTCTCTGACTTCCCACACCTCCTTTCTATGACTTCACCCATCTCTATTCTATGACTTCACACCTCCATTCTGACTTCACACACCTCCATTCTGTGACTTCACATACCTCCATTATATGATATCACACACCTCCATTCTATGACTTCACACACCTCCATTGTATGACTTCACACACTTCCATTGTGACGTCACACACCTCCATTCTATGAGTTCACACACCTCCATTCTGACTTCACACACCTCCATTCTATGACTTCACACACCTCCATTGTATCACTTCACACACTTCCATTGTGACGTCACACACCTCCATTCTATGAGTTCACACACCTCCATTCTGACTTCACACACCTCCATTCTATGACTTCACACACCTCCATTCTGACTTCACACACCTCTATTCTATGACTTCGCACACCTCCATGCTGATATCACACACTTCCATTCTTTGACTTCACAGACCTCGAATCTGTGACTTCACTCGCCTGCATTCTATGACTTTACATTCCTCCATTGTATGACTTCCCAAACCTCATTCTATGAATTCACACACCTTCATTTTTACTTCAGAAACATCCATTCTATGACTTCACACACCTCCGTTCTATGACTTCACAAAGCTCCATTCTGTGACTTCAGACATCTCCATTCTGAGTTCACACAACTCCATTCAGTGACTTCACACATCTCCATTCTGACTCACACACCTCCATTGTGTGACTTCACACACTTCCATTCTATGACTTCACACACCTCTATTCTGTGACTTCACAAACCACCATTCTGAGTTCACACACCTCCATTCTGTGACTTCACACACCTCCGTTCTTTGACTTCACACACCTCCATTCTGTGACTCCACCCACCACCATTCTGTGACTTCACACACCTCCATTCTCCGACTTCACACCCCTCCAATTTTACTTCACATACCTCCATTCTATGACTTCACACACCTCCATTCTGTGACTTCACAAACCTCCATTCTATGATTTCACACACCTCCAATCTATGACTTCACACACCTACATTTTATGACGTCACACACCTTCATTTTGACATCACAAACCTCCATTCTGAGTTCACACACCTCCATTCTGTGACTTCACACACCTCCATTCTGTGACTTCACACACCTCCATTGTGTGACTTCACACACTTCCATTCTATGACTTCATAAACCTCCCTTTTATAATTTCACACACCCCCATTCTGTGACTTCACACACCTCCATTCTAAGACCTCACACACCCTCATTCTATGATTTCACACACCTCCATTCTATGATTTCACACATCCATTTTGACTTCACAGACCTCTAATATATGACTTCAAACACCTCAATTCTTGACTTCACACACCTCCATTCTATGACTTCACACACTTCCATTCTATGACTTGACACACCTCCATTTTATAACTTCACACACCTCCATTCTATGACTTCACACACCTCCATTCTGAGTTTACACACCTCCATTCTATGACTTCACACACCACCATTCTATGACGTCACACCTTTATTCTATGACTTCATACAACTTCATTCTTACTTTACAAACATCCATTCTATAACTTCACACACCTCCATTCTATGACTTCAAACATTTCCATTCTGTGACTTCACACACCTCCATTCTATGATTTCACACACTTCCATTCTGTGACTTCACAGACCTCCATTGTATGACTTCACACACCTCCATTCTGAGTTTACACACCTCCATTCTATGATTTCACACCCCTCCATTCTATTACGTCACACCTTTATTCTATGACTTCATACAAGTTCATACTTACTTTACAAACATCCATTCTATAACTTCACACACCTCCATTCTATGACCTCACACACATCCATTCTGACTTCACACACCTCCATTCTATGACTTCACAGACCCCGAATCTGTGACTTCACTCACCTCCACTCTATGACTTCACACTGCTCCATTCTCTGACTTCCCACACCTCCTTTCTATGACTTCACCCACCTCTATTCTATGACTTCACACCTCCATTCTGACTTCACACACCTCCATTCTGTGACTTCACACACCTCCATTATATGATATCACACACCTCCATTCTATGGCTTCACACACTTCCATTGTGACGTCACACACCTCCATTCTATGAGTTCACACACCTCCATTCTGACTTCACACACCTCCATTCTATGACTTCACACACCTCCATTCTGACTTCACACACCTCTATTCTATGACTTCGCACACCTCCATTCTGATATCACACACCTCCATTCTATGACTTCACAGACCTCGAATCTGTGACTTCACTCGCCTGCATTCTATGACTTTACATTCCTCCATTCTATGACTTCCCACACCTCATTCTATGACTTCACACACCTTCATTTTTACTTCAGAAACATCCATTCTATGACTTCACACACCTCCGTTCTATGACATCACAAACCTCCATTCTGTGACTTCACACATCTCCATTCTGAGTTCACACAACTCCATTCAGTGACTTCACACATCACCATTCTGACTTCACACACCTCCATTGTATGACTTCACACACTTCCATTCTATGACTTCACAGACCTCTATTCTGTGACTTCACAAACCTCCAATCTGAGTTCACACACCTCCATTCTGTGACTTCACAGACCTCCATTCTTTGACTTCACACACCTCCATTCTGTGACTCCACCCACCTCCATTCTGTGACTTCCCACACCTCCATTCTCCGACTTCACACCCCTCCAATTTTACTTCACATACCTCCATTCTATGACTTCACACACCTCCATTCTGTGATTTCACAAACCTCCATTCTATGATTTCACACACCTCCAATCTTTGACTTCACACACCTACATTTTATGACGTCACACACCTCCATTTTGACTTCACACACCTCCATTATGTGACTCCACACACCTCCCTTCTGTGACTTCACACACCTCCATTCTATGACTTCACACACTTCCATTCTATGATTTCACATACCTCCATGCTATGACTTCACACACCTCCATTCTGTGACTTCACACACCTCCATTCTATGATTCACACACCTCAATTCTGTGACTTCACAAACCTTCATTCTATGATTTCACACACCTCCATTCTATGACTTCACACACCTCCATTTTAGGACATCACACACCTCCCTTTTGACTTCACACACCTCCATTCTGTGACTTCACACACCTCCATACTATGAATTCACACACTTCCATTGTGACGTCACACACCTCTATTCTATGAGTTCACACACCTCCATTCTATGACTTCACACACCTCCATTCTGACTTCACACACCTCCATTCTATGACTTCACAGACCTCGAATCTGTGACTTCACTCACCTCCACTCTATGACTTCACACTGCTCCATTCTCTGACTTCCCACACCTCCTTTCTATGACTTCACCCATCTCTATTCTATGACTTCACACCTCCATTCTGACTTCACACACCTCCATTCTGTGACTTCACATACCTCCATTATATGATATCACACACCTCCATTCTATGACTTCACACACCTCCATTGTATGACTTCACACACTTCCATTGTGACGTCACACACCTCCATTCTATGAGTTCACACACCTCCATTCTGACTTCACACACCTCCATTCTATGACTTCACACACCTCCATTGTATCACTTCACACACTTCCATTGTGACGTCACACACCTCCATTCTATGAGTTCACACACCTCCATTCTGACTTCACACACCTCCATTCTATGACTTCACACACCTCCATTCTGACTTCACACACCTCTATTCTATGACTTCGCACACCTCCATGCTGATATCACACACTTCCATTCTTTGACTTCACAGACCTCGAATCTGTGACTTCACTCGCCTGCATTCTATGACTTTACATTCCTCCATTGTATGACTTCCCAAACCTCATTCTATGAATTCACACACCTTCATTTTTACTTCAGAAACATCCATTCTATGACTTCACACACCTCCGTTCTATGACTTCACAAAGCTCCATTCTGTGACTTCAGACATCTCCATTCTGAGTTCACACAACTCCATTCAGTGACTTCACACATCTCCATTCTGACTTCACACACCTCCATTGTGTGACTTCACACACTTCCATTCTATGACTTCACACACCTCTATTCTGTGACTTCACAAACCACCATTCTGAGTTCACACACCTCCATTCTGTGACTTCACACACCTCCGTTCTTTGACTTCACACACCTCCATTCTGTGACTCCACCCACCACCATTCTGTGACTTCACACACCTCCATTCTCCGACTTCACACCCCTCCAATTTTACTTCACATACCTCCATTCTATGACTTCACACACCTCCATTCTGTGACTTCACAAACCTCCATTCTATGATTTCACACACCTCCAATCTATGACTTCACACACCTACATTTTATGACGTCACACACCTTCATTTTGACATCACAAACCTCCATTCTGAGTTCACACACCTCCATTCTGTGACTTCACACACCTCCATTCTGTGACTTCACACACCTCCATTGTGTGACTTCACACACTTCCATTCTATGACTTCATAAACCTCCCTTTTATAATTTCACACACCCCCATTCTGTGACTTCACACACCTCCATTCTAAGACCTCACACACCCTCATTCTATGATTTCACACACCTCCATTCTATGATTTCACACATCCATTTTGACTTCACAGACCTCTAATATATGACTTCAAACACCTCAATTCTTGACTTCACACACCTCCATTCTATGACTTCACACACTTCCATTCTATGACTTGACACACCTCCATTTTATAACTTCACACACCTCCATTCTATGACTTCACACACCTCCATTCTGAGTTTACACACCTCCATTCTATGACTTCACACACCACCATTCTATGACGTCACACCTTTATTCTATGACTTCATACAACTTCATTCTTACTTTACAAACATCCATTCTATAACTTCACACACCTCCATTCTATGACTTCAAACATTTCCATTCTGTGACTTCACACACCTCCATTCTATGATTTCACACACTTCCATTCTGTGACTTCACAGACCTCCATTGTATGACTTCACACACTTCCATTGTGACGTCACTCACCTCCATTCTATGAGTTCACACACCTCCGTTCTGACTTCAAACACCTACATTCAATAACTTCACACACCTCCATTCTGTATTCACACAGCTCCATTCTGTGACTTCACAAAACTCCATTCTATGATTTCACACAACTCCATACTATGACTTCACACAACTCCATCTATGACTTCACACACCTGCATTCTGACATCACACACCTCCATTCTATGACTTTACAGACCTCGAATCTGTGACTTCACTCACCTGCACTCTATGACTTCACACGCCTAATTCTATGACTTTCCACACCTCCTTTCTATGACTTCACCACCTCCAATCTATGACTACACACCTCCATTCTGACTTCACACTCCTTCATTCTGTGAATTCACACACCTCCATTCTATGTGTTCACATACCTCCATTCCATGACTTCACACACCTTCATTCTTACTTCAGAAACATCCATTCTATGACTTCACACAACCCCATTCTATGACTTCACAAACCTCCATTCTGTGACTTCACACACCTCCATTGTGAGTTCACACAACTCTATTCGGTGACTTCACACACCTCCATTCTGACTTCACACACCTCCATTCTATGACTTCACAAACTTCCATTCTATGACTTCACACACCTCCATTCTGTGACTTCACACACTTCCATTCTGTGACTTCCCACACCTCCATTCTGTGACTTCACACACCTCCATTCTATGACTTCACACACCTCTCTTCTGACTTCACACACCTCCATTCTATGACTTCACACACCTCTATTCTGACTTCACACACCTCCATTCTATGACTTCACACACCTCCATTTTGATTTCACACACCTACATTCTGTGACTTCACACACCTCCATTTGTGACTTCACACACCACCATTTTGATTTCACACACCACCATTCTGTGACTTCACACACCTCCATTCTTTGACTTCACACACCTCCGTTTTGACTTCACACACTTCCATTCTGTGACTTCACACACCTCCATTCTGAGTTCACACACCTCCATTTTGTGACTTCACAAACCTCTATTCTCTGATTTCACACACCTCCATTTTAGGACGTCACAAACCTCCATTTTGACTTCACACAATTTCATTCTGTGACTTCACACACCTCCATTCTATGATTTCACATACCTTCATGCGATGACTTCACACACCTCCATTCTGTGACTTCACACACCTCCATTCTGAGTTCACACACCACCATTCTGTGACTTCCCAAACCTCTATTCAATGATTTCACACACCTACATTCTATGACTTCACACACCTCCATTTTAGGACGTCACACACCTCCACTTTGACTTCACACACTTCCACTTTGTGACTTCACACACCTAAATTCTATGACTTCACACACTTCCATTGTGACGTCACACACCTCCATTCTATTAGTTCACACACCTACATTCTATGAATTCACACACCTTCATTCGACTTCACACACCTCCATTCTGACTTCACACACCTCTATTATGTGACTTCACACACCTCCATTATATGACGTCATACAACTCCGTTCTATGACTTCACACACCTCCATTCTATGACTTCACACACCTCCATTCTGTGACTTCACACACCTCCATTCTATGACATCACACACCTTCATTCTTACTTCACAAACATACATTCTATGACTTCACACACCTCCATTCTATGACTTCACACACCTCCATTCTGTGACTTCACACACCTCCATTCTGTGACTTCACACAGCTCCATTCTGTGACTTCACACACCTCCATTTTCCGACTTCACACACCTCCATTCTATGACTTCACACATCCATTTTGACTTCACACAACTCGAATATATAACTTCAAACACCTCAATTCTGTGACTTCACACACCTCCATTCTATGAATTCATACCGTCCATTCTGTGACTTCACACACCTCCATTCTTTGACTTCACACACCTCCATTCTGTGACTTCACCCCCCTCCATTCTGTGACTTCCCACACCTCCATTCTCCGACTTCACACCCCTCCAATTTTACTTCACATACCTCCATTCAATGACTTCACACACCTCCATTCTGTGACTTCCCAAACCTCCATTCTATGATTTCACACACCTCCAATCTATGACTTCACACACCTACATTTTATGACGTCACACACCTCCATTTTGACTTCACACACCTCCATTTTGTGACTCCACACAGCTCCCTTCTGTGACTTCACACACCTCCATTCTATGACTTCACACACTTCCATTCTATGACTTCACACACCGCCATTCCGTCACTTCACACACCTGCATTGTGAGTTCAAACACCTCCATTCGTGACCTCACACACCTCCATTCTGCGATTTCACACACCTCAATTCTGAGATGTCACACCTCCTTTCTATGAATTCACACACCTCCGTTCTGTGATTTCACACACCTCAATTCTATGACTTCACAGAACTCCATTCTGTGACTTCACACATCTCCATTCAGAGTTCACACACCTCCATTCTGTGACTTCACACACCCCCATTCTGTGACTTCACACACCTCCATTCTATGACTTCACACACTTCCATTCTATGATTTCACATACCTTCATACGATGACATCACACACCTCCATTCTGTGACCTCACACACCTCCATTCTGAGTTCACACACCACCATTCTGTGACTTCACAAACCTCTATTCTATGATTTCACACACCTCCATTCTATGACTTCTCACACCTCCATTTTAGGACGTCACACACCTCCATTTTGACTGCACACACTTCCATTCTGTGACTTCACACACCTCCATTCTCTGACTTCATGCACTTCCTTTGGGACGTCACATACCTCCATTCTATGAGTTCTCACACCTACATTCTATGACTTCACACACCTTCATTCGACTTCACACACCTCCATTCTATGACTTCACAGACCTGGAATCTGTGACTTCACTCACCTCCAATCTATGACTTCACACTCCTCCATTCTATGACTTCCCACATCTCCCTTCTATGACTTCACACCACCATTCTGACTTCACACACCTCCATTCTATGACTTCACACACCTCCATTCTGTGACTTCACACACCTCCATTCTATGACTTCACACACCTTCATTCTTACTTCACAAACATATATTCTATGACTTCACACACCTCCATTCTATGACTTCACACACCTCTATTCTATGAATTCATACTCGTCCATTCTGTGACTTCACACCCCTCCATTCTTTGACTTCACACACCTCCGTTCTGTGACTTCACCCACCTACATTCTGTGACTTCCCACACCTCCATTCTCCGACTTCACACCCCTCCAATTTTACTTCACATACCTCCATTCTATGACTTCACACACCTCCATTCTGTGACTTCACAAACCTCCATTCTATGATTTCACACACCTCCAATCTATGACTTCACACACCTACATTTTATGACGTCACACACCTCCATTTTGACTTCACACACCTCCATTATGTGACTCCACACACCTCACTTCTGTGACTTCACCAACCTCCATTCTAAGACTTCACACACCTTCATTGTATGACTTCACACACCTCCATTCTATGACTTCACACACTTCCATTCTACATTTCACATACCTCCATGCTATGACTTCACACACCTCCATTCTGTGACTTCACACACCTCCATTCTATGACTTCACACACCTCAATTCTGTGACTTCACAAACCTTCATTGTATGATTTCACACACCTCCATTCTATGACTTCACACACCTCCATTTTAGGATATCACACACCTCCATTTTGACTTCACGCACCTCCATTCTGTGACTTCACACACCTCCATACTATGAATTCACACACTTCTATTGTGACCTCACACACCTTTATTCTATGAGTTCACACACCTCCATTCTATGACCTCACACACCTCCATTCTGACTTCACACACCTCCATTCTATGACTTCACAGACTTCGAGTCTGTGACTTCACTCACCTCCACTCTATGACTTCACACTGCTCCATTCTCTGACTTCCCACACCTCCTTTCTATGACTTCACCCACCTCTATTCTATGACTTCACACCTCCATTGTGACTTCACACACCTCCATTCTGTGACTTCACACACCTCCATTATATGATATCACACACCTCCATTCTATGACTTCACACACCTCCATTCTATGACTTCACACACTTCCATTGTGACGTCACACACCTCCATTCTATGAGTTCACACACCTCCATTCTGACTTCACACACCTCCATTCTGACTTCACACACCTCTATTCTATGACTTCGCACACCTCCATTCTGCGATCACACACCTCCATTCTATGACTTCACAGACCTCGAATCTGTGACTTCACTCGCCTGCATTCTATGACTTTACATTCCTCCATTCTATGACTTCCCAAACCTCATTCTATGACTTCACACACCTTCATTTTTACTTCAGAAACATCCATTCTATGACTTCACACACCTCCGTTCTATGACATCACAAACCTCCATTCTGTGACTTCACACATCTCCATTCTGAGTTCACACAACTCCATTCAGTGACTTCACACATCACCATTCTGACTTCACACACCTCCATTGTATGACTTCACACACTTCCATTCTATGACTTCACAGACCTCTATTCTGTGACTTCACAAACCTCCAATCTGAGTTCACACACCTCCATTCTGTGACTTCACAGACCTCCATTCTTTGACTTCACAAACCTCCATTCTGTGACTCCACCCACCTCCATTCTGTGACTTCCCACATCTCCATTCTCCGACTTCACACCCCTCCAATTTTACTTCACATACCTCCATTCTATGACTTCACACACCTCCATTCTGTGATTTCACAAACCTCCATTCTATGATTTCACACACCTCCAATCTTTGACTTCACACACCTACATTTTATGACGTCACACACCTCCATTTTGACTTCACACACCTCCATTATGTGACTCCACACAACTCCCTTCTGTGACTTCACACACCTCCATTCTATGACTTCACACACTTCCATTCTATGATTTCACATACCTCCATGCTATGACTTCACACACCTCCATTCTGTGACTTCACACACCTCCATTCTATGATTCACACACCTCAATTCTGTGACTTCACAAACCTTCATTCCATGATTTCACACACCTCCATTCTATGACTTCACACACCTCCATTTTAGGACATCACACACCTCCCTTTTGACTTCACACACCTCCATTCTGTGACTTCACACACCTCCATACTATGAATTCACACACTTCCATTGTGACGTCACACACCTCTATTCTATGAGTTCACACACCTCCATTCTATGACTTCACACACCTCCATTCTGACTTCACACACCTCCATTCTATGACTTCACAGACCTCGAATCTGTGACTTCACTCACCTCCACTCTATGACTTCACACTGCTCCATTCTCTGACTTCCCACACCTCCTTTCTATGACTTCACCCATCTCTATTCTATGACTTCACACCTCCATTCTGACTTCACACACCTCCATTCTGTGACTTCACATACCTCCATTATATGATATCACACACCTCCATTCTATGACTTCACACACCTCCATTGTATGACTTCACACACTTCCATTGTGACGTCACACACCTCCATTCTATGAGTTCACACACCTCCATTCTGACTTCACACACCTCCATTCTATGACTTCACACACCTCCATTGTATCACTTCACACACTTCCATTGTGACGTCACACACCTCCATTCTATGAGTTCACACACCTCCATTCTGACTTCACACACCTCCATTCTATGACTTCACACACCTCCATTCTGACTTCACACACCTCTATTCTATGACTTCGCACACCTCCATGCTGATATCACACACCTCCATTCTTTGACTTCACAGACCTCGAATCTGTGACTTCACTCACCTGCATTCTATGACTTTACATTCCTCCATTGTATGACTTCCCAAACCTCATTCTATGAATTCACACACCTTCATTTTTACTTCAGAAACATCCATTCTATGACTTCACACACCTCCGTTCTATGACTTCACAAAGCTCCATTCTGTGACTTCAGACATCTCCATTCTGAGTTCACACAACTCCATTCAGTGACTTCACACATCTCCATTCTGACTTCACACACCTCCATTGTGTGACTTCACACACTTCCATTCTATGACTTCACACACCTCTATTCTGTGACTTCACAAACCACCATTCTGAGTTCACACACCTCCATTCTGTGACTTCACACACCTCCGTTCTTTGACTTCACACACCTCCATTCTGTGACTCCACCCACCACCATTCTGTGACTTCACACACCTCCATTCTCCGACTTCACACCCCTCCAATTTTACTTCACATACCTCCATTCTATGACTTCACACACCTCCATTCTGTGACTTCACAAACCTCCATTCTATGATTTCACACACCTCCAATCTATGACTTCACACACCTACATTTTATGACGTCACACACCTTCATTTTGATATCACAAACCTCCATTCTGAGTTCACACACCTCCATTCTGTGACTTCACACACCTCCATTCTGTGACTTCACACACCTCCATTGTGTGACTTCACACACTTCCATTCTATGACTTCATAAACCTCCCTTTTATAATTTCACACACCCCCATTCTGTGACTTCACACACCTCCATTCTAAGACCTCACACACCCTCATTCTATGATTTCACACACCTCCATTCTATGATTTCACACATCCATTTTGACTTCACACACCTCTAATATATGACTTCAAACACCTCAATTCTTGACTTCACACACCTCCATTCTATGACTTCACACACTTCCATTCTATGACTTGACACACCTACATTTTATAACTTCACACACCTCCATTCTATGACTTCACACACCTCCATTCTGAGTTTACACACCTCCATTCTATGACTTCACACACCACCATTCTATGACGTCACACCTTTATTCTATGACTTCATACAACTTCATTCTTACTTTACAAACATCCATTCTATAACTTCACACACCTCCATTCTATGACTTCAAACAGTTCCATTCTGTGACTTCACACACCTCCATTCTATGATTTCACACACTTCCATTCTGTGACTTCACAGACCTCCATTGTATGACTTCACACACTTCCATTGTGACGTCACTCACCTCCATTCTATGAGTTCACACACCTCCGTTCTGACTTCAAACACCTACATTCAATAACTTCACACACCTCCATTCTGTATTCACACAGCTCCATTCTGTGACTTCACAAAACTCCATTCTATGATTTCACACAACTCCATACTATGACTTCACACAACTCCATCTATGACTTCACACACCTGCATTCTGACATCACACACCTCCATTCTATGACTTTACAGACCTCGAATCTGTGACTTCACTCACCTGCACTCTATGACTTCACACGCCTAATTCTATGACATTCCACACCTCCTTTCTATGACTTCACCACCTCCAATCTATGACTACACACCTCCATTCTGACTTCACACTCCTTCATTCTGTGAATTCACACACCTCCATTCTATGTGTTCACATACCTCCATTCCATGACTTCACACACCTTCATTCTTACTTCAGAAACATCCATTCTATGACTTCACACAACCCCATTCTATGACTTCACAAACCTCCATTCTGTGACTTCACACACCTCCATTGTGAGTTCACACAACTCTATTCGGTGACTTCACACACCTCCATTCTGACTTCACACACCTCCATTCTATGACTTCACAAACTTCCATTCTATGACTTCACACACCTCCATTCTGTGACTTCACACACTTCCATTCTGTGTTCACACACCTCCATTCTATGACTTCACACACTTCCATTCTGTGACTTCCCACACCTCCATTCTGTGACTTCACACACCTCCATTCTATGACTTCACACACCTCTCTTCTGACTTCACACACCTCCATTCTATGACTTCACACACCTCTATTCTGACTTCACACACCTCCATTCTATGACTTCACACACCTCCATTCTGACTTCACACACGTCCATTCTATGACTTTGCACACCTCTCTTCTGACTTCACACACCTCCATTCTGTGACTTCACACACCTCCCTTCGATGACTTCACACACCTACATTCTTTGACTTCACACACAACCATTTTGACTTCACACCTCCATTCTGTGACTTCACACACTTACATTTGTGACTTCTCACACCACCTTTTTGACTTCACACATCTCCATTCTGTGACTTCACACACCTCCATTCTGTGACTTCACACACCTCCATTCTGTGATTTCACACACCACCCTTCCGTGACTTCACCCACCTCCATTCTATGACTTCACACACTTCCATTCTATATTTCACATACCTCCATGCTATGACTTCACACACCTCCATTCTGTGACTTCACACACCTCCATTCTATGACTTCACACACCTCAATTCTGTGACTTCACAAACCTTCATTGTATGATTTCACACACCTCCATTCTATGACTTCACACACCTCCATTTTAGGATATCACACACCTCCATTTTGACTTCACGCACCTCCATTCTGTGACTTCACACACCTCCATACTATGAATTCACACACTTCTATTGTGACCTCACACACCTTTATTCTATGAGTTCACACACCTCCATTCTATGACCTCACACACCTCCATTCTGACTTCACACACCTCCATTCTATGACTTCACAGACCTCGAGTCTGTGACTTCACTCACCTCCACTCTATGACTTCACACTGCTCCATTCTCTGACTTCCCACACCTCCTTTCTATGACTTCACCCACCTCTATTCTATGACTTCACACCTCCATTGTGACTTCACACACCTCCATTCTGTGACTTCACACACCTCCATTATATGATATCACACACCTCCATTCTATGACTTCACACACCTCCATTCTATGACTTCACACACTTCCATTGTGACGTCACACACCTCCATTCTATGAGTTCACACACCTCCATTCTGACTTCACACACCTCCATTCTGACTTCACACACCTCTATTCTATGACTTCGCACACCTCCATTCTGATATCACACACCTCCATTCTATGACTTCACAGACCTCGAATCTGTGACTTCACTCGCCTGCATTCTATGACTTTACATTCCTCCATTCTATGACTTCCCAAACCTCATTCTATGACTTCACACACCTTCATTTTTACTTCAGAAACATCCATTCTATGACTTCACACACCTCCGTTCTATGACTTCACAAACCTCCATTCTGTGACTTCACACATCTCCATTCTGAGTTCACACAACTCCATTCAGTGACTTCACACATCACCATTCTGACTTCACACACCTCCATTGTATGACTTCACACACTTCCATTCTATGACTTCACAGACCTCTATTCTGTGACTTCACAAACCTCCAATCTGAGTTCACACACCTCCATTCTGTGACTTCACACACCTCCATTCTGTGACTTCACAAACCTCCATTCTATGATTTCACACACCTCCAATCTATGACTTCACACACCTACATTTTATGACGTCACACACCTCCATTTTGACTTCACACACCTCCATTATGTGACTCCACACACCTCACTTCTGTGACTTCACCCACCTCCATTCTAAGACTTCACACACCTTCATTGTATGACTTCACACACCTCCATTCTGTGACTTCACACACTTCCATTCTATATTTCACATACCTCCATGCTATGACTTCACACACCTCCATTCTGTGACTTCACACACCTCCATTCTATGACTTCACACACCTCAATTCTGTGACTTCACAAACCTTCATTGTATGATTTCACACACCTCCATTCTATGACTTCACACACCTCCATTTTAGGATATCACACACCTCCATTTTGACTTCACGCACCTCCATTCTGTGACTTCACACACCTCCATACTATGAATTCACACACTTCTATTGTGACCTCACACACCTTTATTCTATGAGTTCACACACCTCCATTCTATGACCTCACACACCTCCATTCTGACTTCACACACCTCCATTCTATGACTTCACAGACCTCGAGTCTGTGACTTCACTCACCTCAACTCTATGACTTCACACTGCTCCATTCTCTGACTTCCCACACCTCCTTTCTATGACTTCACCCACCTCTATTCTATGACTTCACACCTCCATTGTGACTTCACACACCTCCATTCTGTGACTTCACACACCTCCATTATATGATATCACACACCTCCATTCTATGACTTCACACACCTCCATTCTATGACTTCACACACTTCCATTGTGATGTCACACACCTCCATTCTATGAGTTCACACACCTCCATTCTGACTTCACACACCTCCATTCTATTACTTCACACACCTCCATTCTGACTTCACACACCTCTATTCTATGACTTCGCACACCTCCATTCTGATATCACACACCTCCATTCTATGACTTCACAGACCTCGAATCTGTGACTTCACTCGCCTGCATTCTATGACTTTACATTCCTCCATTCTATGACTTCCCAAACCTCATTCTATGACTTCACACACCTTCATTTTTACTTCAGAAACATCCATTCTATGACTTCACACACCTCCGTTCTATGACTTCACAAACCTCCATTCTGTGACTTCACACATCTCCATTCTGAGTTCACACAACTCCATTCAGTCACTTCACACATCTCCATTCTGACTTCACACACCTCCATTGTATGACTTCACACACTTCCATTCTATGACTTCACAGACCTCTATTCTGTGATTTCACAAACCTCCATTCTGAGTTCACACACCTCCATTCTGTGACTTCACACACCTCCATTCTTTGACTTCACACACCTCCATTCTGTGACTCCACCCACCTCCATTCTGTGACTTCCCACACCTCCATTCTCCGACTTCACACCCCTCCAATTTTACTTCACATACCTCCATTCTATGACTTCACACACCTCCATTCTGTGACTTCACACACCTCCATTCTGTGACTTCACACACCTCCATTGTGTGACTTCACACACTTCCATTCTATGACTTCATAAACCTCCCTTTTATAATTTCACACACCCCCATTCTGTGACTTCACACACCTCCATTCTATGACCCCACACACCCTTATTGTATGATTTCACACACCTCCATTCTATGATTTCACACATCCATTTTGACTTCACACACCTCTATTATATGACTTCAAACACCTCAATTCTGTGACTTCACACACCTCCATTCTATGACTTCACACACTTCCATTCTATGACTTGACAAACCTCCATTTTATAACTTCACACACCTCCATTCTATGACTTCAAACAGTTCCATTCTGTGACTTCACACACCTCCATTCTATGATTTCACACACTTCCATTCTGTGACTTCACAGACCTCCATTGTATGACTTCACACACTTCCATTGTGACGTCACTCACCTCCATTCTATGAGTTCACACACCTCCGTTCTGACTTCAAACACCTACATTCAATAACTTCACACACCTCCATTCTGTATTCACACAGCTCCATTCTGTGACTTCACAAAACTCCATTCTATGATTTCACACAACTCCATACTATGACTTCACACAACTCCATCTATGACTTCACACACCTGCATTCTGACATCACACACCTCCATTCTATGACTTTACAGACCTCGAATCTGTGACTTCACTCACCTGCACTCTATGACTTCACACGCCTAATTCTATGACATTCCACACCTCCTTTCTATGACTTCACCACCTCCAATCTATGACTACACACCTCCATTCTGACTTCACACTCCTTCATTCTGTGAATTCACACACCTCCATTCTATGTGTTCACATACCTCCATTCCATGACTTCACACACCTTCATTCTTACTTCAGAAACATCCATTCTATGACTTCACACAACCCCATTCTATGACTTCACAAACCTCCATTCTGTGACTTCACACACCTCCATTGTGAGTTCACACAACTCTATTCGGTGACTTCACACACCTCCATTCTGACTTCACACACCTCCATTCTATGACTTCACAAACTTCCATTCTATGACTTCACACACCTCCATTCTGTGACTTCACACACTTCCATTCTGTGTTCACACACCTCCATTCTATGACTTCACACACTTCCATTCTGTGACTTCCCACACCTCCATTCTGTGACTTCACACACCTCCATTCTATGACTTCACACACCTCTCTTCTGACTTCACACACCTCCATTCTATGACTTCACACACCTCTATTCTGACTTCACACACCTCCATTCTATGACTTCACACACCTCCATTCTGACTTCACACACCTCCATTCTATGACTTTGCACACCTCTCTTCTGACTTCACACACCTCCATTCTGTGACTTCACACACCTCCCTTCGATGACTTCACACACCTACATTCTTTGACTTCACACACAACCATTTTGACTTCACACCTCCATTCTGTGACTTCACACACTTACATTTGTGACTTCTCACACCACCTTTTTGACTTCACACATCTCCATTCTGTGACTTCACACACCTCCATTCTGTGACTTCACACACCTCCATTCTGTGATTTCACACACCACCCTTCCGTGACTTCACCCACCTCCATTCTATGACTTCACACACTTCCATTCTATATTTCACATACCTCCATGCTATGACTTCACACACCTCCATTCTGTGACTTCACACACCTCCATTCTATGACTTCACACACCTCAATTCTGTGACTTCACAAACCTTCATTGTATGATTTCACACACCTCCATTCTATGACTTCACACACCTCCATTTTAGGATATCACACACCTCCATTTTGACTTCACGCACCTCCATTCTGTGACTTCACACACCTCCATACTATGAATTCACACACTTCTATTGTGACCTCACACACCTTTATTCTATGAGTTCACACACCTCCATTCTATGACCTCACACACCTCCATTCTGACTTCACACACCTCCATTCTATGACTTCACAGACCTCGAGTCTGTGACTTCACTCACCTCCACTCTATGACTTCACACTGCTCCATTCTCTGACTTCCCACACCTCCTTTCTATGACTTCACCCACCTCTATTCTATGACTTCACACCTCCATTGTGACTTCACACACCTCCATTCTGTGACTTCACACACCTCCATTATATGATATCACACACCTCCATTCTATGACTTCACACACCTCCATTCTATGACTTCACACACTTCCATTGTGACGTCACACACCTCCATTCTATGAGTTCACACACCTCCATTCTGACTTCACACACCTCCATTCTGACTTCACACACCTCTATTCTATGACTTCGCACACCTCCATTCTGATATCACACACCTCCATTCTATGACTTCACAGACCTCGAATCTGTGACTTCACTCGCCTGCATTCTATGACTTTACATTCCTCCATTCTATGACTTCCCAAACCTCATTCTATGACTTCACACACCTTCATTTTTACTTCAGAAACATCCATTCTATGACTTCACACACCTCCGTTCTATGACTTCACAAACCTCCATTCTGTGACTTCACACATCTCCATTCTGAGTTCACACAACTCCATTCAGTGACTTCACACATCACCATTCTGACTTCACACACCTCCATTGTATGACTTCACACACTTCCATTCTATGACTTCACAGACCTCTATTCTGTGACTTCACAAACCTCCAATCTGAGTTCACACACCTCCATTCTGTGACTTCACACACCTCCATTCTGTGACTTCACAAACCTCCATTCTATGATTTCACACACCTCCAATCTATGACTTCACACACCTACATTTTATGACGTCACACACCTCCATTTTGACTTCACACACCTCCATTATGTGACTCCACACACCTCACTTCTGTGACTTCACCCACCTCCATTCTAAGACTTCACACACCTTCATTGTATGACTTCACACACCTCCATTCTGTGACTTCACACACTTCCATTCTATATTTCACATACCTCCATGCTATGACTTCACACACCTCCATTCTGTGACTTCACACACCTCCATTCTATGACTTCACACACCTCAATTCTGTGACTTCACAAACCTTCATTGTATGATTTCACACACCTCCATTCTATGACTTCACACACCTCCATTTTAGGATATCACACACCTCCATTTTGACTTCACGCACCTCCATTCTGTGACTTCACACACCTCCATACTATGAATTCACACACTTCTATTGTGACCTCACACACCTTTATTCTATGAGTTCACACACCTCCATTCTATGACCTCACACACCTCCATTCTGACTTCACACACCTCCATTCTATGACTTCACAGACCTCGAGTCTGTGACTTCACTCACCTCAACTCTATGACTTCACACTGCTCCATTCTCTGACTTCCCACACCTCCTTTCTATGACTTCACCCACCTCTATTCTATGACTTCACACCTCCATTGTGACTTCACACACCTCCATTCTGTGACTTCACACACCTCCATTATATGATATCACACACCTCCATTCTATGACTTCACACACCTCCATTCTATGACTTCACACACTTCCATTGTGATGTCACACACCTCCATTCTATGAGTTCACACACCTCCATTCTGACTTCACACACCTCCATTCTATTACTTCACACACCTCCATTCTGACTTCACACACCTCTATTCTATGACTTCGCACACCTCCATTCTGATATCACACACCTCCATTCTATGACTTCACAGACCTCGAATCTGTGACTTCACTCGCCTGCATTCTATGACTTTACATTCCTCCATTCTATGACTTCCCAAACCTCATTCTATGACTTCACACACCTTCATTTTTACTTCAGAAACATCCATTCTATGACTTCACACACCTCCGTTCTATGACTTCACAAACCTCCATTCTGTGACTTCACACATCTCCATTCTGAGTTCACACAACTCCATTCAGTCACTTCACACATCTCCATTCTGACTTCACACACCTCCATTGTATGACTTCACACACTTCCATTCTATGACTTCACAGACCTCTATTCTGTGATTTCACAAACCTCCATTCTGAGTTCACACACCTCCATTCTGTGACTTCACACACCTCCATTCTTTGACTTCACACACCTCCATTCTGTGACTCCACCCACCTCCATTCTGTGACTTCCCACACCTCCATTCTCCGACTTCACACCCCTCCAATTTTACTTCACATACCTCCATTCTATGACTTCACACACCTCCATTCTGTGACTTCACACACCTCCATTCTGTGACTTCACACACCTCCATTGTGTGACTTCACACACTTCCATTCTATGACTTCATAAACCTCCCTTTTATAATTTCACACACCCCCATTCTGTGACTTCACACACCTCCATTCTATGACCCCACACACCCTTATTGTATGATTTCACACACCTCCATTCTAGGATTTCACACATCCATTTTGACTTCACACACCTCTATTATATGACTTCAAACACCTCAATTCTGTGACTTCACACACCTCCATTCTATGACTTCACACACTTCCATTCTATGACTTGACAAACCTCCATTTTATAACTTCACACACCTCCATTCTATGACTTCAAACAGTTCCATTCTGTGACTTCACACACCTCCATTCTATGATTTCACACACTTCCATTCTGTGACTTCACAGACCTCCATTGTATGACTTCACACACTTCCATTGTGACGTCACTCACCTCCATTCTATGAGTTCACACACCTCCGTTCTGACTTCAAACACCTACATTCAATAACTTCACACACCTCCATTCTGTATTCACACAGCTCCATTCTGTGACTTCACAAAACTCCATTCTATGATTTCACACAACTCCATACTATGACTTCACACAACTCCATCTATGACTTCACACACCTGCATTCTGACATCACACACCTCCATTCTATGACTTTACAGACCTCGAATCTGTGACTTCACTCACCTGCACTCTATGACTTCACACGCCTAATTCTATGACATTCCACACCTCCTTTCTATGACTTCACCACCTCCAATCTATGACTACACACCTCCATTCTGAGTTCACACTCCTTCATTCTGTGAATTCACACACCTCCATTCTATGTGTTCACATACCTCCATTCCATGACTTCACACACCTTCATTCTTACTTCAGAAACATCCATTCTATGACTTCACACAACCCCATTCTATGACTTCACAAACCTCCATTCTGTGACTTCACACACCTCCATTGTGAGTTCACACAACTCTATTCGGTGACTTCACACACCTCCATTCTGACTTCACACACCTCCATTCTATGACTTCACAAACTTCCATTCTATGACTTCACACACCTCCATTCTGTGACTTCACACACTTCCATTCTGTGTTCACACACCTCCATTCTATGACTTCACACACTTCCATTCTGTGACTTCCCACACCTCCATTCTGTGACTTCACACACCTCCATTCTATGACTTCACACACCTCTCTTCTGACTTCACACACCTCCATTCTATGACTTCACACACCTCTATTCTGACTTCACACACCTCCATTCTATGACTTCACACACCTCCATTCTGACTTCACACACCTCCATTCTATGACTTTGCACACCTCTCTTCTGACTTCACACACCTCCATTCTGTGACTTCACACACCTCCCTTCGATGACTTCACACACCTACATTCTTTGACTTCACACACAACCATTTTGACTTCACACCTCCATTCTGTGACTTCACACACTTACATTTGTGACTTCTCACACCACCTTTTTGACTTCACACATCTCCATTCTGTGACTTCACACACCTCCATTCTGTGACTTCACACACCTCCATTCTGTGATTTCACACACCACCCTTCCGTGACTTCACCCACCTCCATTCTATGACTTCACACACTTCCATTCTATATTTCACATACCTCCATGCTATGACTTCACACACCTCCATTCTGTGACTTCACACACCTCCATTCTATGACTTCACACACCTCAATTCTGTGACTTCACAAACCTTCATTGTATGATTTCACACACCTCCATTCTATGACTTCACACACCTCCATTTTAGGATATCACACACCTCCATTTTGACTTCACGCACCTCCATTCTGTGACTTCACACACCTCCATACTATGAATTCACACACTTCTATTGTGACCTCACACACCTTTATTCTATGAGTTCACACACCTCCATTCTATGACCTCACACACCTCCATTCTGACTTCACACACCTCCATTCTATGACTTCACAGACCTCGAGTCTGTGACTTCACTCACCTCCACTCTATGACTTCACACTGCTCCATTCTCTGACTTCCCACACCTCCTTTCTATGACTTCACCCACCTCTATTCTATGACTTCACACCTCCATTGTGACTTCACACACCTCCATTCTGTGACTTCACACACCTCCATTATATGATATCACACACCTCCATTCTATGACTTCACACACCTCCATTCTATGACTTCACACACTTCCATTGTGACGTCACACACCTCCATTCTATGAGTTCACACACCTCCATTCTGACTTCACACACCTCCATTCTGACTTCACACACCTCTATTCTATGACTTCGCACACCTCCATTCTGATATCACACACCTCCATTCTATGACTTCACAGACCTCGAATCTGTGACTTCACTCGCCTGCATTCTATGACTTTACATTCCTCCATTCTATGACTTCCCAAACCTCATTCTATGACTTCACACACCTTCATTTTTACTTCAGAAACATCCATTCTATGACTTCACACACCTCCGTTCTATGACTTCACAAACCTCCATTCTGTGACTTCACACATCTCCATTCTGAGTTCACACAACTCCATTCAGTGACTTCACACATCACCATTCTGACTTCACACACCTCCATTGTATGACTTCACACACTTCCATTCTATGACTTCACAGACCTCTATTCTGTGACTTCACAAACCTCCAATCTGAGTTCACACACCTCCATTCTGTGACTTCACACACCTCCATTCTGTGACTTCACAAACCTCCATTCTATGATTTCACACACCTCCAATCTATGACTTCACACACCTACATTTTATGACGTCACACACCTCCATTTTGACTTCACACACCTCCATTATGTGACTCCACACACCTCACTTCTGTGACTTCACCCACCTCCATTCTAAGACTTCACACACCTTCATTGTATGACTTCACACACCTCCA
The DNA here is from genome assembly GCA_024803745.1 of Megascapheus bottae. Classification (NCBI taxonomy): domain Eukaryota; kingdom Metazoa; phylum Chordata; class Mammalia; order Rodentia; family Geomyidae; genus Megascapheus; species Megascapheus bottae. The sequence continues at coordinate 534,427 of JANJXV010000328.1, read as the reverse complement.
TTCTGTGACTTCACACACTTCCATTCTATATTTCACATACCTCCATGCTATGACTTCACACACCTCCATTCTGTGACTTCACACACCTCCATTCTATGACTTCACACACCTCAATTCTGTGACTTCACAAACCTTCATTGTATGATTTCACACACCTCCATTCTATGACTTCACACACCTCCATTTTAGGATATCACACACCTCCATTTTGACTTCACGCACCTCCATTCTGTGACTTCACACACCTCCATACTATGAATTCACACACTTCTATTGTGACCTCACACACCTTTATTCTATGAGTTCACACACCTCCATTCTATGACCTCACACACCTCCATTCTGACTTCACACACCTCCATTCTATGACTTCACAGACCTCGAGTCTGTGACTTCACTCACCTCAACTCTATGACTTCACACTGCTCCATTCTCTGACTTCCCACACCTCCTTTCTATGACTTCACCCACCTCTATTCTATGACTTCACACCTCCATTGTGACTTCACACACCTCCATTCTGTGACTTCACACACCTCCATTATATGATATCACACACCTCCATTCTATGACTTCACACACCTCCATTCTATGACTTCACACACTTCCATTGTGATGTCACACACCTCCATTCTATGAGTTCACACACCTCCATTCTGACTTCACACACCTCCATTCTATTACTTCACACACCTCCATTCTGACTTCACACACCTCTATTCTATGACTTCGCACACCTCCATTCTGATATCACACACCTCCATTCTATGACTTCACAGACCTCGAATCTGTGACTTCACTCGCCTGCATTCTATGACTTTACATTCCTCCATTCTATGACTTCCCAAACCTCATTCTATGACTTCACACACCTTCATTTTTACTTCAGAAACATCCATTCTATGACTTCACACACCTCCGTTCTATGACTTCACAAACCTCCATTCTGTGACTTCACACATCTCCATTCTGAGTTCACACAACTCCATTCAGTCACTTCACACATCTCCATTCTGACTTCACACACCTCCATTGTATGACTTCACACACTTCCATTCTATGACTTCACAGACCTCTATTCTGTGATTTCACAAACCTCCATTCTGAGTTCACACACCTCCATTCTGTGACTTCACACACCTCCATTCTTTGACTTCACACACCTCCATTCTGTGACTCCACCCACCTCCATTCTGTGACTTCCCACACCTCCATTCTCCGACTTCACACCCCTCCAATTTTACTTCACATACCTCCATTCTATGACTTCACACACCTCCATTCTGTGACTTCACACACCTCCATTCTGTGACTTCACACACCTCCATTGTGTGACTTCACACACTTCCATTCTATGACTTCATAAACCTCCCTTTTATAATTTCACACACCCCCATTCTGTGACTTCACACACCTCCATTCTATGACCCCACACACCCTTATTGTATGATTTCACACACCTCCATTCTAGGATTTCACACATCCATTTTGACTTCACACACCTCTATTATATGACTTCAAACACCTCAATTCTGTGACTTCACACACCTCCATTCTATGACTTCACACACTTCCATTCTATGACTTGACAAACCTCCATTTTATAACTTCACACACCTCCATTCTATGACTTCAAACAGTTCCATTCTGTGACTTCACACACCTCCATTCTATGATTTCACACACTTCCATTCTGTGACTTCACAGACCTCCATTGTATGACTTCACACACTTCCATTGTGACGTCACTCACCTCCATTCTATGAGTTCACACACCTCCGTTCTGACTTCAAACACCTACATTCAATAACTTCACACACCTCCATTCTGTATTCACACAGCTCCATTCTGTGACTTCACAAAACTCCATTCTATGATTTCACACAACTCCATACTATGACTTCACACAACTCCATCTATGACTTCACACACCTGCATTCTGACATCACACACCTCCATTCTATGACTTTACAGACCTCGAATCTGTGACTTCACTCACCTGCACTCTATGACTTCACACGCCTAATTCTATGACATTCCACACCTCCTTTCTATGACTTCACCACCTCCAATCTATGACTACACACCTCCATTCTGAGTTCACACTCCTTCATTCTGTGAATTCACACACCTCCATTCTATGTGTTCACATACCTCCATTCCATGACTTCACACACCTTCATTCTTACTTCAGAAACATCCATTCTATGACTTCACACAACCCCATTCTATGACTTCACAAACCTCCATTCTGTGACTTCACACACCTCCATTGTGAGTTCACACAACTCTATTCGGTGACTTCACACACCTCCATTCTGACTTCACACACCTCCATTCTATGACTTCACAAACTTCCATTCTATGACTTCACACACCTCCATTCTGTGACTTCACACACTTCCATTCTGTGTTCACACACCTCCATTCTATGACTTCACACACTTCCATTCTGTGACTTCCCACACCTCCATTCTGTGACTTCACACACCTCCATTCTATGACTTCACACACCTCTCTTCTGACTTCACACACCTCCATTCTATGACTTCACACACCTCTATTCTGACTTCACACACCTCCATTCTATGACTTCACACACCTCCATTCTGACTTCACACACCTCCATTCTATGACTTTGCACACCTCTCTTCTGACTTCACACACCTCCATTCTGTGACTTCACACACCTCCCTTCGATGACTTCACACACCTACATTCTTTGACTTCACACACAACCATTTTGACTTCACACCTCCATTCTGTGACTTCACACACTTACATTTGTGACTTCTCACACCACCTTTTTGACTTCACACATCTCCATTCTGTGACTTCACACACCTCCATTCTGTGACTTCACACACCTCCATTCTGTGATTTCACACACCACCCTTCCGTGACTTCACCCACCTCCATTCTATGACTTCACACACTTCCATTCTATATTTCACATACCTCCATGCTATGACTTCACACACCTCCATTCTGTGACTTCACACACCTCCATTCTATGACTTCACACACCTCAATTCTGTGACTTCACAAACCTTCATTGTATGATTTCACACACCTCCATTCTATGACTTCACACACCTCCATTTTAGGATATCACACACCTCCATTTTGACTTCACGCACCTCCATTCTGTGACTTCACACACCTCCATACTATGAATTCACACACTTCTATTGTGACCTCACACACCTTTATTCTATGAGTTCACACACCTCCATTCTATGACCTCACACACCTCCATTCTGACTTCACACACCTCCATTCTATGACTTCACAGACCTCGAGTCTGTGACTTCACTCACCTCCACTCTATGACTTCACACTGCTCCATTCTCTGACTTCCCACACCTCCTTTCTATGACTTCACCCACCTCTATTCTATGACTTCACACCTCCATTGTGACTTCACACACCTCCATTCTGTGACTTCACACACCTCCATTATATGATATCACACACCTCCATTCTATGACTTCACACACCTCCATTCTATGACTTCACACACTTCCATTGTGACGTCACACACCTCCATTCTATGAGTTCACACACCTCCATTCTGACTTCACACACCTCCATTCTGACTTCACACACCTCTATTCTATGACTTCGCACACCTCCATTCTGATATCACACACCTCCATTCTATGACTTCACAGACCTCGAATCTGTGACTTCACTCGCCTGCATTCTATGACTTTACATTCCTCCATTCTATGACTTCCCAAACCTCATTCTATGACTTCACACACCTTCATTTTTACTTCAGAAACATCCATTCTATGACTTCACACACCTCCGTTCTATGACTTCACAAACCTCCATTCTGTGACTTCACACATCTCCATTCTGAGTTCACACAACTCCATTCAGTGACTTCACACATCACCATTCTGACTTCACACACCTCCATTGTATGACTTCACACACTTCCATTCTATGACTTCACAGACCTCTATTCTGTGACTTCACAAACCTCCAATCTGAGTTCACACACCTCCATTCTGTGACTTCACACACCTCCATTCTGTGACTTCACAAACCTCCATTCTATGATTTCACACACCTCCAATCTATGACTTCACACACCTACATTTTATGACGTCACACACCTCCATTTTGACTTCACACACCTCCATTATGTGACTCCACACACCTCACTTCTGTGACTTCACTCACCTCCATTCTAAGACTTCACACACCTTCATTGTATGACTTCACACACCTCCATTCTGTGACTTCACACACTTCCATTCTATATTTCACATACCTCCATGCTATGACTTCACACACCTCCATTCTGTGACTTCACACACCTCCATTCTATGACTTCACACACCTCAATTCTGTGACTTCACAAACCTTCATTGTATGATTTCACACACCTCCATTCTATGACTTCACACACCTCCATTTTAGGATATCACACACCTCCATTTTGACTTCACGCACCTCCATTCTGTGACTTCACACACCTCCATACTATGAATTCACACACTTCTATTGTGACCTCACACACCTTTATTCTATGAGTTCACACACCTCCATTCTATGACCTCACACACCTCCATTCTGACTTCACACACCTCCATTCTATGACTTCACAGACCTCGAGTCTGTGACTTCACTCACCTCAACTCTATGACTTCACACTGCTCCATTCTCTGACTTCCCACACCTCCTTTCTATGACTTCACCCACCTCTATTCTATGACTTCACACCTCCATTGTGACTTCACACACCTCCATTCTGTGACTTCACACACCTCCATTATATGATATCACACACCTCCATTCTATGACTTCACACACCTCCATTCTATGACTTCACACACTTCCATTGTGATGTCACACACCTCCATTCTATGAGTTCACACACCTCCATTCTGACTTCACACACCTCCATTCTATTACTTCACACACCTCCATTCTGACTTCACACACCTCTATTCTATGACTTCGCACACCTCCATTCTGATATCACACACCTCCATTCTATGACTTCACAGACCTCGAATCTGTGACTTCACTCGCCTGCATTCTATGACTTTACATTCCTCCATTCTATGACTTCCCAAACCTCATTCTATGACTTCACACACCTTCATTTTTACTTCAGAAACATCCATTCTATGACTTCACACACCTCCGTTCTATGACTTCACAAACCTCCATTCTGTGACTTCACACATCTCCATTCTGAGTTCACACAACTCCATTCAGTCACTTCACACATCTCCATTCTGACTTCACACACCTCCATTGTATGACTTCACAAACTTCCATTCTATGACTTCACAGACCTCTATTCTGTGATTTCACAAACCTCCATTCTGAGTTCACACACCTCCATTCTGTGACTTCACACACCTCCATTCTTTGACTTCACACACCTCCATTCTGTGACTCCACCCACCTCCATTCTGTGACTTCCCACACCTCCATTCTCCGACTTCACACCCCTCCAATTTTACTTCACATACCTCCATTCTATGACTTCACACACCTCCATTCTGTGACTTCACACACCTCCATTCTGTGACTTCACACACCTCCATTGTGTGACTTCACACACTTCCATTCTATGACTTCATAAACCTCCCTTTTATAATTTCACACACCCCCATTCTGTGACTTCACACACCTCCATTCTATGACCCCACACACCCTTATTGTATGATTTCACACACCTCCATTCTATGATTTCACACATCCATTTTGACTTCACACACCTCTATTATATGACTTCAAACACCTCAATTCTGTGACTTCACACACCTCCATTCTATGACTTCACACACTTCCATTCTATGACTTGACAAACCTCCATTTTATAACTTCACACACCTCCATTCTATGACTTCAAACAGTTCCATTCTGTGACTTCACACACCTCCATTCTATGACTTCACACACCTCCATTCTGTGAGTTCACACACCTCCATTGTATGACTTCACACACTTCCATTGTGACGTCACTCACCTCCATTCTATGAGTTCACACACCTCCGTTCTGACTTCAAACACCTACATTCTATGACTTCACACTCCTCCATTCTGTATTCACACAGTTCCATTCTGTGACTTCACAAAACTCCATTCTATGATTTCACACAACTCCATACTATGACTTCACAAAACTCCATCTATGACTTCACACACCTGCATTCTGACATCACACACCTCCATTCTATGACTTCACAGACCTCGAATCTGTGACTTCACTCACCTGCACTCTATGACTTCACACTCCTAATTCTATGACTTTCCACACCTCCTTTCTATGACTTCACCACCTCCAATCTATGACTACACACCTCCATTCTCACTTCACACTCCTTCATTTTGTGAATTCACACACCTCCATTCTATGTGTTCACATACATCCATTCCATGACTTCACACACCTTCATTCTTACCTCAGAAACATCCATTCTATGACTTCACACAACCCAATTCTATGACTTCACAAACCTCTATTCTGTGACTTCACACACCTCCATTGTGAGTTCACACAACTCCATTCGGTGACTTCACACACCTCCATTCTGACTTCACACACCTCCATTCTATGACTTCACACACTTCCATTATATGACTTCACACACCTCCATTCTGTGACTTCACACACTTCCATTCTGTGTTCACACACCTCCATTCTATGACTTCACACACTTCCATTCTGTGACTTTCCACACCTCCATTCTGTGACTTCACTCACCTCCATTCTATGACTTCACACACCTCTCTTCTGACTTCACACACCTCCATTCTATGACTTCACACACCTCTATTCTGACTTCACACACCTCCATTCTATGACTTCACACACCTCCATTCTGACTTCACACACCTCCATTCTATGACTTTGCACACCTCTATTCTGACTTCACACACCTCCATTCTGTGACTTCACACACCTCCCTTCGATGACTTCACACACCTACATTCTTTGACTTCACCCACAACCATTTTGACTTCACACCTCCATTCTGTGACTTCACACACTTACATTTGTGACATCTCACACCACCTTTTTGACTTCACACATCTCCATTCTGTGACTTCACACACCTCCATTCTGTGACTTCACACAGCTCCATTCTGTGATTTCGCACACCACCCTTCCGTGACTTCACCCACCTCCATTCTATGACTTCACACACCTCCATTCTATGACTTCACACACTTCCATTCTATGACTTTACACACCTCCATTCTATGACTTCTCACACCTCCATTCTATGACTTCCCACACCTGCATTCTGACTTCACCCACCTCCATTCTGTGACTTCCCACACCTCCATTCTCCGAATTCACACCCCTCCAATTTGACTTCACATACCTCCATTCTATGACTTCACACACCTCCATTCTGTGACTTCACACACCTCCATACTGTGACTTCACAAACCTCCATTCTATGATTTCACACACCTCCAATCTATGACTTCACACACCTACATTTTATGACGTCACACACCTCCATTTTGACTTCACACACCTCCATTATGTGACTCCACACATCTCGCTTCTGTGACTTCACACACCTCCATTCTATGACTTCACACACCTTCATTGTATGACTTCGCACACCTCCATTCTATGACATCACACTCTTCCATTCTATGATTTCACATACCTTCATACGATGACTTCACACACCGCCATTCCGTGACTTCACACACCTGCATTGTGAGTTCACACACCATTCTGTGACCTCACACACCTCCATTCTGCGATTTCACACACCTCCATTCTGAGATGTCACACCTCAATTCTATGAATTCACTCACCTCCATTCTGTGATTTCACACACCTCAATTCTCTGACTTCACACAACTCCATTCTGTGACTTCACACATCTCCATTCTGAGTTCACATACCTCCATTCTGTGACTTTACACACCTCCATTCTGTGACTTCACACACCTCCATTCTATGACTTCACACACCTCCATTCTGTGACTTCACCTACCTCCATTCTATGACTTCACAAACCTCCATTCTGTGACTTCACTCACCTCCATTCTGTGACTTCACAAACCTCCATTCTATGATTTCACACACCTCCAATCTATGACTTCACACACCTCCATTTTATGACGTCACACACCTCCATTTTGACTTCTCACACTTCCATTATGTGACTTCACACACCTCTCTTCTGTGACTTCACACACCTCCATTCTATGACTTCACACACCTTCATTGTATGACTTCGCACACCTCCATTCTATGACTTCACACACTTCCATTCTATGATTTCACATACATTCATACGATGACTTCACACACCTCCATTTTGTGCCTTCACACACCTCCATTCTGAGTTCACACACCTCCATTCTATGACTTCACAAACCTCTATGCTATGATTTCACACACCTCCATTCTCTGACTTCTCACACCTCCATTTTAGGACGTCACACACCTCCATTTTGACTTCACACACTTCCATTCTGTGACTTCACACACCTCCATTCTATGACTTCACACACTTCCATTGGGACGTTACACACCTCCATTCTATGAGTTCACACACCTTCATTCGACTTCACACACCTCCATTCTATGACTTCACAGATCTCGAATCTGTGACTTCACTCACCTCCAATCTATGACTTCACACTCCTGCATTCTATGACTTCCCACACCTCCTTTCTATGACTTCACACCTCCATTCTGACTTCACACACCTCCATTATGTGACTTCACACACCTCCATTATATGACGTCACACAACTCCGTTCTATGACTTCACACACCTCCATTCTATGACTTCACACACCTCTATTCTGTGACTTCACACTCAGCCATTCTATGACTTCACACACCTTCATTCTTACTTCACAAACATACATTCTATGACTTCACACACCTCCATTCTTTGACTTCACACACCTCCATTCTTTGACTTCACACACCTCCATTCTGTGACTTCACCCACCTCCATTCTGTGACTTCCCACACCTCCATTCACCGACTTCACACCCCTCCAATTTGACTACACATACCTCCATTCTATGACTTCACACACCTCCATTCTGTGACTTCACAAACCTCCATTCTATGATTTCACACACCTCCAATCTATGACTTCACACACCTACATTTTATGACGTCACACACCTCCATTTTGACTTCGCACACCTCCATTATGTGACTCCACACACCTCCCTTCTGTGACTTCACACACCTCCATTCTATGACTTCACACACTTCCATTCTATGACTTCACACACCTCCATTTTGACTTCACACACCTACATTCTGTGACTTCACACACCTCCATTTGTGACTTCACACACCACCATTTTGATTTCACACACCACCATTCAGTGACTTCACACACCTCCATTCTTTGACTTCACACACCTCCGTATTGACTTCATACACTTCCATTCTGTGACTTCACACACCTCCATTCTGTGACTTCACACACCACCATTGTTTGACTTCACACACCTCCATTCTTTGACTTCACACACCTCCATTCTATTAGTTCACAAACATCCATTCTATGAGTTCAACACCAAAATTTTGTCTTCACACACCTCCATTCTATTACTTCACACACCTTCATTCTTAATTCAGAAACATCCATTCTATAACTTCACACACCTCCATTCTATGACTTCGCAAACCTCCATTCTGTGACTTCACACACCTCCATTCTGACTTCACACACCTCCATTCCATGACTTCACACACTTCTATTCTGACTTCACACACCTTCATTCTGTGAATTTACACACCTCCATTCTATGTGTTCAGACACCATCATTCTATGACTTCACACACCTTCATTCTTACTTCAGAAACATCAGTTCTATGACTTCACACAACTCCATTCCATGACTTCACAAACCTCCATTCTGTGACTTCACACACCTCCATTCTGAGTTCACACAACTCAATATGGTGACTTCACACACCTCCATTCTGACTTCACACACCTCCATTCTATGACTTCACACACTTCCATTCTATGACTTCACACACCTCCATTCTGTGACTTCACACACTTCCATTCTATGACTTCACACACCTCCATTCTATGACTGCACACACCTCCATTCTGTGACTTCACACACCTCCATTCTGTGACTTCACACACCTCCATTCTGTGACTTCACACACTTCCATTCTATGACTTCACACACCTCCATTCTATAACTTCACACACCTCCATTCTGTGACTTCACACACCTCCATTATATGACCTCACACAACCTCATTCTATGGATTCACACACCTCCATTCTGACTTCACACACCTACATTCTGTGACTTCACACACCTCCATTCGATGACTTCACACACTTCCATTCTATGACTTCATACACCTCCATTCTGTGACTTTACATACCTCCATTCTGAGTACACACACCTCCATTCTATGACTTCACACACCTGTATTCTGACGTCACACACCTCCATTCTATGACTTCACACACCTCCATTCTGACTTCACACACCTCCATTCTATGACTTCGCACACCTCTATTCTGACTTCACACACCTCCATTCTGTGACTTCACACACCTCCATTCGATGACTTCACACACCTACATTATTTGACTTCACACACAACCATTTTGACTTCACACCTCCATTCTGTGACTTCACACACTTACATTTGTGACTTCTCACACCACCTTTTTGACTTCACACATCTCCATTCTGTGACTTCACACACCTCCATTCTGTGACTTCACACACCTCCATTCTGTGACTTCACACACCTGCTTTCTGTGATTTCACATACCTCCCTTTCATGAATTCACCCACCTCCATTCTATGACTTCACACACGTCCATTCTATGACATCACACACCTCCATTCTATGACTTCACACACTTCCACTCTATGACTTCACACACCACCTTTCTATGACTTCACACACCTCCATTCTATGACTTCCTACAGATGCATTCTGACTTCACACACCTCCATTGTATGTCTTCACACATCTTGTTTCTGTAACTTCCCACACTTCCAATGTTTGACTTCACAATCCACCATTCCATGACTTCACACACCTCCATTCTATGAGTTCACACACCACCATTCTTTGACTTCACACACCTCCATTTTGACTTCACAAACCTACATTCTGTGACTTCACACACCTCCATTTGTGACTTCACACACCACCATTTTGATTTCACACACCACCATTCAGTGAGTTCACACACCTCCATTCTTTGACTTCACACACCTTCGTTTTGACTTCACACACTTCCATTCTGTGACTTCACACACCTCCATTCTGTGACTTCACACACCACCATTGTTTGACTTCACACACCTCCATTCTTTGACTTCACACACCTCCATTCTATTAGTTCACAAACATCCATTCTATGAGTTCAACACCAAAATTTTGTCTTCACACACCTCCATTCTATTACTTCACACACCTTCATTCTTAATTCAGAAACATCTATTCTATGACTTCACACACCTCCATTCTATGACTTCACAAACCTCCATTCTGTGACTTCACACACCTCCATTCTGACTTCACACACCTCCATTCCATGACTTCACACACTTCCATTCTATGACTTCACACACCTCCATTCTGTGACTTCACATACCTCCATTCTGTGACTTCCCACACCTCCATTCTCCGACTTCACCCCCCTCCAATTTGACTTAACATACCTCCATTCTATGACTTCACACACCTCCATTCTGTGACTTCACAAACCTCCATTCTATGATTTCACACACCTCCAATCTATGACTTCACACAGCTACATTTTATGACGTCACACACCTCCATTTTGACTTCACACACCTAAAATATATGACTTCATACCCGTCCATTCTGTGACTTCACATACCTCCATTCTATGACTTCACAAACCTCCATTCTGTAACTTCACACACCACCATTCTGTGACTTCACGAACCTCCATTCTATGATTTCTCACACCTCAATTCTATGACTTCACACACCTCCATTCTATGATTTCACACACCTCCATTCTATGACTTCACACACCTCCATTTTATGACGTCACACACCTCCATTTTGACTTCTCACACCTCCATTCTGTGACTTCACACACCTCCATTCTATGACCTCACACTCCCTCATTGTATGATTTCACACAACTCCATTATATGACTTCACACATCCATTTTGACTTCACACACCTCCAATATATGACTTCAAACACCTCAATTCTGTGACTTCACACACCTCCATTCTATGACCTCATACCCTCCATTCTGTGACTCCACACACCTCCATTCTATGACTTCACACACTTCCATTCTATGACTTCACACACCTCCATTCTGTGACATCACACACCTCCATTCTGAGTTCACACACCTCCATTCTGTGACTTCACACACCTCCATTCTGTGACTTCACACACCTCCATTCTGTGACTTTACACACCTCCATTGTGAGTTCACAGTCCTCCATTCTGTGATGTCACACACTTCCATTCTGTGACTTCACACACCTCCATTGTATGACTTCACACAATTCCATTCTATGACTTCACACACCTCCATTCTGTGACATCACACACCTCCATTCTATGACTTCACACATTCCATTCTATGACTTCACACACCTCCATTCTATGACTTTACACACCTCCATTCTATGACTTCCCACACCTGCATTCTGACTTCACACACCTCCATTCTATGACTTCACACATCTTCTTTCTGTAACTTCCCACACTTCCAATATTTCACTTCACAAACCTCCATTCTATGACTTCACACACCTCCATTCTATGAGTTCACACACCTCCATTCTTTGACTTCATACACCTCCATTTTGACTTCACACACCTATATTCTGTGACTTCACACACCTCCATTTGTGACTTCACACACCACCATTTTGATTTCACACACCTCCATTCTGTGACTTCACACATCTCCATTCTTTGAGTTCACACACCTCCGTTTTGACGTCACACACTTCCATTCTGTGACTTCACACACCTCCATTCTGTGACTTCACACACCACCATTGTTTGACTTCAAACACCTCCATTCTGTGACTTCACACACCTCCATTCGGAGTTCACACACCTGCATTCGGTGACTTCACACACCTCCATTCTGACTTCACACACCTCAATTCTATGAGTTCACACACCTCCATTCTGTGACTTCACACACGACCATTTTTTGACTTCAAACACCTCCATTCTGTGACTTCACACACCTCCATTCGGAGTTCACACACCTGCATTCTGTGACTTCACACACCTCCATTCTGACTTCACACACCTCAATTCTATGACTTCACACACTTCCATTCTGTGACTTCACACACCTCCATTCTGTGACTTCACACACCTCCATTCTGTGACTTCACACCTCCATTCTGACTTCACACAGCTCCATTCTATGACTTCACACACCTCCATTCTTACTTTACAAACATCCATTCTATAACTTCACACAACTCCATTCTATGACTTTACACACCTCCATTCTGTGACTTCACATACCTCCATTCTATGACTTCACAAACCTCCATTCTGTGACTTCACACACCTCCATTCTATGACTACACACACCTCCATTCTGACTTCACACACCTCCATTCTATTACTTCACACACCTCCATTCTGAATTCACACAGCTCCATTCTGTGACTTCACAAAACTCCATTCTATGGTTTCACACAACTCCATACCACGACTTCACACAACTCCATCTATGACTTCACACACCTCCATTCTGACATCACAAACCTATATTGTATGACTTCGCACACCTCCATTCTGACATCACACACCTCCATTCTATGACTTCACAGACCTCGAATCTGTGACTTCACTCACCTGCACTCTATGACTTCACACTCCTCCATTCTATGACTTCACACACCTCCATTCTATGACTTCCCACACCTGCATTCTGACTTCACACACCTCCATTCTATGACTTCACACATCTTCTTTCTGTAACTTCCCACACTTCCAATATTTCACTTCACAAACCTCCATTCCATGACTTCACACACCTCCATTCTATGAGTTCACACACCTCCATTCTTTGACTTCACACACCTCCATTTTGACTCCACACACCTACATTCTGTGACTTCACACACCTCCATTTGTGACTTCACACACCACCATTTTGATTTCACACACCTCCATTCTGTGACTTCACACACCTCCATTCTTTGAGTTCACACACCTCCATTTTGACTTCACACACTTCCATTCTGTGACTTCACACACCTCCATTCTGTGACTTCACACACCACCATTGTTTGACTTCTAAAACCTCCATTCTGTGACTTCACACACCTCCATTCGGAGTTCACACACCTGCATTCGGTGACTTCACACACCTCCATTTTGACTTCACACACCTCAATTCTATGACTTCACACACCTCCATTCTGTGACTTCACACACCACCATTTTTTGACTTCAAACACCTCCATTCTGTGACTTCACACACCTCCATTCAGAGTTCACACACCTGCATTCTGTGACTTCACACACCTCCATTCTGACTTCACACACCTCAGTTCTATGACTTCACACACTTCCATTCTGTGACTTCACACACCTCCATTCTGTGACTTCACACACCTCCATTCTGTGACTTCACACACCTCCATTCTATGACTCCACACACCAACATTCTATGACTTAACACACCTCCATTCTATGATTTCACACATCCAATTTGACTTCACACACCTAAAATATATGACTTCATACCCGTCCATTCTGTGACTTCACATACCTCCATTCTATGACTTCACAAACCTCCATTCTGTGACTTCACACACCTCCATTCTGTGACTTCACAAACCTCCATTCTATGATTTCTCACACCTCAATTCTATGACTTCACACACCTCCAGTTTATGACGTCACACAACTCTATTTTGACTTCACACACTTCCATTATGTGACTTTAAACACATCCCTTCTGTGACTTCACACACCTCCATTTTATGACTTCACACACCTTCATTCTGTGACTTCACACACCTCCATTCTATGACTTCACACACTTCCATTCTATGATTTCACATACCTCCATGCTATGACTTCACACACCTCCATTCTGTGACTTCACACACCTCCATTCTGAGTTCAAACACCTCCACTCTGTGACTTCACAAACCTCCATTCTATGATTTCACACACCTCCATTCTATGACTTCACACACCTCCATTTTATGACGTCACACCCCTCCATTTTGGCTTCTCACACCTCCATTCTGTGACTTCACACACCTCCATTCTATGACATCACACACTTCCTTTGTTACGTCACACACCTCCATTCTATGTGTTTACACACCTCCATTCGATGACTTCACACACCTCCATTCTGTGACTTCACACACCTCCATTCTATGACTTCACACACTTCCATTGTGACGTCACACACCTCCATTCTATGAGTTCACACACCTCCATTCGATGACTTCACACACCTCCATTCTGACTTCACACACCTCCATTCTATGACTTCACAGACCTCGAATATGTGACTTCACTCACCTCCACTCTAATACTTCACACTCCTCCAATCTATGACTTCCCACACCTCCTTTCTATGACTTCACCCACCTCCATTTTATGACTTCACACACCTCCATTCTGTGACTTCACACACCTCCATTCTGTGACTTTACACACCTCCATTGTGAGTTCACAGTCCTCCATTCTGTGATGTCACACACTTCCATTCTGTGACTTCACACACCTCCATTGTATGACTTCACACAATTCCATTCTATGACTTCACACACCTCCATTCTGTGACATCACACACCTCCATTCTATGACTTCACACATTCCATTCTATGACTTCACACACCTCCATTCTATGACTTCACACACCTCCATTCTATGACTTCCCACACCTGCATTCTGACTTCACACACCTCCATTCTATGACTTCACACATCTTCTTTCTGTAACTTCCCACACTTCCAATATTTCACTTCACAAACCTCCATTCTATGACTTCACACACCTCCATTCTATGAGTTCACACACCTCCATTCTTTGACTTCATACACCTCCATTTTGAATTCACACACCTACATTCTGTGACTTCACACACCTCCATTTGTTACTTCACACACCACCATTTTGATTTCACACACCTCCATTCTGTGACTTCACACATCTCCATTCTTTGAGTTCACACACCTCCGTTTTGACGTCACACACTTCCATTCTGTGACTTCACACACCTCCATTCTGTGACTTCACACACCACCATTGTTTGACTTCAAACACCTCCATTCTGTGACTTCACACACCTCCATTCGGAGTTCACACACCTGCATTCGGTGATTTCACACACCTCCATTCTGACTTCACAGACCTCAATTCTATGAGTTCACACACCTCCATTCTGTGACTTCACACACGACCATTTTTTGACTTCAAACACCTCCATTCTGTGACTTCACACACCTCCATTCGGAGTTCACACACCTGCATTCTGTGACTTCACACACCTCCATTCTGACTTCACACACCTCAATTCTATGACTTCACACACTTCCATTCTGTGACTTCACACACCTCCATTCTGTGACTTCACACACCTCCATTCTGTGACTTCACACACCTCCATTCTGACTTCACACAGCTCCATTCTATGACTTCACACACCTCCATTCTTACTTTACAAACATCCATTCTATAACTTCACACAACTCCATTCTATGACTTTACACACCTCCATTCTGTGACTTCACATACCTCCATTCTATGACTTCACAAACCTCCATTCTGTGACTTCACACACCTCCATTCTATGACTACACACACCTCCATTCTGACTTCACACACCTCCATTCTATTACTTCACACACCTCCATTCTAAATTCACACAGCTCCATTCTGTGACTTCACAAAACTCCATTCTATGGTTTCACACAACTCCATACCACGACTTCACACAACTCCATCTATGACTTCACACACCTCCATTCTGACATCACAAACCTCTATTGTATGACTTCGCACACCTCCATTCTGACATCACACACCTCCATTCTATGACTTCACAGACCTCGAATCTGTGACTTCACTCACCTGCACTCTATGACTTCACACTCCTCCATTCTATGACTTCACACACCTCCATTCTATGACTTCCCACACCTGCATTCTGACTTCACACACCTCCATTCTATGACTTCACACATCTTCTTTCTGTAACTTCCCACACTTCCAATATTTCACTTCACAAACCTCCATTCCATGACTTCACACACCTCCATTCTATGAGTTCACACACCTCCCTTCTTTGACTTCACACACCTCCATTTTGACTCCACACACCTACATTCTGTGACTTCACACACCTCCATTTGTGACTTCACACACCACCATTTTGATTTCACACACCTCCATTCTGTGACTTCACACACCTCCATTCTTTGAGTTCACACACCTCCGTTTTGACTTCACACACTTCCATTCTGTGACTTCACACACCTGCATTCTGTGACTTCACACACCACCATTGTTTGACTTCTAAAACCTCCATTCTGTGACTTCACACACCTCCATTCGGAGTTCACACACCTGCATTCGGTGACTTCACACACCTCCATTTTGACTTCACACACCTCAATTCTATAACTTCACACACCTCCATTCTCTGACTTCACACACCACCATTTTTTGACTTCAAACACCTCCATTCTGTGACTTCACACACCTCCATTCAGAGTTCACACACCTGCATTCTGTGACTTCACACACCTCCATTCTGACTTCACACACCTCAATTCTATGACTTCACACACTTCCATTCTGTGACTTCACACACCTCCATTCTGTGACTTCACACACCTCCATTCTGTGACTTCACACACCTCCATTCTATGACTCCACACACCAACATTCTATGACTTAACACACCTCCATTCTATGATTTCACACATCCAATTTGACTTCACACACCTAAAATATATGACTTCATACCCGTCCATTCTGTGACTTCACATACCTCCATTCTATGACTTCACAAACCTCCATTCTGTGACTTCACACACCTCCATTCTGTGACTTCACAAACCTCCATTCTATGATTTCTCACACCTCAATTCTATGACTTCACACACCTCCATTTTATGACGTCACACAACTCTATTTTGACTTCACACACTTCCATTATGTGACTTTAAACACATCCCTTCTGTGACTTCACACACCTCCATTTTATGACTTCACACACCTTCATTCTGTGACTTCACACACCTCCATTCTATGACTTCACACACTTCCATTCTATGATTTCACATACCTCCATGCTATGACTTCACACACCTCCATTCTGTGACTTCACACACCTCCATTCTGAGTTCAAACACCTCCACTCTGTGACTTCACAAACCTCCATTCTATGATTTCACACACCTCCATTCTATGACTTCACACACCTCCATTTTATGACGTCACACCCCTCCATTTTGGCTTCTCACACCTCCATTCTGTGACTTCACACACCTCCATTCTATGACTTCACACACTTCCTTTGTTACGTCACACAACTCCATTCTATGTGTTTACACACCTCCATTCGATGACTTCACACACCTCCATTCTTACTTTACAAACATCCATTCTATAACTTCACACAACTCCATTCTATGACTTTACACACCTCCATTCTGTGACTTCACATACCTCCATTCTATGACTTCACAAACCTCCATTCTGTGACTTCACACACCTCCATTCTATGACTACACACACCTCCATTCTGACTTCACACACCTCCATTCTATTACTTCACACACCTCCATTCTGAATTCACACAGCTCCATTCTGTGACTTCACAAAACTCCATTCTATGGTTTCACACAACTCCATACCACGACTTCACACAACTCCATCTATGACTTCACACACCTCCATTCTGACATCACAAACCTATATTTTATGACTTCGCACACCTCCATTCTGACATCACACACCTCCATTCTATGACTTCACAGACCTCGAATCTGTGACTTCACTCACCTGCACTCTATGACTTCACACTCCTCCATTATATGACTTCACACACCTCCATTCTATGACTTCCCACACCTGCATTCTGACTTCACACACCTCCATTCTATGACTTCACACATCTTCTTTCTGTAACTTCCCACACTTCCAATATTTCACTTCACAAACCTCTATTCCATGACTTCACACACCTCCATTCTATGAGTTCACACACCTCCATTCTTTGACTTCACACACCTCCATTTTGACTCCACACACCTACATTCTGTGACTTCACACACCTCCATTTGTGACTTCACACACCACCATTTTGATTTCACACACCTCCATTCTGTGACTTCACACACCTCCATTCTTTGAGTTCACACACCTCCGTTTTGACTTCACACACTTCCATTCTGTGACTTCACACACCTCCATTCTGTGACTTCACACACCACCATTGTTTGACTTCTAAAACCTCCATTCTGTGACTTCACACACCTCCATTCGGAGTTCACACACCTGCATTCGGTGACTTCACACACCTCCATTTTGACTTCACACACCTCAATTCTATGACTTCACACACCTCCATTCTGTGACTTCACACACCACCATTTTTTGACTTCAAACACCTCCATTCTGTGACTTCACACACCTCCATTCAGAGTTCACACACCTGCATTCTGTGACTTCACACACCTCCATTCTGACTTCACACACCTCAATTCTATGACTTCACACACTTCCATTCTGTGACTTCACACACCTCCATTCTGTGACTTCACACACCTCCATTCTGTGACTTCACACACCTCCATTCTATGACTCCACACACCAACATTCTATGACTTAACACACCTCCATTCTATGATTTCACACATCCATTTTGACTTCACACACCTAAAATATATGACTTCATACCCGTCCATTCTGTGACTTCACATACCTCCATTCTATGACTTCACAAACCTCCATTCTGTGACTTCACACACCTCCATTCTGTGACTTCACAAACCTCCATTCTATGATTTCTCACACCTCAATTCTATGACTTCACACACCTCCAGTTTATGACGTCACACAACTCTATTTTGACTTCACACACTTCCATTATGTGACTTTAAACACATCCCTTCTGTGACTTCACACACCTCCATTTTATGACTTCACACACCTTCATTCTGTGACTTCACACACCTCCATTCTATGACTTCACACACTTCCATTCTATGATTTCACATACCTCCATGCTATGACTTCACACACCTCCATTCTGTGACTTCACACACCTCCATTCTGAGTTCAAACACCTCCACTCTGTGACTTCACAAACCTCCATTCTATGATTTCACACACCTCCATTCTATGACTTCACACACCTCCATTTTATGACGTCACACCCCTCCATTTTGGCTTCTCACACCTCCATTCTGTGACTTCACACACCTCCATTCTATGACTTCACACACTTCCTTTGTTACGTCACACACCTCCATTCTATGTGTTTACACACCTCCATTCGATGACTTCACACACCTCCATTCTGACTTCACACACCTCCATTCTATGACTTCACAGACCTCGAATATGTGACTTCACTCACCTCCACTCTAATACTTCACACTCCTCCAATCTATGACTTCCCACACCTCCTTTCTATGACTTCACCCACCTCCATTTTATGACTTCACACACCTCCATTCTGTGACTTCACACACGTCCATTCTATGTCCTCACACACCCTCATTCTATGACTTCACACACCTCCATTCTGTGACTTCACACACCTCCATTCTGAGTTCAAACACCTCCACTCTGTGACTTCACAAACCTCCATTCTATGATTTCACACACCTCCATTCTATGTGTTTACACACCTCCATTCGATGACTTCACACACCTCCATTCTGACTTCACACACCTCCATTCTATGACTTCACAGACCTCGAATATGTGACTTCACTCACCTCCACTCTAATACTTCACACTCCTCCAATCTATGACTTCCCACACCTCCTTTCTATGACTTCACCCACCTCCATTTTATGACTTCACACACCTCCATTCTGTGACTTCACACACGTCCATTCTATGTCCTCACACACCCTCATTCTATGATTTCACACACCTCCATTCTATGACTTCACACATCTATTTTGACTTCACACACCTCCAATATATGACTTCAAACACCTCAATTCTGTGACTTCACACACCTCCATTCTATGAGTTCATACCTTCCATTCTGTGACTTCACAGACCTCCATTCTATGACTTCACACACTTCCATTCTATGACTCCACACACCTCCATTCTGTGACTTTACACACCTCCATTCTGACTTCACACACCTCCATTCTGTGACGTCACATCCCTCCATTCTGTGACTTCCCACACGTCCATTATGTGACTTCACACACCTCCATTCTATGATTTCACACACCTCCATTCTATGACTTCACACCTCCATTCTGACTTCATACACCTCCATTCTGTCACTTCACACACCTCCATTATATGACTTCACACACCTCCATTCTATGACTTCACACACCTCCATTTTATGACTTCACACACCTTCATTCTGTGACTTCACACACCTCCATTCTATGACTTCACACACTTCCATTCTATGATTTCACATACCTCCATGCTATGACTTCACACACCTCCATTCTGTGACTTCACACACCTCCATTCTGAGTTCAAACACCTCCACTCTGTGACTTCACAAACCTCCATTCTATGATTTCACACACCTCCATTCTATGACTTCACACACCTCCATTTTATGACGTCACACCCCTCCATTTTGGCTTCTCACACCTCCATTCTGTGACTTCACACACCTCCATTCTATGACTTCACACACTTCCTTTGTTACGTCACACAACTCCATTCTATGTGTTTACACACCTCCATTCGATGACTTCACACACCTCCATTCTTACTTTACAAACATCCATTCTATAACTTCACACAACTCCATTCTATGACTTTACACACCTCCATTCTGTGACTTCACATACCTCCATTCTATGACTTCACAAACCTCCATTCTGTGACTTCACACACCTCCATTCTATGACTACACACACCTCCATTCTGACTTCACACACCTCCATTCTATTACTTCACACACCTCCATTCTGAATTCACACAGCTCCATTCTGTGACTTCACAAAACTCCATTCTATGGTTTCACACAACTCCATACCACGACTTCACACAACTCCATCTATGACTTCACACACCTCCATTCTGACATCACAAACCTATATTTTATGACTTCGCACACCTCCATTCTGACATCACACACCTCCATTCTATGACTTCACAGACCTCGAATCTGTGACTTCACTCACCTGCACTCTATGACTTCACACTCCTCCATTATATGACTTCACACACCTCCATTCTATGACTTCCCACACCTGCATTCTGACTTCACACACCTCCATTCTATGACTTCACACATCTTCTTTCTGTAACTTCCCACACTTCCAATATTTCACTTCACAAACCTCTATTCCATGACTTCACACACCTCCATTCTATGAGTTCACACACCTCCATTCTTTGACTTCACACACCTCCATTTTGACTCCACACACCTACATTCTGTGACTTCACACACCTCCATTTGTGACTTCACACACCACCATTTTGATTTCACACACCTCCATTCTGTGACTTCACACACCTCCATTCTTTGAGTTCACACACCTCCGTTTTGACTTCACACACTTCCATTCTGTGACTTCACACACCTCCATTCTGTGACTTCACACACCACCATTGTTTGACTTCTAAAACCTCCATTCTGTGACTTCACACACCTCCATTCGGAGTTCACACACCTGCATTCGGTGACTTCACACACCTCCATTTTGACTTCACACACCTCAATTCTATGACTTCACACACCTCCATTCTGTGACTTCACACACCACCATTTTTTGACTTCAAACACCTCCATTCTGTGACTTCACACACCTCCATTCAGAGTTCACACACCTGCATTCTGTGACTTCACACACCTCCATTCTGACTTCACACACCTCAATTCTATGACTTCACACACTTCCATTCTGTGACTTCACACACCTCCATTCTGTGACTTCACACACCTCCATTCTGTGACTTCACACACCTCCATTCTATGACTCCACACACCAACATTCTATGACTTAACACACCTCCATTCTATGATTTCACACATCCATTTTGACTTCACACACCTAAAATATATGACTTCATACCCGTCCATTCTGTGACTTCACATACCTCCATTCTATGACTTCACAAACCTCCATTCTGTGACTTCACACACCTCCATTCTGTGACTTCACAAACCTCCATTCTATGATTTCTCACACCTCAATTCTATGACTTCACACACCTCCAGTTTATGACGTCACACAACTCTATTTTGACTTCACACACTTCCATTATGTGACTTTAAACACATCCCTTCTGTGACTTCACACACCTCCATTTTATGACTTCACACACCTTCATTCTGTGACTTCACACACCTCCATTCTATGACTTCACACACTTCCATTCTATGATTTCACATACCTCCATGCTATGACTTCACACACCTCCATTCTGTGACTTCACACACCTCCATTCTGAGTTCAAACACCTCCACTCTGTGACTTCACAAACCTCCATTCTATGATTTCACACACCTCCATTCTATGACTTCACACACCTCCATTTTATGACGTCACACCCCTCCATTTTGGCTTCTCACACCTCCATTCTGTGACTTCACACACCTCCATTCTATGACTTCACACACTTCCTTTGTTACGTCACACACCTCCATTCTATGTGTTTACACACCTCCATTCGATGACTTCACACACCTCCATTCTGACTTCACACACCTCCATTCTATGACTTCACAGACCTCGAATATGTGACTTCACTCACCTCCACTCTAATACTTCACACTCCTCCAATCTATGACTTCCCACACCTCCTTTCTATGACTTCACCCACCTCCATTTTATGACTTCACACACCTCCATTCTGTGACTTCACACACGTCCATTCTATGTCCTCACACACCCTCATTCTATGACTTCACACACCTCCATTCTGTGACTTCACACACCTCCATTCTGAGTTCAAACACCTCCACTCTGTGACTTCACAAACCTCCATTCTATGATTTCACACACCTCCATTCTATGACTTCACACACCTCCATTTTATGACGTCACACCCCTCCATTTTGGCTTCTCACACCTCCATTCTGTGACTTCACACACCTCCATTCTATGACTTCACACACTTCCTTTGTTACGTCACACACCTCCATTCTATGTGTTTACACACCTCCATTCGATGACTTCACACACCTCCATTCTGACTTCACACACCTCCATTCTATGACTTCACAGACCTCGAATATGTGACTTCACTCACCTCCACTCTAATACTTCACACTCCTCCAATCTATGACTTCCCACACCTCCTTTCTATGACTTCACCCACCTCCATTTTATGACTTCACACACCTCCATTCTGTGACTTCACACACGTCCATTCTATGTCCTCACACACCCTCATTCTATGATTTCACACACCTCCATTCTATGACTTCACACATCTATTTTGACTTCACACACCTCCAATATATGACTTCAAACACCTCAATTCTGTGACTTCACACACCTCCATTCTATGAGTTCATACCTTCCATTCTGTGACTTCACAGACCTCCATTCTATGACTTCACACACTTCCATTCTATGACTCCACACACCTCCATTCTGTGACTTTACACACCTCCATTCTGACTTCACACACCTCCATTCTGTGACGTCACATCCCTCCATTCTGTGACTTCCCACACGTCCATTATGTGACTTCACACACCTCCATTCTATGATTTCACACACCTCCATTCTATGACTTCACACCTCCATTCTGACTTCATACACCTCCATTCTGTCACTTCACACACCTCCATTATATGACTTCACACACCTCCATTCTATGACTTCACACACCTCCATTCTATGACTTCACACACCTCCATGCTGTGACTTCACACACCTCCATTCTGTGACTTCACACACCTTCTTCTTACTTCACAAAAATACATTCTATGACTTCACACACCTCCATTCTATGACTTCACACACCTCCATTCTGTGACTTCACACACCTCCATTCTGACTTCACAGAGCTCCATTCTATGACTTCACACACCTCCATTCTGTGACTTCACACACCTCCATTCTATGAATTCACACACTTCCATTGTGACGTCACGCACCTCCATTCTATGGGTTCACACACCTCCATTCTGACTTCACACACCTCCATTCTGTTACTTCACACACCTCCATTCTGAATTCACACAGCTCCATTCTGTGACCTCACAAAACTCCATTCTATGGTTTCACACACCTCCAATCTATGACTTCACAGACCTCGAATCTGTGACTTCACTCACCTGCACTCTATGACTTCACACACTTCCATTCTATGACTTCACACACCTCCATTTTATAACATCACACACCTCCTTTCTGTGACTTCACACACCTCCATTCTATGACCTCACACACCCTCATTCTATGATTTCACAGACCTCCATTCTATGACTGCAAACATCCATTTTGACTTCACACACCTCTAATATATGACTACAAACACCTCAGTTCTGTGATTTCACACACCTCCATTCTATGACTTCACACACTTCCATTCTATGATTTCACATACCTCCATGCTATGACTTCACACACCTCAATTCTGTGACTTCACACACCTCCATTCTGAGTTCACACACCTCCATTCTGTGACTTCACAAACCTCCATTCTATGATTTCACACACCTCCATTCTATGACTTCACACACCTCCATTTTATGACGTCACACACCTCCATTTTGACTTCTCACACCTCCATTCTGTGACTTCACACACCTCCATTCTATGACTTCACACACTTCCATTGTGACATCACACACCTCCATTTTATGAGTTCACAAACCTCCATTCTATGACTTCACACACCTCCATTCTGACTTCACACATCTCCATTCTATGACTTCACAGACCTCGAATATGTGACTTCACTGACCTCCACTCTATGATTTCACACTCCTCCATTCTATGACTTCCCACACCTCCTTTCTATGACTTCCCCCACCTCCATTTTATGACTTCACACACCTCCATTCTGTGACTTCACACACCTCCATTCTATGACCTCACACTCCCTCATTGTATGATTTCACACAACTCCATTATATGACTTCACACATCCATTTTGACTTCACACACCTCCAATATATGACTTCAAACACCTCAATTCTGTGACTTCACACACCTCCATTCTATGACCTCATACCCTCCATTCTGAGACTCCACACACCTCCATTCTATGACTTCACACACTTCCATTCTATGACTTCACACACCTGCATTCTGACTTCACACACCTCCATTCTGTGACTTCACACACCTCCATTCTGTGACTTCACACACCTCCATTCTGTGACTTTACACACCTCCATTGTGAGTTCACAGTCCTCCATTCTGTGATGTCACACACTTCCATTCTGTGACTTCACACACCTCCATTCTATGACTTCACACAATTCCATTGTATGACTTCACACACCTCCATTCTGTGACATCACACACCTCCATTCTATGACTTCACACATTCCATTCTATGACTTCACACACCTCCATTCTATGACTTCACACACCTCCATTCTATGACTTCCCACACCTGCATTCTGTCTTCACACACCTCCATTCTATGACTTCACACATCTTCTTTCTGTAACTTCCCACACTTCCAATATTTCACTTCACAAACCTCCATTCTATGACTTCACACACCTCCATTCTATGAGTTCACACACCTCCATTCTTTGACTTCACACACCTCCATTTTGACTTCACACACCTACATTCTGTGACTTCACACACCTCCATTTGTGACTTCACACACCACCATTTTGATTTCACACACCTCCATTCTGTGACTTCACACACCACCATTGTTTGACTTCAAACACCTCCATTCTGTGACTTCACACACCTCCATTCTATGACCTCACACTCCCTCATTGTATGATTTCACACAACTCCATTATATGACTTCACACATCCATTTTGACTTCACACACCTCCAATATATGACTTCAAACACCTCAATTCTGTGACTTCACACACCTCCATTCTATGACCTCATACCCTCCATTCTGTGACTCCACACACCTCCATTCTATGACTTCACACACTTCCATTCTATGACTTCACACACCTCCATTCTGTGACATCACACACCTCCATTCTGAGTTCACACACCTCCATTCTGTGACTTCACACA
The DNA here is from genome assembly GCA_024803745.1 of Megascapheus bottae. Classification (NCBI taxonomy): domain Eukaryota; kingdom Metazoa; phylum Chordata; class Mammalia; order Rodentia; family Geomyidae; genus Megascapheus; species Megascapheus bottae. The sequence continues at coordinate 507,044 of JANJXV010000328.1, read as the reverse complement.
CCTCCATTCTGTGACTTCACACACCTCCATTCTGTGACTTTACACACCTCCATTGTGAGTTCACAGTCCTCCATTCTGTGATGTCACACACTTCCATTCTGTGACTTCACACACCTCCATTGTATGACTTCACACAATTCCATTCTATGACTTCACACACCTCCATTCTGTGACATCACACACCTCCATTCTATGACTTCACACATTCCATTCTATGACTTCACACACCTCCATTCTATGACTTTACACACCTCCATTCTATGACTTCCCACACCTGCATTCTGACTTCACACACCTCCATTCTATGACTTCACACATCTTCTTTCTGTAACTTCCCACACTTCCAATATTTCACTTCACAAACCTCCATTCTATGACTTCACACACCTCCATTCTATGAGTTCACACACCTCCATTCTTTGACTTCATACACCTCCATTTTGACTTCACACACCTATATTCTGTGACTTCACACACCTCCATTTGTGACTTCACACACCACCATTTTGATTTCACACACCTCCATTCTGTGACTTCACACATCTCCATTCTTTGAGTTCACACACCTCCGTTTTGACGTCACACACTTCCATTCTGTGACTTCACACACCTCCATTCTGTGACTTCACACACCACCATTGTTTGACTTCAAACACCTCCATTCTGTGACTTCACACACCTCCATTCGGAGTTCACACACCTGCATTCGGTGACTTCACACACCTCCATTCTGACTTCACACACCTCAATTCTATGAGTTCACACACCTCCATTCTGTGACTTCACACACGACCATTTTTTGACTTCAAACACCTCCATTCTGTGACTTCACACACCTCCATTCGGAGTTCACACACCTGCATTCTGTGACTTCACACACCTCCATTCTGACTTCACACACCTCAATTCTATGACTTCACACACTTCCATTCTGTGACTTCACACACCTCCATTCTGTGACTTCACACACCTCCATTCTGTGACTTCACACCTCCATTCTGACTTCACACAGCTCCATTCTATGACTTCACACACCTCCATTCTTACTTTACAAACATCCATTCTATAACTTCACACAACTCCATTCTATGACTTTACACACCTCCATTCTGTGACTTCACATACCTCCATTCTATGACTTCACAAACCTCCATTCTGTGACTTCACACACCTCCATTCTATGACTACACACACCTCCATTCTGACTTCACACACCTCCATTCTATTACTTCACACACCTCCATTCTGAATTCACACAGCTCCATTCTGTGACTTCACAAAACTCCATTCTATGGTTTCACACAACTCCATACCACGACTTCACACAACTCCATCTATGACTTCACACACCTCCATTCTGACATCACAAACCTATATTGTATGACTTCGCACACCTCCATTCTGACATCACACACCTCCATTCTATGACTTCACAGACCTCGAATCTGTGACTTCACTCACCTGCACTCTATGACTTCACACTCCTCCATTCTATGACTTCACACACCTCCATTCTATGACTTCCCACACCTGCATTCTGACTTCACACACCTCCATTCTATGACTTCACACATCTTCTTTCTGTAACTTCCCACACTTCCAATATTTCACTTCACAAACCTCCATTCCATGACTTCACACACCTCCATTCTATGAGTTCACACACCTCCATTCTTTGACTTCACACACCTCCATTTTGACTCCACACACCTACATTCTGTGACTTCACACACCTCCATTTGTGACTTCACACACCACCATTTTGATTTCACACACCTCCATTCTGTGACTTCACACACCTCCATTCTTTGAGTTCACACACCTCCATTTTGACTTCACACACTTCCATTCTGTGACTTCACACACCTCCATTCTGTGACTTCACACACCACCATTGTTTGACTTCTAAAACCTCCATTCTGTGACTTCACACACCTCCATTCGGAGTTCACACACCTGCATTCGGTGACTTCACACACCTCCATTTTGACTTCACACACCTCAATTCTATGACTTCACACACCTCCATTCTGTGACTTCACACACCACCATTTTTTGACTTCAAACACCTCCATTCTGTGACTTCACACACCTCCATTCAGAGTTCACACACCTGCATTCTGTGACTTCACACACCTCCATTCTGACTTCACACACCTCAGTTCTATGACTTCACACACTTCCATTCTGTGACTTCACACACCTCCATTCTGTGACTTCACACACCTCCATTCTGTGACTTCACACACCTCCATTCTATGACTCCACACACCAACATTCTATGACTTAACACACCTCCATTCTATGATTTCACACATCCAATTTGACTTCACACACCTAAAATATATGACTTCATACCCGTCCATTCTGTGACTTCACATACCTCCATTCTATGACTTCACAAACCTCCATTCTGTGACTTCACACACCTCCATTCTGTGACTTCACAAACCTCCATTCTATGATTTCTCACACCTCAATTCTATGACTTCACACACCTCCAGTTTATGACGTCACACAACTCTATTTTGACTTCACACACTTCCATTATGTGACTTTAAACACATCCCTTCTGTGACTTCACACACCTCCATTTTATGACTTCACACACCTTCATTCTGTGACTTCACACACCTCCATTCTATGACTTCACACACTTCCATTCTATGATTTCACATACCTCCATGCTATGACTTCACACACCTCCATTCTGTGACTTCACACACCTCCATTCTGAGTTCAAACACCTCCACTCTGTGACTTCACAAACCTCCATTCTATGATTTCACACACCTCCATTCTATGACTTCACACACCTCCATTTTATGACGTCACACCCCTCCATTTTGGCTTCTCACACCTCCATTCTGTGACTTCACACACCTCCATTCTATGACATCACACACTTCCTTTGTTACGTCACACACCTCCATTCTATGTGTTTACACACCTCCATTCGATGACTTCACACACCTCCATTCTGTGACTTCACACACCTCCATTCTATGACTTCACACACTTCCATTGTGACGTCACACACCTCCATTCTATGAGTTCACACACCTCCATTCGATGACTTCACACACCTCCATTCTGACTTCACACACCTCCATTCTATGACTTCACAGACCTCGAATATGTGACTTCACTCACCTCCACTCTAATACTTCACACTCCTCCAATCTATGACTTCCCACACCTCCTTTCTATGACTTCACCCACCTCCATTTTATGACTTCACACACCTCCATTCTGTGACTTCACACACCTCCATTCTGTGACTTTACACACCTCCATTGTGAGTTCACAGTCCTCCATTCTGTGATGTCACACACTTCCATTCTGTGACTTCACACACCTCCATTGTATGACTTCACACAATTCCATTCTATGACTTCACACACCTCCATTCTGTGACATCACACACCTCCATTCTATGACTTCACACATTCCATTCTATGACTTCACACACCTCCATTCTATGACTTCACACACCTCCATTCTATGACTTCCCACACCTGCATTCTGACTTCACACACCTCCATTCTATGACTTCACACATCTTCTTTCTGTAACTTCCCACACTTCCAATATTTCACTTCACAAACCTCCATTCTATGACTTCACACACCTCCATTCTATGAGTTCACACACCTCCATTCTTTGACTTCATACACCTCCATTTTGAATTCACACACCTACATTCTGTGACTTCACACACCTCCATTTGTGACTTCACACACCACCATTTTGATTTCACACACCTCCATTCTGTGACTTCACACATCTCCATTCTTTGAGTTCACACACCTCCGTTTTGACGTCACACACTTCCATTCTGTGACTTCACACACCTCCATTCTGTGACTTCACACACCACCATTGTTTGACTTCAAACACCTCCATTCTGTGACTTCACACACCTCCATTCGGAGTTCACACACCTGCATTCGGTGATTTCACACACCTCCATTCTGACTTCACAGACCTCAATTCTATGAGTTCACACACCTCCATTCTGTGACTTCACACACGACCATTTTTTGACTTCAAACACCTCCATTCTGTGACTTCACACACCTCCATTCGGAGTTCACACACCTGCATTCTGTGACTTCACACACCTCCATTCTGACTTCACACACCTCAATTCTATGACTTCACACACTTCCATTCTGTGACTTCACACACCTCCATTCTGTGACTTCACACACCTCCATTCTGTGACTTCACACACCTCCATTCTGACTTCACACAGCTCCATTCTATGACTTCACACACCTCCATTCTTACTTTACAAACATCCATTCTATAACTTCACACAACTCCATTCTATGACTTTACACACCTCCATTCTGTGACTTCACATACCTCCATTCTATGACTTCACAAACCTCCATTCTGTGACTTCACACACCTCCATTCTATGACTACACACACCTCCATTCTGACTTCACACACCTCCATTCTATTACTTCACACACCTCCATTCTGAATTCACACAGCTCCATTCTGTGACTTCACAAAACTCCATTCTATGGTTTCACACAACTCCATACCACGACTTCACACAACTCCATCTATGACTTCACACACCTCCATTCTGACATCACAAACCTCTATTGTATGACTTCGCACACCTCCATTCTGACATCACACACCTCCATTCTATGACTTCACAGACCTCGAATCTGTGACTTCACTCACCTGCACTCTATGACTTCACACTCCTCCATTCTATGACTTCACACACCTCCATTCTATGACTTCCCACACCTGCATTCTGACTTCACACACCTCCATTCTATGACTTCACACATCTTCTTTCTGTAACTTCCCACACTTCCAATATTTCACTTCACAAACCTCCATTCCATGACTTCACACACCTCCATTCTATGAGTTCACACACCTCCCTTCTTTGACTTCACACACCTCCATTTTGACTCCACACACCTACATTCTGTGACTTCACACACCTCCATTTGTGACTTCACACACCACCATTTTGATTTCACACACCTCCATTCTGTGACTTCACACACCTCCATTCTTTGAGTTCACACACCTCCGTTTTGACTTCACACACTTCCATTCTGTGACTTCACACACCTCCATTCTGTGACTTCACACACCACCATTGTTTGACTTCTAAAACCTCCATTCTGTGACTTCACACACCTCCATTCGGAGTTCACACACCTGCATTCGGTGACTTCACACACCTCCATTTTGACTTCACACACCTCAATTCTATAACTTCACACACCTCCATTCTCTGACTTCACACACCACCATTTTTTGACTTCAAACACCTCCATTCTGTGACTTCACACACCTCCATTCAGAGTTCACACACCTGCATTCTGTGACTTCACACACCTCCATTCTGACTTCACACACCTCAATTCTATGACTTCACACACTTCCATTCTGTGACTTCACACACCTCCATTCTGTGACTTCACACACCTCCATTCTGTGACTTCACACACCTCCATTCTATGACTCCACACACCAACATTCTATGACTTAACACACCTCCATTCTATGATTTCACACATCCAATTTGACTTCACACACCTAAAATATATGACTTCATACCCGTCCATTCTGTGACTTCACATACCTCCATTCTATGACTTCACAAACCTCCATTCTGTGACTTCACACACCTCCATTCTGTGACTTCACAAACCTCCATTCTATGATTTCTCACACCTCAATTCTATGACTTCACACACCTCCATTTTATGACGTCACACAACTCTATTTTGACTTCACACACTTCCATTATGTGACTTTAAACACATCCCTTCTGTGACTTCACACACCTCCATTTTATGACTTCACACACCTTCATTCTGTGACTTCACACACCTCCATTCTATGACTTCACACACTTCCATTCTATGATTTCACATACCTCCATGCTATGACTTCACAAACCTCCATTCTGTGACTTCACACACCTCCATTCTGAGTTCAAACACCTCCACTCTGTGACTTCACAAACCTCCATTCTATGATTTCACACACCTCCATTCTATGACTTCACACACCTCCATTTTATGACGTCACACCCCTCCATTTTGGCTTCTCACACCTCCATTCTGTGACTTCACACACCTCCATTCTATGACTTCACACACTTCCTTTGTTACGTCACACAACTCCATTCTATGTGTTTACACACCTCCATTCGATGACTTCACACACCTCCATTCTTACTTTACAAACATCCATTCTATAACTTCACACAACTCCATTCTATGACTTTACACACCTCCATTCTGTGACTTCACATACCTCCATTCTATGACTTCACAAACCTCCATTCTGTGACTTCACACACCTCCATTCTATGACTACACACACCTCCATTCTGACTTCACACACCTCCATTCTATTACTTCACACACCTCCATTCTGAATTCACACAGCTCCATTCTGTGACTTCACAAAACTCCATTCTATGGTTTCACACAACTCCATACCACGACTTCACACAACTCCATCTATGACTTCACACACCTCCATTCTGACATCACAAACCTATATTGTATGACTTCGCACACCTCCATTCTGACATCACACACCTCCATTCTATGACTTCACAGACCTCGAATCTGTGACTTCACTCACCTGCACTCTATGACTTCACACTCCTCCATTCTATGACTTCACACACCTCCATTCTATGACTTCCCACACCTGCATTCTGACTTCACACACCTCCATTCTATGACTTCACACATCTTCTTTCTGTAACTTCCCACACTTCCAATATTTCACTTCACAAACCTCCATTCCATGACTTCACACAGCTCCATTCTATGAGTTCACACACCTCCATTCTTTGACTTCACACACCTCCATTTTGACTCCACACACCTACATTCTGTGACTTCACACACCTCCATTTGTGACTTCACACACCACCATTTTGATTTCACACACCTCCATTCTGTGACTTCACACACCTCCATTCTTTGAGTTCACACACCTCCGTTTTGACTTCACACACTTCCATTCTGTGACTTCACACACCTCCATTCTGTGACTTCACACACCACCATTGTTTGACTTCTAAAACCTCCATTCTGTGACTTCACACACCTCCATTCGGAGTTCACACACCTGCATTCGGTGACTTCACACACCTCCATTTTGACTTCACACACCTCAATTCTATGACTTCACACACCTCCATTCTGTGACTTCACACACCACCATTTTTTGACTTCAAACACCTCCATTCTGTGACTTCACACACCTCCATTCAGAGTTCACACACCTGCATTCTGTGACTTCACACACCTCCATTCTGACTTCACACACCTCAGTTCTATGACTTCACACACTTCCATTCTGTGACTTCACACACCTCCATTCTGTGACTTCACACACCTCCATTCTGTGACTTCACACACCTCCATTCTATGACTCCACACACCAACATTCTATGACTTAACACACCTCCATTCTATGATTTCACACATCCAATTTGACTTCACACACCTAAAATATATGACTTCATACCCGTCCATTCTGTGACTTCACATACCTCCATTCTATGACTTCACAAACCTCCATTCTGTGACTTCACACACCTCCATTCTGTGACTTCACAAACCTCCATTCTATGATTTCTCACACCTCAATTCTATGACTTCACACACCTCCAGTTTATGACGTCACACAACTCTATTTTGACTTCACACACTTCCATTATGTGACTTTAAACACATCCCTTCTGTGACTTCACACACCTCCATTTTATGACTTCACACACCTTCATTCTGTGACTTCACACACCTCCATTCTATGACTTCACACACTTCCATTCTATGATTTCACATACCTCCATGCTATGACTTCACACACCTCCATTCTGTGACTTCACACACCTCCATTCTGAGTTCAAACACCTCCACTCTGTGACTTCACAAACCTCCATTCTATGATTTCACACACCTCCATTCTATGACTTCACACACCTCCATTTTATGACGTCACACCCCTCCATTTTGGCTTCTCACACCTCCATTCTGTGACTTCACACACCTCCATTCTATGACATCACACACTTCCTTTGTTACGTCACACACCTCCATTCTATGTGTTTACACACCTCCATTCGATGACTTCACACACCTCCATTCTGTGACTTCACACACCTCCATTCTATGACTTCACACACTTCCATTGTGACGTCACACACCTCCATTCTATGAGTTCACACACCTCCATTCGATGACTTCACACACCTCCATTCTGACTTCACACACCTCCATTCTATGACTTCACAGACCTCGAATATGTGACTTCACTCACCTCCACTCTAATACTTCACACTCCTCCAATCTATGACTTCCCACACCTCCTTTCTATGACTTCACCCACCTCCATTTTATGACTTCACACACCTCCATTCTGTGACTTCACACACCTCCATTCTGTGACTTTACACACCTCCATTGTGAGTTCACAGTCCTCCATTCTGTGATGTCACACACTTCCATTCTGTGACTTCACACACCTCCATTGTATGACTTCACACAATTCCATTCTATGACTTCACACACCTCCATTCTGTGACATCACACACCTCCATTCTATGACTTCACACATTCCATTCTATGACTTCACACACCTCCATTCTATGACTTCACACACCTCCATTCTATGACTTCCCACACCTGCATTCTGACTTCACACACCTCCATTCTATGACTTCACACATCTTCTTTCTGTAACTTCCCACACTTCCAATATTTCACTTCACAAACCTCCATTCTATGACTTCACACACCTCCATTCTATGAGTTCACACACCTCCATTCTTTGACTTCATACACCTCCATTTTGAATTCACACACCTACATTCTGTGACTTCACACACCTCCATTTGTGACTTCACACACCACCATTTTGATTTCACACACCTCCATTCTGTGACTTCACACATCTCCATTCTTTGAGTTCACACACCTCCGTTTTGACGTCACACACTTCCATTCTGTGACTTCACACACCTCCATTCTGTGACTTCACACACCACCATTGTTTGACTTCAAACACCTCCATTCTGTGACTTCACACACCTCCATTCGGAGTTCACACACCTGCATTCGGTGATTTCACACACCTCCATTCTGACTTCACAGACCTCAATTCTATGAGTTCACACACCTCCATTCTGTGACTTCACACACGACCATTTTTTGACTTCAAACACCTCCATTCTGTGACTTCACACACCTCCATTCGGAGTTCACACACCTGCATTCTGTGACTTCACACACCTCCATTCTGACTTCACACACCTCAATTCTATGACTTCACACACTTCCATTCTGTGACTTCACACACCTCCATTCTGTGACTTCACACACCTCCATTCTGTGACTTCACACACCTCCATTCTGACTTCACACAGCTCCATTCTATGACTTCACACACCTCCATTCTTACTTTACAAACATCCATTCTATAACTTCACACAACTCCATTCTATGACTTTACACACCTCCATTCTGTGACTTCACATACCTCCATTCTATGACTTCACAAACCTCCATTCTGTGACTTCACACACCTCCATTCTATGACTACACACACCTCCATTCTGACTTCACACACCTCCATTCTATTACTTCACACACCTCCATTCTGAATTCACACAGCTCCATTCTGTGACTTCACAAAACTCCATTCTATGGTTTCACACAACTCCATACCACGACTTCACACAACTCCATCTATGACTTCACACACCTCCATTCTGACATCACAAACCTCTATTGTATGACTTCGCACACCTCCATTCTGACATCACACACCTCCATTCTATGACTTCACAGACCTCGAATCTGTGACTTCACTCACCTGCACTCTATGACTTCACACTCCTCCATTCTATGACTTCACACACCTCCATTCTATGACTTCCCACACCTGCATTCTGACTTCACACACCTCCATTCTATGACTTCACACATCTTCTTTCTGTAACTTCCCACACTTCCAATATTTCACTTCACAAACCTCCATTCCATGACTTCACACACCTCCATTCTATGAGTTCACACACCTCCCTTCTTTGACTTCACACACCTCCATTTTGACTCCACACACCTACATTCTGTGACTTCACACACCTCCATTTGTGACTTCACACACCACCATTTTGATTTCACACACCTCCATTCTGTGACTTCACACACCTCCATTCTTTGAGTTCACACACCTCCGTTTTGACTTCACACACTTCCATTCTGTGACTTCACACACCTCCATTCTGTGACTTCACACACCACCATTGTTTGACTTCTAAAACCTCCATTCTGTGACTTCACACACCTCCATTCGGAGTTCACACACCTGCATTCGGTGACTTCACACACCTCCATTTTGACTTCACACACCTCAATTCTATAACTTCACACACCTCCATTCTCTGACTTCACACACCACCATTTTTTGACTTCAAACACCTCCATTCTGTGACTTCACACACCTCCATTCAGAGTTCACACACCTGCATTCTGTGACTTCACACACCTCCATTCTGACTTCACACACCTCAATTCTATGACTTCACACACTTCCATTCTGTGACTTCACACACCTCCATTCTGTGACTTCACACACCTCCATTCTGTGACTTCACACACCTCCATTCTATGACTCCACACACCAACATTCTATGACTTAACACACCTCCATTCTATGATTTCACACATCCAATTTGACTTCACACACCTAAAATATATGACTTCATACCCGTCCATTCTGTGACTTCACATACCTCCATTCTATGACTTCACAAACCTCCATTCTGTGACTTCACACACCTCCATTCTGTGACTTCACAAACCTCCATTCTATGATTTCTCACACCTCAATTCTATGACTTCACACACCTCCATTTTATGACGTCACACAACTCTATTTTGACTTCACACACTTCCATTATGTGACTTTAAACACATCCCTTCTGTGACTTCACACACCTCCATTTTATGACTTCACACACCTTCATTCTGTGACTTCACACACCTCCATTCTATGACTTCACACACTTCCATTCTATGATTTCACATACCTCCATGCTATGACTTCACACACCTCCATTCTGTGACTTCACACACCTCCATTCTGAGTTCAAACACCTCCACTCTGTGACTTCACAAACCTCCATTCTATGATTTCACACACCTCCATTCTATGACTTCACACACCTCCATTTTATGACGTCACACCCCTCCATTTTGGCTTCTCACACCTCCATTCTGTGACTTCACACACCTCCATTCTATGACTTCACACACTTCCTTTGTTACGTCACACAACTCCATTCTATGTGTTTACACACCTCCATTCGATGACTTCACACACCTCCATTCTTACTTTACAAACATCCATTCTATAACTTCACACAACTCCATTCTATGACTTTACACACCTCCATTCTGTGACTTCACATACCTCCATTCTATGACTTCACAAACCTCCATTCTGTGACTTCACACACCTCCATTCTATGACTACACACACCTCCATTCTGACTTCACACACCTCCATTCTATTACTTCACACACCTCCATTCTGAATTCACACAGCTCCATTCTGTGACTTCACAAAACTCCATTCTATGGTTTCACACAACTCCATACCACGACTTCACACAACTCCATCTATGACTTCACACACCTCCATTCTGACATCACAAACCTATATTTTATGACTTCGCACACCTCCATTCTGACATCACACACCTCCATTCTATGACTTCACAGACCTCGAATCTGTGACTTCACTCACCTGCACTCTATGACTTCACACTCCTCCATTATATGACTTCACACACCTCCATTCTATGACTTCCCACACCTGCATTCTGACTTCACACACCTCCATTCTATGACTTCACACATCTTCTTTCTGTAACTTCCCACACTTCCAATATTTCACTTCACAAACCTCCATTCCATGACTTCACACACCTCCATTCTATGAGTTCACACACCTCCATTCTTTGACTTCACACACCTCCATTTTGACTCCACACACCTACATTCTGTGACTTCACACACCTCCATTTGTGACTTCACACACCACCATTTTGATTTCACACACCTCCATTCTGTGACTTCACACACCTCCATTCTTTGAGTTCACACACCTCCGTTTTGACTTCACACACTTCCATTCTGTGACTTCACACACCTCCATTCTGTGACTTCACACACCACCATTGTTTGACTTCTAAAACCTCCATTCTGTGACTTCACACACCTCCATTCGGAGTTCACACACCTGCATTCGGTGACTTCACACACCTCCATTTTGACTTCACACACCTCAATTCTATGACTTCACACACCTCCATTCTGTGACTTCACACACCACCATTTTTTGACTTCAAACACCTCCATTCTGTGACTTCACACACCTCCATTCAGAGTTCACACACCTGCATTCTGTGACTTCACACACCTCCATTCTGACTTCACACACCTCAATTCTATGACTTCACACACTTCCATTCTGTGACTTCACACACCTCCATTCTGTGACTTCACACACCTCCATTCTGTGACTTCAAACACCTCCATTCTATGACTCCACACACCAACATTCTATGACTTAACACACCTCCATTCTATGATTTCACACATCCATTTTGACTTCACACACCTAAAATATATGACTTCATACCCGTCCATTCTGTGACTTCACACACCTCCATTCTGTGACTTCACAAACCTCCATTCTATGATTTCTCACACCTCAATTCTATGACTTCACACACCTCCAGTTTATGACGTCACACAACTCTATTTTGACTTCACACACTTCCATTATGTGACTTTAAACACATCCCTTCTGTGACTTCACACACCTCCATTTTATGACTTCACACACCTTCATTCTGTGACTTCACACACCTCCATTCTATGACTTCACACACTTCCATTCTATGATTTCACATACCTCCATGCTATGACTTCACACACCTCCATTCTGTGACTTCACACACCTCCATTCTGAGTTCAAACACCTCCACTCTGTGACTTCACAAACCTCCATTCTATGATTTCACACACCTCCATTCTATGACTTCACACACCTCCATTTTATGACGTCACACCCCTCTATTTTGGCTTCTCACACCTCCATTCTGTGACTTCACACACCTCCATTCTATGACTTCACACACTTCCTTTGTTACGTCACACACCTCCATTCTATGTGTTTACACACCTCCATTCGATGACTTCACACACCTCCATTCTGACTTCACACACCTCCATTCTATGACTTCACAGACCTCGAATATGTGACTTCACTCACCTCCACTCTAATACTTCACACTCCTCCAATCTATGACTTCCCACACCTCCTTTCTATGACTTCACCCACCTCCATTTTATGACTTCACACACCTCCATTCTGTGACTTCACACACGTCCATTCTATGTCCTCACACACCCTCATTCTATGACTTCACACACCTCCATTCTGTGACTTCACACACCTCCATTCTGAGTTCAAACACCTCCACTCTGTGACTTCACAAACCTCCATTCTATGATTTCACACACCTCCATTCTATGACTTCACACACCTCCATTTTATGACGTCACACCCCTCCATTTTGGCTTCTCACACCTCCATTCTGTGACTTCACACACCTCCATTCTATGACTTCACACACTTCCTTTGTTACGTCACACACCTCCATTCTATGTGTTTACACACCTCCATTCGATGACTTCACACACCTCCATTCTGACTTCACACACCTCCATTCTATGACTTCACAGACCTCGAATATGTGACTTCACTCACCTCCACTCTAATACTTCACACTCCTCCAATCTATGACTTCCCACACCTCCTTTCTATGACTTCACCCACCTCCATTTTATGACTTCACACACCTCCATTCTGTGACTTCACACACGTCCATTCTATGTCCTCACACACCCTCATTCTATGATTTCACACACCTCCATTCTATGACTTCACACATCTATTTTGACTTCACACACCTCCAATATATGACTTCAAACACCTCAATTCTGTGACTTCACACACCTCCATTCTATGAGTTCATACCTTCCATTCTGTGACTTCACAGACCTCCATTCTATGACTTCACACACTTCCATTCTATGACTCCACACACCTCCATTCTGTGACTTTACACACCTCCATTCTGACTTCACACACCTCCATTCTGTGACGTCACATCCCTCCATTCTGTGACTTCCCACACGTCCATTATGTGACTTCACACACCTCCATTCTATGATTTCACACACCTCCATTCTATGACTTCACACCTCCATTCTGACTTCATACACCTCCATTCTGTCACTTCACACACCTCCATTATATGACTTCACACACCTCCATTCTATGACTTCACACACCTCCATTCTATGACTTCACACACCTCCATGCTGTGACTTCACACACCTCCATTCTGTGACTTCACACACCTTCTTCTTACTTCACAAAAATACATTCTATGACTTCACACACCTCCATTCTATGACTTCACACACCTCCATTCTGTGACTTCACACACCTCCATTCTGACTTCACAGAGCTCCATTCTATGACTTCACACACCTCCATTCTGTGACTTCACACACCTCCATTCTATGAATTCACACACTTCCATTGTGACGTCACGCACCTCCATTCTATGGGTTCACACACCTCCATTCTGACTTCACACACCTCCATTCTGTTACTTCACACACCTCCATTCTGAATTCACACAGCTCCATTCTGTGACCTCACAAAACTCCATTCTATGGTTTCACACACCTCCAATCTATGACTTCACAGACCTCGAATCTGTGACTTCACTCACCTGCACTCTATGACTTCACACACTTCCATTCTATGACTTCACACACCTCCATTTTATAACATCACACACCTCCTTTCTGTGACTTCACACACCTCCATTCTATGACCTCACACACCCTCATTCTATGATTTCACAGACCTCCATTCTATGACTGCAAACATCCATTTTGACTTCACACACCTCTAATATATGACTACAAACACCTCAGTTCTGTGATTTCACACACCTCCATTCTATGACTTCACACACTTCCATTCTATGATTTCACATACCTCCATGCTATGACTTCACACACCTCAATTCTGTGACTTCACACACCTCCATTCTGAGTTCACACACCTCCATTCTGTGACTTCACAAACCTCCATTCTATGATTTCACACACCTCCATTCTATGACTTCACACACCTCCATTTTATGACGTCACACACCTCCATTTTGACTTCTCACACCTCCATTCTGTGACTTCACACACCTCCATTCTATGACTTCACACACTTCCATTGTGACATCACACACCTCCATTTTATGAGTTCACAAACCTCCATTCTATGACTTCACACACCTCCATTCTGACTTCACACATCTCCATTCTATGACTTCACAGACCTCGAATATGTGACTTCACTGACCTCCACTCTATGATTTCACACTCCTCCATTCTATGACTTCCCACACCTCCTTTCTATGACTTCCCCCACCTCCATTTTATGACTTCACACACCTCCATTCTGTGACTTCACACACCTCCATTCTATGACCTCACACTCCCTCATTGTATGATTTCACACAACTCCATTATATGACTTCACACATCCATTTTGACTTCACACACCTCCAATATATGACTTCAAACACCTCAATTCTGTGACTTCACACACCTCCATTCTATGACCTCATACCCTCCATTCTGAGACTCCACACACCTCCATTCTATGACTTCACACACTTCCATTCTATGACTTCACACACCTGCATTCTGACTTCACACACCTCCATTCTGTGACTTCACACACCTCCATTCTGTGACTTCACACACCTCCATTCTGTGACTTTACACACCTCCATTGTGAGTTCACAGTCCTCCATTCTGTGATGTCACACACTTCCATTCTGTGACTTCACACACCTCCATTCTATGACTTCACACAATTCCATTGTATGACTTCACACACCTCCATTCTGTGACATCACACACCTCCATTCTATGACTTCACACATTCCATTCTATGACTTCACACACCTCCATTCTATGACTTCACACACCTCCATTCTATGACTTCCCACACCTGCATTCTGTCTTCACACACCTCCATTCTATGACTTCACACATCTTCTTTCTGTAACTTCCCACACTTCCAATATTTCACTTCACAAACCTCCATTCTATGACTTCACACACCTCCATTCTATGAGTTCACACACCTCCATTCTTTGACTTCACACACCTCCATTTTGACTTCACACACCTACATTCTGTGACTTCACACACCTCCATTTGTGACTTCACACACCACCATTTTGATTTCACACACCTCCATTCTGTGACTTCACACATCTCCATTCTTTGAGTTCACACACCTCCGTTTTGACGTCACACACTTCCATTCTGTGACTTCACACACCTCCATTCTGTGACTTCACACACCACCATTGTTTGACTTCAAACACCTCCATTCTGTGACTTCACACACCTCCATTCGGAGTTCACACACCTGCATTCGGTGACTTCACACACCTCCATTCTGACTTCACACACCTCAATTCTATGAGTTCACACACCTCCATTCTGTGACTTCACACACGACCATTTTTTGACTTCAAACACCTCCATTCTGTGACTTCACACACCTCCATTCGGAGTTCACACACCTGCATTCTGTGACTCCACACACCTCCATTCTGACTTCACACACCTCAATTCTATGACTTCACACACTTCCATTCTGTGACTTCACACACCTCCATTCTGTGACTTCACACACCTCCATTCTGTGACTTCACACCTCCATTCTGACTTCACACAGCTCCATTCTATGACTTCACACACCTCCATTCTTACTTTACAAACATCCATTCTATAACTTCACACAACTCCATTCTATGACTTTACACACCTCCATTCTGTGACTTCACATACCTCCATTCTATGACTTCACAAACCTCCATTCTGTGACTTCACACACCTCCATTCTATGACTACACACACCTCCATTCTGACTTCACACACCTCCATTCTATTACTTCACACACCTCCATTCTGAATTCACACAGCTCCATTCTGTGACTTCACAAAACTCCATTCTATGGTTTCACACAACTCCATACCACGACTTCACACAACTCCATCTATGACTTCACACACCTCCATTCTGACATCACAAACCTCTATTGTATGACTTCGCACACCTCCATTCTGACATCACACACCTCCATTCTATGACTTCACAGACCTCGAATCTGTGACTTCACTCACCTGCACTCTATGACTTCACACTCCTCCATTCTATGACTTACCCACCTCCTTTCTATGACGTCACACACATCCAATCTATGACTACCCACCTCCATTCTGACTTCACACACCTCCATTCTCTGACTTCATACACCTCCATTCTTTGACTTCACACAACTTCATTCTGTGACTTCACAGACCTCTATTCTGAGTTCACACACCTCCATTCTGTGACTTCACACACCTCCATTTTGACTTCTCACACCTCCATTCTGTGACTTCACACACCTCCATTCTATGACTTCACACACTTCCATTGTGACATCACACACCTCCATTCTATGAGTTCACACACCTCCATTCTATGACTTCACACACCTCCATTCTGACTTCACACACCTCCACTCTATGACTTCACACTCCTCCATTCTATGACTTCCCACACCTCCTTTCTATGACTTCACCCACCTCCATTTTATGACTTCACCCACCTCCATTCTGTGAATTCACACACCTCCATTCTATGACCTCACACACCCTCAATCTATGATTTCACACACCTCCATTCTATGACTTCACACATCCGTTTTGACTTCACACACCTCCAATATATGACTTCAAACACCTCAATTCTGTCACTTCACACACCTCCATTCTATGACCTCATACCCTCCATTCTGTGACTCCACACACCTCCATTCTATGACTTCACAAACTTCCATTCTATGACTTCACACACCTCCATTCTGTGACTTTACACACCTCCATTGTGAGTTCACACTCCTCCATTCTGTGATGTCACACACCTCCATTCTTTGACTTCACACACCTCCATTCTATGACTTCACACAATTCCATTCTATGACTTCACCCATCTCCATTCTATGACTTCACACCTCCATTCTGAGTTCACACACCTCCATTTTGTGACATCACACACCTCCATTTTATGACTTCACACACTTCCATTCTATGACTTCACACACCTGCATTCTGACTTCACACACCTCCATTCTATGACTTCACACATCTTCTTTCTGTAACTTTCCACACTTCCAATATTTCACTTCACAAACCTCCATTCCATGACTTCACACACCTCCATTCTATGAGTTCACACACCTCCATTCTTTGACTTCACACACCTCCATTTTGACTTCACACACCTACATTCTGTGACTTCACACACCTCCATTTGTGACTTCACACACCACCGAGTTGATTTCACACACCTCCATTCTGTGACTTCACACACTTCCATTCTTTGAATTCACACACCTCCGTTTTGACTTCACACACTTCCATTCTGTGACTTCACACACCTCCATTCTGTGACTTTACACACCACCATTGTTTGACTTCACACACCTCCATTCTTTGACTTCACACACCTCCATTCCACGACTTCACACACCTCGATTCTATTAGTTCACACACATCCATTCTATGAGTTCACACACCACAATTTTGTCTTCACACACCTCCATTCTATGACTTGGCAAACCTCCATTCTGTGACTTCACACACCTTCATTCGGAGTTCACACACCTCCATTCGGTGACTTCATACACCTCCATTCTGACTTCACACACCTCCATTCTGTGACTTCACACACCTCCATTGTGTAACTTCACATACTTCCATTCTATGACTTCACACACCTCCATTTTATAACTTCACACACCTCCATTCTGTGACTTCACACACCTCCATTCTATGACCTCACACACCCTCATTCTATGATTTCACAGACCTCCATTCTATGATTTCAAACATCCATTTTGACTTCACACACCTCTAATATATGACTTCAAACACCTCAATTCTGTGATTTCACACACCTCCATTCTATGACTTCACACACTTCCATTCTATGATTTCACATACCTCCATGCTATGACTTCACACACCTCCATTCTGTGACTTCACACACCTCCATTCTGAGTTCACACACCTCCATTCTGTGACTTCACAAACCTCCATTCTATGATTTCACACACCTCCATTCTATGATTTCCCACATCCATTTTGACTTCAGACACCTCCAATATATGACTTCAAAAACCTCAATTCTGTCACCTAACACACCTCCATTCCATGACCTCATACCCTCCATTCTGTGACTCCACACACATCCATTCTATGACTTCACACAATTCCATTCTATGACTTCACCCACCTCCATTCTATGACTTCACACCTCCATTCTGACTTCACACACCTCCATTCTGTGATATCACACACCTCCATTCTATGACTTCACACACCTCCATTCTATGACTTCCCACACCTGCATTCTGATTTCACACACCTCCATTCTATGACTTCACTCATCTTCTTTCTGTAACTTCCCACACTTCCAATGTTTGACTTCACGAACCTCCATTCCATGACTTCACACACCTCCATTCTATGAGTTCACACACCTCCATTCTTTACTTCACACACCTCCATTTTGACTTCACACACCTACATTCTGTGACTTCACACACCTCCATTTGTGACTTCACACACCACCATTTTGATTTCACACGCCTCCATTCTGTGACTTCACACACCTCCATTCTTTGAGTTCACACACCTCCGTTTTGACTTCACACACTTCCATTTTGTGACTTCACACACCTCCATTATGTGACTTCACACACCACCATTGTTTGACTTCACACACCTCCATTCTTTGACTTCACATACCTCCATTCCACGACTTCACACACCTCCATTCTATTAGTTCACACACTTCCATTCTATGAGTTCACACACCACAATTTTGTCTTCACACACCTCCATTCTATGACTTCGCAAACCTCCATTCTGTGACTTCACACACCTCCATTCGGAGTTCACACACCTCCATTCGGTGACTTTACACAGCTCCATTCTGACTTCACACACCTCAATTCTATGACTTCACACACTTCCAATCTATGCCTTCACACACCTCAATTCTGTGACTTCACCCACCTCCATTCTGTGACTTCACACACCTCCATTCTCCGACTTCACACCCCTCCAATTTCACTTCACATACCTCTATTCTCTGACTTCACAAACCTCCATTCTGTGACTTCACCGACCTCCATTCTGTGACTTCACACACCTCTATTCTATGACTTCACACACTTCCATTGTGACGTCACACACCTCCATTCTATGAGTTCACACACATCCATTCTGACTTCACACACCTCCATTCTATTACTTCACACACCTCCATTCTGAATTCACACAGCTTAATTCTGTGACTTCACAAAACTCCATTCTATGATTTCACACACCTCCATACTATGACTTCACACAACTCCATCTATGACTTCACACACCTCCATTCTGACTTCACACACCTCTATTCTATGACTTCGCACACCTCAATTCTGACATCACACACCGCCATTCTATGGCTTCACAGACCTCGAATCTATGACTTCACTCACCTGCACTCTATGACTTCAAACTCCTCCATTCGATAACTTCCCACACCTCTTTTCTCTGACTTCACCCACCTCCAATCTATGACTACACACCTGCATTCTGACTTCACACACCTCCATTCTGTGACTTCACACACCTCCATTCTATGACTTCACAAACCTCCATTCTGTGTCTTCACACACCTCCATTCTGTGTTCACACACCTCCATTCTGTGACTTCACACACCTCCATTCTATGACCTCACACAACCTCATTCTATGATTTCACACACCTCCATTCTATGACTTCACACATCCATTTTGACTTCACACACCTCTAATATATGACTTCAAACACCTCAATTCTGTGACTTCACACACCTCCATTCTATGACTTCACACACTTACATTCTATGACTTCACACACCTCCATTCTGTGTTCACACACCTGAATTCTGGGACTTCACACACCTCCATTCTGACTTCACACACCTCCATTCTATGACTTCACCCACCTGCATTCTATGACTTCACACACCTCCATTCTTTGACTTCACACACCTAAATTCTGAGTTGACACACCTCCATTCTATGACTTCACACACCTCCATTCTGACTTCACACAGCTCCATTCTATGACTTTGCACACCTTCATTCTTTGACGTCACACACCTCCATTCTATGACTTCACACACCTATATTATTACATTACAAACATCCATTCTATAACTTCACACATCTCCATTCTATGACTTTACACACCTCCATTCTGTGAATTCACATACCTCCATTCTATGACTTCACACACCTCCATTCTGTGACTTCACACTCCTCCATTCTATGACTTCACACACTTCCATTCTGTGACTTCACACACCTCCATTCTATGATTCACACACCTCCATTCTGAATTCACACACCTCCATTCTGTGACTTCACAAAACTCCATTCTATGATTTCACACACCTCCATACTATGACTTCACACAACTCCATCTATGACTTCACACACCTCCATTCTGACTTCACACACCTCCATTGTATGGCTTCACAGACCTCGAATCTGTGACTTCTCTCACCTGCACTCTATGACTTCATACTCTTCCATTCCATGACTTCCCACACCTTCTTTCTATGACTTCACCCACCTCCAATCTATAACTACACACCTCCATTCTGACTTCACACACCTCCATTCTGTGACTTCACACACCTCCATTCTATGAGTTCACACACCATCATTTTTACTTGAGAAACATCCATTCTATCACTTCACACACCTCCATTCTATGACTTCACAAACCTCCATTCGGTGACTTCACACATCTCCATTCTGACTTCACACACCTCCATTCTATGACTTCACACATTTCCATTCTATGACTTTACACACCTCCATTCTGTGACTTCACAAACCTCCATTCTGAGTCACACACCTCCATTCTGTGACTTCACACACCTCCATTCTGTGACTTCACAAACCTCCATTGTGTGACTTCACACACTTCCATTCTATGACTTCACACACCTCCATTTTATGACTTCACACATCTCCATTCTGTCACTTCACACACCTCCATTCTATGACCTCACACACCCTCACTCTAGGATTTCACACACCTCCATTCTATGACTTCACACATCCATTTTGAATTCACAGACCTGCAATATATGACTTCAAACACCTCAATTCTGTAACTTCACACACCTCCATTCTATGACTTAATATCGTCCATTCTTTGACCTCACACATCTCCACTCTATGACTTCACACACTTCCATTCTATGACTTCACACACTTCCATTCTATGACTTCACACACCTACATTCTGTGACTTTACACACCTCCATTCTTAGTTCACACACCTCCATTCTGTGACTTCACACACCTCCATTCTATGACTTCACACCTCCATTCTGACTTCACACACCTCCATTCTGTGACATCACACACCTCCATTCTATGACTTCATACACTTCCATTCTATGACTTCACACACCTCCATTCTATGACTTCACACACCTCCATTCTATGATTTCCCACACCTGCATTCTGACTTCACACACCTCCATTCTAGGACTTCACACATCTTCTTTCTGTAACTTCCCACACTTCCAATGTTTGACTTCACAAACCTCCATTCCATGACTTCACACACCTCCATTCTATGACTTCACACACCTCCATTCTATGACTTCACACACCTCCATTCTATGATTTCCCACACCTGCATTCTGACTTCACACACCTCCATTCTAGGACTTCACACATCTTCTTTCTGTAACTTCCCACACTTCCAATGTTTGACTTCACACACCTCCATTCTGTGACTTCACACACCACGCTTGTTTGTCTTCACACACCTCCATTCTTTGACTTCACACACCTCCATTCCACGACTTCACACACCTCCATTCTATTAGTTCACACACATCCATTCTATGAGTTCACACACCACAATTTTGTCTTCACACACCTCCATTCTATGACTTCGCAAACATCCATTCTGTGACTTCACACACCTCCATTCGGAGTTCACCCACCACCATTCGTTGACTTCACACACCTCCATTCTGAATTCACACACCTCATTTCTATGATTTCACACACTTCCATTCTATGATTTCACACACCTCCATTCTGTGACTTCACACACCTCAATTCTGTGACTTCACACACCTCCATTCTATGACTTCACACACCTCCATTCTATGATTTCACACATCCATTTTGACTTCACACACCTAAAATATATGACTTCATACCCGTGCATTCTGTGACTTCACACACCTCCATTCTATGACTTCACACACCTCCATTCTGTGACTTCACCCACCTCCATTCTGTGACTTCACACACCTCCATTCTCCGACTTCACACCCCTCCAATTTGACTTCACATACCTCCATTCTATGACTTCACAAACCTCCATTCTGTGACTTCACATACCTCCATTCTATGACTTCATACACCTCCATTCTGTGACTTCACACACCTCCATTCTATGACTTCACACACTTCCATTGTGACGTCACACACCTCCATTCTATGAGTTCACACACCTCCATTCTGACTTCCCACACCTCCATTATATTAGTTCACACACCTCCATTCTGAATTCACACAGCTGAATTCTGTGACTTCACAAAACTCCATTCTATGATTTCACACACCTCCATACTATGACTTCACACAACTCCATCTATGACTTCACACACCTCCATTCTGACTTCACACACCTCTATTCTATGACTTCGCACACCTCAATTCTGACATCACACACCTCCATTCTATGACTTCCCACACCTCCTTTCTATGACTTCACCCACCTCCAATCTATGACTACACACGTCCATTCTGACTTCACACACCTCCATTCTGTGACTTCACACACCTCCATTCTATGACTTCACACACCTTAATTTTTCCTTCAGAAACATCCATTCTATGAAATCACACACCTCCATTCTATGACTTCACAAACCTCCATTCTGTGAATCACACACCTCTATTCTGAGTTCACACATCTCCATTCGGTGACTTCACACATCTCCATTCTGACTTCACACACCTCCATTCTCTGACTTCACACACTTACATTCTATGACTTCACACACCTCCATTCTGTGACTTCACAAACCTCCATTCTGAGTTCAAACACCTCCATTCTGTGACTTCACACACCTCCATTCTGTGACTTCACACACCTCCATTGTGTGACTTCACACACTTCCATTCTATGACTTCACACACCTCCATTTTATAACTTCACACACCTCCATTCTGAGACTTCACACACCTCCATTCTATGACCTCACACACCCTCATTCTACGATTTCACACATCTCCATTCTATGACTTCACACATCCATTTTGACTTCACACACCTCTAATATATGACTTCAAACACCTCAATTCTGTGACTTCACACACCTCCATTCTATGACTTCACACACTTACATTCTATGATTTCACATACCTCCATTCTATGACTTCACACACCTCCATTCTGTGACTTCACACACCTCCATTCTGAGTTCACAGACCTCCATTCTGTGACTTCACAAACCTCCATTCTATGATTTCACACACCTCCATTCTATGACTTCACACACCTCCATTTTATGACGTCACACACCTCCATTTTGACTTCTCACACCTCCATTCTGTGACTTCACATACCTCCATTCTATGACTTGACACACTTCCATTGTGACGTCACACACCTCCATTCTGACTTCACACACCTCCATTGTATGACTTCACAGACTTCGAATATGTGACTTCTCTCACCTCCACTCTATGACTTCACAATCCTCCATTCTATGACTTCCCACACCTCCTTTCTATGACTTCACCCACCTCCATTTTATGAGTTCACACACCTCCATTCTGTGACTTCACACACCTCTATTCTATGACCTCACACACCCTCATTCTATGATTTCACACACCTCCATTCTATGACTTCACACATCCATTTTTACTTCACACACCTCCAATATATGACTTCAAACACCTCAAATCTGTGACTTCACACACCTCCTTTCTATGCCTTCATACCCTCCATTCTGTGACTCCACACACCTCCATTCTATGACTTCACACACTTCCATTCTATGACTTCACAACCTCCATTCTGTGACTTTACACAGCTCCATTCTGAGTTCACACACCTCCATTCTGTGACGTCACACACCTCCATTCTGTGACTTCACACACTTCCATTCTATGACTTCATACACTTCCATTCTGTGACTTCACACACCTCCATTCTATGAGTTCACACACCTCGATTCTGACTTCACACACCTCCATTCTATGACTTCACACACCTCCTATCTGAATTCACACAGCTCCATTCTGTGACTTCACAAAACTCCATTCTATGATTTCGCACACCTCCATACTATGACTTCACACAACTTCATCTATGACTTCACACACCTCCATTCTGACTTCACACACCTCTATTCTATGACTTCGCACACCTCCATTCTGACATCACACAACTCCATTCTATGACTTCACAGACCTCGAATCTGTGACTTCACTCACCTGCACTCTATGACTTCATACTCCTCCATTCTATGACTTCCCACACCTTCTTTCTATGATTTCACCCACCTCCAATCTACGACTACTCACCTCTATTC
Source organism: Megascapheus bottae (assembly GCA_024803745.1). Classification (NCBI taxonomy): domain Eukaryota; kingdom Metazoa; phylum Chordata; class Mammalia; order Rodentia; family Geomyidae; genus Megascapheus; species Megascapheus bottae. Next base: position 481,126 of record JANJXV010000328.1, on the reverse strand, counting down.
TGACTTCACACACCTCCATTCTGTGACGTCACACACCTCCATTCTATGACTTCACACACCTTCATTTTTACTTCAGAAACATCGATTCTCTGACTTCACAAACCTCCATTCTACGACTTCACAAACCTCCATTCGGTGACTTCACACATCTCCATTCTGACTTCACACACCTCCATTCTATGACTTCACACACTTCCTTTCTATGACTTCACACCCCTCCATTCTGTGACTTCTCAAACCTCCATTCTGAGTCACACACCTCCATTCTGTGACTTTACACACCTCCATTGTGTGACTTCACACACTTCCATTCTATGACTTCACACACCTCCATTTTATGACTTCACACATCTCCATTCTGTGACTTCACACACCTCCATTCTATGACCTCACACACCCTCACTCTATAATTTCCCACACCTCCATTCTATGACTTCACACATCCATTTTGAATTCACACCCCTCAAATATATGACTTCAAACACCTCAATTTTGTAACTTCACACACCTCCATTCTATGACTTCATACCGTCCATTCTGTGACTTCACTCACCTCCATTCTATGACTTCACCCACTTCCATTCTATGACTTCACACACCTACATTCTGTGACTTTACACACCTCCATTCTGAGTTCACACACCTCCATTCTGTGATGTCACACACCTCCATTTTGTGACTTCCCACACCTCCATTCTGTGACTTCCCACACCTCCATTCTGTGACTTCACACACCTCTATTCTGACTTCACAAACCTCCATTCTATGACTTCCCACACCTCCTTTCTATGACTTCACCCTCCTCCAATCTATGACTACACACCTTTATTCTGACTTCACACACCTCCATTCTGTGACTTCACGGACCTCCATTCTATGACTTCAGACACCTCCATTCTATGACTTCACACACCTCCATTGTTTGACTTCATACACCTAAATTCTGAGTTGACACACCTCCATTATGTGACTCCACACACCTCCATTCTGACTTCACACAGCTCCATTCTATGACTTCACACATCTCCATTCTTTTAGGTCACACACCTACATTCTATGACTTCACACACCTTCATTCTTACTTTACAAACATCCATTCTAAAACTTCACACACCTCAATTCTATGACTTTACACACCTCCATTCTGTCACCTCACATACCTCCATTCTATGACTTCACACACTTCCATTCTCTGACTTCACACACCTCCATTCTATGACTTCACACACTTCCATTGTGACGTCACACACCTCCGTTCTATGACTTCACACACCTCCATTCTGAATTCACACAGCTCCATTCTGTGACTTCACAAAATTCCATTCTATGATTTCACACACCTCCATACTATGACTTCACACAACTCCATCTATGACTTCACACACCTCCATTCTGACTTCACACACCTCTATTCTATGACTTCGCACACCTCCATTCTGACATCACACACCTCCATTCTGTGACTTCACACACCTCCATTCAATGACTTCACACACCTACATTCTTTGACTTCACACACCTCCATTCTATGATTTCACAGACCTCGAATCTGTGACTTCACTCACCTGCACTCTATGACTTCACACTCCTCCATTCTATGACTTCCCACACCTCCTTTCTATGACTTCACCCACCTCCAATCTATGACTACACACCTCCATTCTGACTTCACACACCTCCATTCTGTGACTTTACACACCTCCATTCTATGACTTCACACACCTCCATTCTAGGACTTCACAAACCTCCTTTCTGTGACTACACACACCTCCATTCTGAGTTCACACAACTCCATTCAGTGACTTCACACACCTCCATTATGACTTCACACACCTCCATTCTATGACTTCACACACTTCCATTCTATGACTTCACACCTCCATTCTCTAACTTCACACACCTCCATTCTGAGTTCACACACCTGTATTCTGTGACTTCACACACCTCCATTCTGTGACTTCACAGACCTCCATTCTGTGACTTCACACACTTCCCTTCTATGACTTCACACACCTTCATTCTATGATTTCACACACCTCCATTCTGTGCCTTCACAAACCCCAATTCTATGACCTCACACACCCTCATTCTATGATTTTACACACGTCCATTCTAGGACTTCACACATCCATTTTGACTTAACACACCTCCAATATATGACTTCAAACACCTCAATTCTGTGACTTCACACACCTCCATTCTATGACTTCAAACCGTCCATTCTGTGACTTCACACACCTCCATTCTATGACTTCACACACTTCCATTCTATGATTTTACACACCTCCATTCTATGACTTTACACACCTCCATTGTGAGTTCACACACCTACATTCTGGGACATCACACACCTCCAATCTGTGACTTCCCACACCTCAATTCTGTGACTTTACACACCTCCATTCTATGACTTCACACACCTCCATTGTATGCCTTCACACACCTCCATTCTGTGACTTCACACACCTCCATTCTATGACTTCACACACCTCCATTGTGACTCCAAACACTACCATGCTATGAGTTCACACACCTCCATTCTGACTTCACACACCTCCATTCTATGACTTCACACACCTCCATTCTATGACTTCCCACACCTCCTTTCTATGACTTCACACACCTTCATTCTTACTTCACAAACATACATTCTATGACTTCACACACATCCATTCTGTGACTACACACACCTCCATTCTATGACTTCACAAACCTTCATTCTTACTTCACAAACATACATTCTATGACTTCACACACCTCCATTCTATGACTTCACAGACCTCCATTCTTTGACTTCACACACCTCCATTCTTTGACCTCACACACCTAAATTCTGAGTTGACACACCTCCATTCTGTGACTTCACACACCTCCATTCTGACTTCACACAGCTCCATTCTATGACTTCACACACCTCCATTCTTTGACATCACACAACTCCATTCTATGACTTCACACACCTTCATTCTTACTTTACAAACATCCATTCTATAACTTAACACACCTCCATTCCATGACTTTACACACCTCCATTCTGTGACTTCACATACCTCCATTCTATGACTTCACAAACCTCCATTCTGTGACTTCACACACCTCCGTTCTATGACCTCACACACTTCCATTGTTACGTCACACACCTCCATTCTATGAGTTCACACACCTCCATTCTGACTTCACACACCTCCATTCTATGACTTCACACTCCTCCATTCTGACTTGACACACATCCATTCTGTGGCTTCACACACCTCCATTCAATGACTTCACACACCTACTTTCTTTGACTTCACATACCTCCAATCTCACATCACACACCTCCCTTCTATGATTTCACAGACCTCGAATCTGTGACTTCACTCACCTGCACTCTATGACTTCACACTCCTCCATTCTATGACTTCCCACACGTCCTTTTTATGAATTCACCCACTTCCAATCTATGACTACTCACCTCCACTCTGACTTCACACACCTCCATTCTGTGACTTCACACACCTCCATTCTATAACTTCACACACCTCCATTTTATAACTTCACACACCTCCATTCTATGACTTCACACACCTCTATTCTTTGACTTCACACACCTAAATTCTGAGTTGACCCACCTCCATTCTGTGACTTCACACACCTCCATTCTGACTTCACACAGCTCCATTCTATGACTTCACAAACCTAAATTCTTTGACATCACACACCTCCATTCTATGACTTCACACTCCTTCATTCTTACTTTACAAACATCCATTCTATATCTTCACACACCTCCATACTTTGACTTTACACACCTCCATTCTGTGACTTCACATGCCTCCATTCTATGAATTCACACACCTAAATTCTGTGACTTCACACACTTCCATTCTATGACTTCACACACTTCCATTGTGACGTCACACACCTCCATTCTATGAGTTCACACACCTCCATTCTGACTTCACACACCTCCATTCTATGACTTCACACACCTCAATTCTGACTTCACACACCTCCATTCTGTGACTTCACACACCTCCATTCTATGACTTCACACATCTCCATTCTATGACTTCACACACCTTCATTCTTACTTCAGAAACATCCATTCTATGACTTCACACACTTCCATTCTATGACTTCACAAACCTCCATTCTGTGACTTCACACACCTCCATTCTGGCTTCACACACATTCATTCTATGACTTCACACACATCCATTCTATGACTTCACACACCTCCATTCTCTGACTTCACACACCTCCATTCTGAGTTCACACACCTCTATTCTGTGATTTCACACACCTCCATTCTGTGTCTTCACACACCTCCATTCTGTGACTACACACACTTCCATTTTATGACTTCACACATCTTCATTCTATGATTTCACACACGTCCACTCTGTGACTTCACAAACCTCCATTCTATGACCTCACACACCCAAATTCTATGATTTCACACACCTCCATTTTATGATTTCACACATCCATTTTGACTTCACACACCTCCAATATATGACTTCAAAAACCTCAATTCTGTGAGTTCACACACCTCCATTCTATGACTTCAAACCGTCCATTCTGTGACTTCACACACCTCCATTCTATGACTTCAAACCGTCCATTCTGTGACTTTACACACCTCCATTCTGAGTTCACACACCTCAATTCTGGGAATTCACAAACCTCCCTTCGGGGACTTCACAATACTCCACTCTATGACTTCACACATCTACATTCTATGACTTCACACACCTCAATTCTGACTCACACAACTCCATTCTGTGACTTCAAAAACTCCATTCTATGATTTCACATATCTCCATACTATGACTTCACACACCTCCATCTATGACTTCACACACCTCCATTCTGAGTTCACACACCTCCATTCTGTGACTTCACACACCTCCATTCTGACTTCACACACCTCCATTGTATGACTTCACAAACCTCCATTCTGTGACTTCACACACCTCCATTCTATGACTTCACAAACTTCCATTGTGACGTCACACACCTCCATTCTATGAGTTCACACACCTCCATTCCATGACTTCACACACCTCCATTCTGACTTCACACACCTCTATTCTATGACTTCGAACACCTACAATCTGTCTTCACACACCTCCATTCTATGACTTCACAGACCTCTAAAATTTGACTTCACTCACCTGCACTCTATAACTTCTCACTTCTCCATTCTATGATTTCACACACCTCCATTCTGTGACTTCACACACCTCCAATCTATGACTTCACACCTCCATTCTGACTTCACTCACCTCCATTCTATGACTTCACACACCTCCGTTCTGACTTCACACACCTCCATTCTGTGACTTCACACACCTCCATTCTATGATTTCACACACCTCCATTGTATGCCTTCACACACCTCCATTCTGTGACTTCACACACCTCCATTCTATGACTTCACACACCTCCATTGTGACTCCACACACTACCATGCTATGAGTTCACACACCTCCATTCTGACTTCACACACCTCCATTCTATGACTTCACACACCTCCATTCTATGACTTCCCACACCTCCTTTCTATGACTTCACACACCTACATTCTTACTTCACAAACATACATTCTATGACTTCACACACATCCATTCTGTGACTACACACACCTCCATTCTATGACTTCACAAACCTTCATTCTTACTTCACAAACATACATTCTATGACTTCACACACCTCCATTCTATGACTTCACACACCTCCATTCTTTGACTTCAGACACCTCCATTCTTTGACCTCACACACCTAAATTCTGAGTTGACACACCTCCATTCTGTGACTTCACACACCTCCATTCTGACTTCACACAGCTCCATTCTATGACTTCACACACCTCCATTCTTTGACATCACACAACTCCATTCTATGACTTCACACACCTTCATTTTTACTTTACAAACATCCATTCTATAACTTCACACACCTCCATTCCATGACTTTACACACCTCCATTCTGTGACTTCACATACCTCCATTCTATGACTTCACAAACCTCCATTCTGTGACTTCACACACCTCCGTTCTATGACCTCACACACTTCCATTGTTACGTCACACACCTCCATTCTATGAGTTCACACACCTCCATTCTGACTTCACACACCTCCATTCTATGACTTCACACTCCTCCATTCTGACTTGACACACATCCATTCTGTGGCTTCACACACCTCCATTCAATGACTTCACACACCTACTTTCTTTGACTTCACACACCTTCAATCTCACATCACACACCTCCCTTCTATGATTTCACAGACCTCGAATCTGTGACTTCACTCACCTGCACTCTATGACTTCACACTCCTCCATTCTATGACTTCCCACACGTCTTTTTTATGAATTCACCCACTTCCAATCTATGACTACTCACCTCCACTCTGACTTCACACACCTCCATTCTGTGACTTCACACACCTCCATTCTATAACTTCACACACCTCCATTTTATAACTTCACACACCTCCATTCTATGACTTCACACACCTCTATTCTTTGACTTCACACACCTAAATTCTGAGTTGACCCACCTCCATTCTGTGACTTCACACACCTCCATTCTGACTTCACACAGCTCCATTCTATGACTTCACAAACCTAAATTCTTTGACATCACACACCTCCATGCTATGACTTCACACTCCTTCATTCTTACTTTACAAACATCCATTCTATATCTTCACACACCTCCATACTTTGACTTTACACACCTCCATTCTGTGACTTCACATGCCTCCATTCTATGACTTCACACACCTAAATTCTGTGACTTCACACACTTCCATTCTATGACTTCACACACTTCCATTGTGACGTCACACACGTCCATTCTATGAGTTCACACACCTCCATTCTGACTTCACACACCTCCATTCTATGACTTCACACACCTCAATTCTGACTTCACACACCTCCATTCTGTGACTTCACACACCTCCATTCTATGACTTCACACATCTCCATTCTATGACTTCACACACCTTCATTCTTACTTCAGAAACATCCATTCTATGACTTCACACACTTCCATTCTATGACTTCACAAACCTCCATTCTGTGACTTCACACACCTCCATTCTGACTTCACACACATTCATTCTATGACTTCACACACATCCATTCTATGACTTCACACACCTCCATTCTCTGACTTCACACACCTCCATTCTGAGTTCACCCACCTCCATTCTGTGACTTCACACACCTCCATTCTCCGACTTCACACCCCTCCAATTTGACTTCACATACCTCCATTCTATGACTTCACAAACCTCCATTCTGTGACTTCACATACCTCCATTCTATGACTTCATACACCTCCATTCTGTGACTTCACACACCTCCATTCTATGACTTCACACACTTCCATTGTGACGTCACACACCTCCATTCTATGAGTTCACACACCTCCATTCTGACTTCACACACCTCCATTATATTAGTTCACACACCTCCATTCTGAATTCACACAGCTGAATTCTGTGACTTCACAAAACTCCATTCTATGATTTCACACACCTCCATACTATGACTTCACACAACTCCATCTATGACTTCACACACCTCCATTCTGACTTCACACACCTCTATTCTATGACTTCGCACACCTCAATTCTGACATCACACACCTCCATTCTATGACTTCCCACACCTCCTTTCTATGACTTCACCCACCTCCAATCTATGACTACACACCTCCATTCTGACTTCACACACCTCCATTCTGTGACTTCACACACCTCCATTCTATGACTTCACACACCTTAATTTTTCCTTCAGAAACATCCATTCTATGAAATCACACACCTCCATTCTATGACTTCACAAACCTCCATTCTGTGAATCACACACCTCTATTCTGAGTTCACACAACTCCATTCGGTGACTTCACACATCTCCATTCTGACTTCACACACCTCCATTCTCTGACTTCACACACTTCCATTCTATGACTTCACACACCTCCATTCTGTGACTTCACAAACCTCCATTCTGAGTTCAAACACCTCCATTCTGTGACTTCACACACCTCCATTCTGTGACTACACACACCTCCATTGTGTGACTTCACACACTTCCATTCTATGACTTCACACACCTCCATTTTATAACTTCACACACCTCCATTCTGAGACTTCACACACCTCCATTCTATAACTTCACACACCTCCATTTTATAACTTCACACACCTCCATTCTATGACTTCACACACCTCTATTCTTTGACTTCACACACCTAAATTCTGAGTTGACCCACCTCCATTCTGTGACTTCACACACCTCCATTCTGACTTCACACAGCTCCATTCTATGACTTCACAAACCTAAATTCTTTGACATCACACACCTCCATTCTATGACTTCACACTCCTTCATTCTTACTTTACAAACATCCATTCTATATCTTCACACACCTCCATACTTTGACTTTACACACCTCCATTCTGTGACTTCACATGCCTCCATTCTATGAATTCACACACCTAAATTCTGTGACTTCACACACTTCCATTCTATGACTTCACACACTTCCATTGTGACGTCACACACCTCCATTCTATGAGTTCACACACCTCCATTCTGACTTCACACACCTCCATTCTATGACTTCACACACCTCAATTCTGACTTCACACACCTCCATTCTGTGACTTCACACACCTCCATTCTATGACTTCACACATCTCCATTCTATGACTTCACACACCTTCATTCTTACTTCAGAAACATCCATTCTATGACTTCACACACTTCCATTCTATGACTTCACAAACCTCCATTCTGTGACTTCACACACCTCCATTCTGGCTTCACACACATTCATTCTATGACTTCACACACATCCATTCTATGACTTCACACACCTCCATTCTCTGACTTCACACACCTCCATTCTGAGTTCACACACCTCTATTCTGTGATTTCACACACCTCCATTCTGTGTCTTCACACACCTCCATTCTGTGACTACACACACTTCCATTTTATGACTTCACACATCTTCATTCTATGATTTCACACACGTCCACTCTGTGACTTCACAAACCTCCATTCTATGACCTCACACACCCAAATTCTATGATTTCACACACCTCCATTTTATGATTTCACACATCCATTTTGACTTCACACACCTCCAATATATGACTTCAAAAACCTCAATTCTGTGAGTTCACACACCTCCATTCTATGACTTCAAACCGTCCATTCTGTGACTTCACACACCTCCATTCTATGACTTCAAACCGTCCATTCTGTGACTTTACACACCTCCATTCTGAGTTCACACACCTCAATTCTGGGAATTCACAAACCTCCCTTCGGGGACTTCACAATACTCCACTCTATGACTTCACACATCTACATTCTATGACTTCACACACCTCAATTCTGACTCACACAACTCCATTCTGTGACTTCAAAAACTCCATTCTATGATTTCACATATCTCCATACTATGACTTCACACACCTCCATCTATGACTTCACACACCTCCATTCTGAGTTCACACATCTCCATTCTGTGACTTCACACACCTCCATTCTGACTTCACACACCTCCATTGTATGACTTCACAAACCTCCATTCTGTGACTTCACACACCTCCATTCTATGACTTCACAAACTTCCATTGTGACGTCACACACCTCCATTCTATGAGTTCACACACCTCCATTCCATGACTTCACACACCTCCATTCTGACTTCACACACCTCTATTCTATGACTTCGAACACCTACAATCTGTCTTCACACACCTCCATTCTATGACTTCACAGACCTCTAAAATTTGACTTCACTCACCTGCACTCTATAACTTCTCACTTCTCCATTCTATGATTTCACACACCTCCATTCTGTGACTTCACACACCTCCAATCTATGACTTCACACCTCCATTCTGACTTCACTCACCTCCATTCTATGACTTCACACACCTCCGTTCTGACTTCACACACCTCCATTCTGTGACTTCACACACCTCCATTCTATGATTTCACACACCTCCATTGTATGCCTTCACACACCTCCATTCTGTGACTTCACACACCTCCATTCTATGACTTCACACACCTCCATTGTGACTCCACACACTACCATGCTATGAGTTCACACACCTCCATTCTGACTTCACACACCTCCATCTCTATGACTTCACACACCTCCATTCTATGACTTCCCACACCTCCTTTCTATGACTTCACACACCTACATTCTTACTTCACAAACATACATTCTATGACTTCACACACATCCATTCTGTGACTACACACACCTCCATTCTATGACTTCACAAACCTTCATTCTTACTTCACAAACATACATTCTATGACTTCACACACCTCCATTCTATGACTTCACACACCTCCATTCTTTGACTTCAGACACCTCCATTCTTTGACCTCACACACCTAAATTCTGAGTTGACACACCTCCATTCTGTGACTTCACACACCTCCATTCTGACTTCACACAGCTCCATTCTATGACTTCACACACCTCCATTCTTTGACATCACACAACTCCATTCTATGACTTCACACACCTTCATTCTTACTTTACAAACATCCATTCTATAACTTCACACACCTCCATTCCATGACTTTACACACCTCCATTCTGTGACTTCACATACCTCCATTCTATGACTTCACAAACCTCCATTCTGTGACTTCACACACCTCCGTTCTATGACCTCACACACTTCCATTGTTACGTCACACACCTCCATTCTATGAGTTCACACACCTCCATTCTGACTTCACACACCTCCATTCTATGACTTCACACTCCTCCATTCTGACTTGACACACATCCATTCTGTGGCTTCACACACCTCCATTCAATGACTTCACACACCTACTTTCTTTGACTTCACACACCTTCAATCTCACATCACACACCTCCCTTCTATGATTTCACAGACCTCGAATCTGTGACTTCACTCACCTGCACTCTATGACTTCACACTCCTCCATTCTATGACTTCCCACACGTCTTTTTTATGAATTCACCCACTTCCAATCTATGACTACTCACCTCCACTCTGACTTCACACACCTCCATTCTGTGACTTCACACACCTCCATTCTATAACTTCACACACCTCCATTTTATAACTTCACACACCTCCATTCTATGACTTCACACACCTCTATTCTTTGACTTCACACACCTAAATTCTGAGTTGACCCACCTCCATTCTGTGACTTCACACACCTCCATTCTGACTTCACACAGCTCCATTCTATGACTTCACAAACCTAAATTCTTTGACATCACACACCTCCATGCTATGACTTCACACTCCTTCATTCTTACTTTACAAACATCCATTCTATATCTTCACACACCTCCATACTTTGACTTTACACACCTCCATTCTGTGACTTCACATGCCTCCATTCTATGACTTCACACACCTAAATTCTGTGACTTCACACACTTCCATTCTATGACTTCACACACTTCCATTGTGACGTCACACACCTCCATTCTATGAGTTCACACACCTCCATTCTGACTTCACACACCTCCATTCTATGACTTCACACACCTCAATTCTGACTTCACACACCTCCATTCTGTGACTTCACACACCTCCATTCTATGACTTCACACATCTCCATTCTATGACTTCACACACCTTCATTCTTACTTCAGAAACATCCATTCTATGACTTCACACACTTCCATTCTATGACTTCACAAACCTCCATTCTGTGACTTCACACACCTCCATTCTGACTTCACACACATTCATTCTATGACTTCACACACATCCATTCTATGACTTCACACACCTCCATTCTCTGACTTCACACACCTCCATTCTGAGTTCACCCACCTCCATTCTGTGACTTCACACACCTCCATTCTCCGACTTCACACCCCTCCAATTTGACTTCACATACCTCCATTCTATGACTTCACAAACCTCCATTCTGTGACTTCACATACCTCCATTCCATGACTTCATACACCTCCATTCTGTGACTTCACACACCTCCATTCTATGACTTCACACACTTCCATTGTGACGTCACACACCTCCATTCTATGAGTTCACACACCTCCATTCTGACTTCACACACCTCCATTATATTAGTTCACACACCTCCATTCTGAATTCACACAGCTGAATTCTGTGACTTCACAAAACTCCATTCTATGATTTCACACACCTCCATACTATGACTTCACACAACTCCATCTATGACTTCACACACCTCCATTCTGACTTCACACACCTCTATTCTATGACTTCGCACACCTCAATTCTGACATCACACACCTCCATTCTATGACTTCCCACACCTCCTTTCTATGACTTCACCCACCTCCAATCTATGACTACACACCTCCATTCTGACTTCACACACCTCCATTCTGTGACTTCACACACCTCCATTCTATGACTTCACACACCTTAATTTTTCCTTCAGAAACATCCATTCTATGAAATCACACACCTCCATTCTATGACTTCACAAACCTCCATTCTGTGAATCACACACCTCTATTCTGAGTTCACACAACTCCATTCGGTGACTTCACACATCTCCATTCTGACTTCACACACCTCCATTCTCTGACTTCACACACTTCCATTCTATGACTTCACACACCTCCATTCTGTGACTTCACAAACCTCCATTCTGAGTTCAAACACCTCCATTCTGTGACTTCACACACCTCCATTCTGTGACTACACACACCTCCATTGTGTGACTTCACACACTTCCATTCTATGACTTCACACACCTCCATTTTATAACTTCACACACCTCCATTCTGAGACTTCACACACCTCCATTCTATGACCTCACACACCCTCATTCTACGATTTCACACATCTCCATTCTATGACTTCACACATCCATTTTGACTTCACACACCTCTAATATATGACTTCAAACACCTCAATTCTGTGACTTCACACACCTTCATTCTATGACTTCACACACTTACATTCTATGATTTCACATACCTCCATTCTATGACTTCACACACCTCCATTCTGTGACTTCACACACCTCCATTCTGAGTTCACAGACCTCCCTTCTGTGACTTCACAAACCTCCATTCTATGATTTCACACACCTCCATTTTATGACTTCACACACCTCCATTTTATGACGTCACACACCTCAATTTTGACTTCTCACACCTCCATTCTGTGACTTCACATACCTCCATTCTATGACTTGACACACTTCCATTGTGACGTCACACACCTCCATTCTGACTTCACACACCTCCATTGTATGACTTCACAGACTTCGAATATGTGACTTCTCTCACCTCCACTCTATGACTTCACAGTCCTCCATTCTATGACTTCCCACACCTCCTTTCTATGACTTCACCCACCTCCATTTTATGAGTTCACACACCTCCATTCTGTGACTTCACACACCTCTATTCTATGACCTCACACACCCTCATTCTATGATTTCACACACCTCCATTCTATGACTTCACACATCCATTTTTACTTCACACACCTCCAATATATGACTTCAAACACCTCAAATCTGTGACTTCACACACCTCCTTTCTATGCCTTCATACCCTCCATTCTGTGACTCCACACACCTCCATTCTATGACTTCACACACTTCCATTCTATGACTTCACAAACCTCCATTCTGTGACTTTACACAGCTCCATTCTGAGTTCACACACCTCCATTCTGTGACGTCACACACCTCCATTCTGTGACTTCACACACATCCATTCTATGATTTCACACACCTCCATTCTGTGACTTCACCCATCTCCATTCTATGACTTCATACCTCCATTCTGATTTCACACACCTCCATTCTGTGACTTCACACACCTCCATTATATGACTTCACACACCTCCATTCTATGACTTCACACACCTCCATTCTATGACTTCACACACCTCCATTCTGACTTCACACACCTTCATTCTATGACTTTACACACCTCCATTCTGAGACTTCACATACCTCCATTCTATGACTTCACACACCTCCATTCTGTGACTTCACACACCTCCATTCTATGACTTCATACACTTCCATTCTGTGACTTCACACACCTCCATTCTATGAGTTCACACACCTCGATTCTGACTTCACACACCTCCATTCTATGACTTCACACACCTCCATTCTGAATTCACACAGCTCCATTCTGTGACTTCACAAAACTCCATTCTATGATTTCACACACCTCCATACTATGACTTCACACAACTTCATCTATGACTTCACACACCTCCATCCTGACTTCACACACCTCTATTCTATGACTTCGCACACCTCCATTCTGACATCACACAACTCCATTCTATGACTTCACAGACCTCGAATCTGTGACTTCACTCACCTGCACTCTATGACTTCATACTCCTCCATTCTATGACTTCCCACACCTTCTTTCTATGATTTCACCCACCTCCAATCTACGACTACTCACCTCTATTCTGACTTCACACACCTCCATTCTGTGACGTCACACACCTCCATTCTATGACTTCACACACCTTCATTTTTACTTCAGAAACATCGATTCTCTGACTTCACAAACCTCCATTCTACGACTTCACAAACCTCCATTCGGTGACTTCACACACTTCCTTTCTATGACTTCACACCCCTCCATTCTGTGACTTCTCAAACCTCCATTCTGAGTCACACACCTCCATTCTGTGACTTTACACACCTCCATTGTGTGACTTCACACACTTCCATTCTATGACTTCACACACCTCCATTTTATGACTTCACACATCTCCATTCTGTGACTTCACACACCTCCATTCTATGACTTCACAGACTTCGAATATGTGACTTCTCTCACCTCCACTCTATGACTTCACAGTCCTCCATTCTATGACTTCCCACACCTCCTTTCTATGACTTCACCCACCTCCAATCTATGACTACACACCTCCATTCTGACTTCACACACCTCCATTCTGTGACTTCACACACCTCCATTCTATGACTTCACACACCTTAATTTTTCCTTCAGAAACATCCATTCTATGAAATCACACACCTCCATTCTATGACTTCACAAACCTCCATTCTGTGAATCACACACCTCTATTCTGAGTTCACACAACTCCATTCGGTGACTTCACACATCTCCATTCTGACTTCACACACCTCCATTCTCTGACTTCACACACTTCCATTCTATGACTTCACACACCTCCATTCTGTGACTTCACAAACCTCCATTCTGAGTTCAAACACCTCCATTCTGTGACTTCACACACCTCCATTCTGTGACTACACACACCTCCATTGTGTGACTTCACACACTTCCATTCTATGACTTCACACACCTCCATTTTATAACTTCACACACCTCCATTCTGAGACTTCACACACCTCCATTCTATGACCTCACACACCCTCATTCTACGATTTCACACATCTCCATTCTATGACTTCACACATCCATTTTGACTTCACACACCTCTAATATATGACTTCAAACACCTCAATTCTGTGACTTCACACACCTTCATTCTATGACTTCACACACTTACATTCTATGATTTCACATACCTCCATTCTATGACTTCACACACCTCCATTCTGTGACTTCACACACCTCCATTCTGAGTTCACAGACCTCCCTTCTGTGACTTCACAAACCTCCATTCTATGATTTCACACACCTCCATTTTATGACTTCACACACCTCCATTTTATGACGTCACACACCTCAATTTTGACTTCTCACACCTCCATTCTGTGACTTCACATACCTCCATTCTATGACTTGACACACTTCCATTGTGACGTCACACACCTCCATTCTGACTTCACACACCTCCATTGTATGACTTCACAGACTTCGAATATGTGACTTCTCTCACCTCCACTCTATGACTTCACAGTCCTCCATTCTATGACTTCCCACACCTCCTTTCTATGACTTCACCCACCTCCATTTTATGAGTTCACACACCTCCATTCTGTGACTTCACACACCTCTATTCTATGACCTCACACACCCTCATTCTATGATTTCACACACCTCCATTCTATGACTTCACACATCCATTTTTACTTCACACACCTCCAATATATGACTTCAAACACCTCAAATCTGTGACTTCACACACCTCCTTTCTATGCCTTCATACCCTCCATTCTGTGACTCCACACACCTCCATTCTATGACTTCACACACTTCCATTCTATGACTTCACAAACCTCCATTCTGTGACTTTACACAGCTCCATTCTGAGTTCACACACCTCCATTCTGTGACGTCACACACCTCCATTCTGTGACTTCACACACATCCATTCTATGATTTCACACACCTCCATTCTGTGACTTCACCCATCTCCATTCTATGACTTCATACCTCCATTCTGATTTCACACACCTCCATTCTGTGACTTCACACACCTCCATTATATGACTTCACACACCTCCATTCTATGACTTCACACACCTCCATTCTATGACTTCACACACCTCCATTCTGACTTCACACACCTTCATTCTATGACTTTACACACCTCCATTCTGAGACTTCACATACCTCCATTCTATGACTTCACACACCTCCATTCTGTGACTTCACACACCTCCATTCTATGACTTCATACACTTCCATTCTGTGACTTCACACACCTCCATTCTATGAGTTCACACACCTCGATTCTGACTTCACACACCTCCATTCTATGACTTCACACACCTCCATTCTGAATTCACACAGCTCCATTCTGTGACTTCACAAAACTCCATTCTATGATTTCACACACCTCCATACTATGACTTCACACAACTTCATCTATGACTTCACACACCTCCATCCTGACTTCACACACCTCTATTCTATGACTTCGCACACCTCCATTCTGACATCACACAACTCCATTCTATGACTTCACAGACCTCGAATCTGTGACTTCACTCACCTGCACTCTATGACTTCATACTCCTCCATTCTATGACTTCCCACACCTTCTTTCTATGATTTCACCCACCTCCAATCTACGACTACTCACCTCTATTCTGACTTCACACACCTCCATTCTGTGACGTCACACACCTCCATTCTATGACTTCACACACCTTCATTTTTACTTCAGAAACATCGATTCTCTGACTTCACAAACCTCCATTCTACGACTTCACAAACCTCCATTCGGTGACTTCACACACTTCCTTTCTATGACTTCACACCCCTCCATTCTGTGACTTCTCAAACCTCCATTCTGAGTCACACACCTCCATTCTGTGACTTTACACACCTCCATTGTGTGACTTCACACACTTCCATTCTATGACTTCACACACCTCCATTTTATGACTTCACACATCTCCATTCTGTGACTTCACACACCTCCATTCTATGACTTCACAGACTTCGAATATGTGACTTCTCTCACCTCCACTCTATGACTTCACAGTCCTCCATTCTATGACTTCCCACACCTCCTTTCTATGACTTCACCCACCTCCAATCTATGACTACACACCTCCATTCTGACTTCACACACCTCCATTCTGTGACTTCACACACCTCCATTCTATGACTTCACACACCTTAATTTTTCCTTCAGAAACATCCATTCTATGAAATCACACACCTCCATTCTATGACTTCACAAACCTCCATTCTGTGAATCACACACCTCTATTCTGAGTTCACACAACTCCATTCGGTGACTTCACACATCTCCATTCTGACTTCACACACCTCCATTCTCTGACTTCACACACTTCCATTCTATGACTTCACACACCTCCATTCTGTGACTTCACAAACCTCCATTCTGAGTTCAAACACCTCCATTCTGTGACTTCACACACCTCCATTCTGTGACTACACACACCTCCATTGTGTGACTTCACACACTTCCATTCTATGACTTCACACACCTCCATTTTATAACTTCACACACCTCCATTCTGAGACTTCACACACCTCCATTCTATGACCTCACACACCCTCATTCTACGATTTCACACATCTCCATTCTATGACTTCACACATCCATTTTGACTTCACACACCTCTAATATATGACTTCAAACACCTCAATTCTGTGACTTCACACACCTCCATTCTATGACTTCACACACTTACATTCTATGATTTCACATACCTCCATTCTATGACTTCACACACCTCCATTCTGTGACTTCACACACCTCCATTCTGAGTTCACAGACCTCCCTTCTGTGACTTCACAAACCTCCATTCTATGATTTCACACTCCTCCATTTTATGACTTCACACACCTCCATTTTATGACGTCACACACCTCCATTTTGACTTCTCACACCTCCATTCTGTGACTTCACATACCTCCATTCTATGACTTGACACACTTCCATTGTGACGTCACACACCTCCATTCTGACTTCACACACCTCCATTGTATGACTTCACAGAGTTCGAATATGTGACTTCTCTCACCTCCACTCTATGACTTCACAGTCCTTCATTCTATGACTTCCCACACCTCCTTTCTATGACTTCACCCACCTCCATTTTATGAGTTCACACACCTCCATTCTGTGACTTCACACACCTCTATTCTATGACCTCACACACCCTCATTCTATGATTTCACACACCTCCATTCTATGACTTCACACATCCATTTTTACTTCACACACCTCCAATATATGACTTCAAACACCTCAAATCTGTGACTTCACACACCTCCTTTCTATGCCTTCATACCCTCCATTCTGTGACTCCACACACCTCCATTCTATGACTTCACACACTTCCATTCTATGACTTCACAAACCTCCATTCTGTGACTTTACACAGCTCCATTCTGAGTTCACACACCTCCATTCTGTGACGTCACACACCTCCATTCTGTGACTTCACACACATCCATTCTATGATTTCACACACCTCCATTCTGTGACTTCACCCATCTCCATTCTATGACTTCATACCTCCATTCTGATTTCACACACCTCCATTCTGTGACTTCACACACCTCCATTATATGACTTCACACACCTCCATTCTATGACTTCACACACCTCCATTCTATGACTTCACACACCTCCATTCTGACTTCACACACCTTCATTCTATGACTTTACACACCTCCATTCTGAGACTTCACATACCTCCATTCTATGACTTCACACACCTCCATTCTGTGACTTCACACACCTCCATTCTATGACTTCATACACTTCCATTCTGTGACTTCACACACCTCCATTCTATGAGTTCACACACCTCGATTCTGACTTCACACACCTCCATTCTATGACTTCACACACCTCCATTCTGAATTCACACAGCTCCATTCTGTGACTTCACAAAACTCCATTCTATGATTTCACACACCTCCATACTATGACTTCACACAACTTCATCTATGACTTCACACACCTCCATTCTGACTTCACACACCTCTATTCTATGACTTCGCACACCTCCATTCTGACATCACACAACTCCATTCTATGACTTCACAGACCTCGAATCTGTGACTTCACTCACCTGCACTCTATGACTTCATACTCCTCCATTCTATGACTTCCCACACCTTCTTTCTATGATTTCACCCACCTCCAATCTACGACTACTCACCTCTATTCTGACTTCACACACCTCCATTCTGTGACGTCACACACCTCCATTCTATGACTTCACACACCTTCATTTTTACTTCAGAAACATCGATTCTCTGACTTCACAAACCTCCATTCTACGACTTCACAAACCTCCATTCGGTGACTTCACACACTTCCTTTCTATGACTTCACACCCCTCCATTCTGTGACTTCTCAAACCTCCATTCTGAGTCACACACCTCCATTCTGTGACTTTACACACCTCCATTGTGTGACTTCACACACTTCCATTCTATGACTTCACACACCTCCATTTTATGACTTCACACATCTCCATTCTGTGACTTCACACACCTCCATTCTATGACTTCACAGACTTCGAATATGTGACTTCTCTCACCTCCACTCTATGACTTCACAGTCCTCCATTCTATGACTTCCCACACCTCCTTTCTATGACTTCACCCACCTCCATTTTATGAGTTCACACACCTCCATTCTGTGACTTCACACACCTCTATTCTATGACCTCACACACCCTCATTCTATGATTTCACACACCTCCATTCTATGACTTCACACATCCATTTTTACTTCACACACCTCCAATATATGACTTCAAACACCTCAAATCTGTGACTTCACACACCTCCTTTCTATGCCTTCATACCCTCCATTCTGTGACTCCACACACCTCCATTCTATGACTTCACACACTTCCATTCTATGATTTTACACACCTCCATTCTGTGACTTTACACACCTCCATTGTGAGTTCACACACCTACATTCTGGGACATCACACACCTCCAATCTGTGACTTCCCACACCTCAATTCTGTGACTTTACACACCTCCATTCTATTACTTCACACACCTCCATTGTATGCCTTCACACACCTCCATTCTGTGACTTCACACACCTCCATTCTATGACTTCACACACCTCCATTGTGACTCCAAACACTACCATGCTATGAGTTCACACACCTCCAATCTCACATCACACACCTCCCTTCTATGATTTCACAGACCTCGAATCTGTGACTTCACTCACCTGCACTCTATGACTTCACACTCCTCCATTCTATGACTTCCCATACGTCCTTTTTATGAATTCACCCACTTCCAATCTATGACTACTCACCTCCACTCTGACTTCACACACCTCCATTCTGTGACTTCACACACCTCCATTCTATAACTTCACACACCTCCATTTTATAACTTCACACACCTCCATTCTATGACTTCACACACCTCTATTCTTTGACTTCACACACCTAAATTCTGAGTTGACCCACCTCCATTCTGTGACTTCACACACCTCCATTCTGACTTCACACAGCTCCATTCTATGACTTCACAAACCTAAATTCTTTGACATCACACACCTCCATTCTATGACTTCACACTCCTTCATTCTTACTTTAGAAACATCCATTCTATATCTTCACACACCTCCATACTTTGACTTTACACACCTCCATTCTGTGACTTCACATGCCTCCATTCTATGAATTCACACACCTAAATTCTGTGACTTCACACACTTCCATTCTATGACTTCACACACTTCCATTGTGACGTCACACACCTCCATTCTATGAGTTCACACACCTCCATTCTGACTTCACACACCTCCATTCTATGACTTCACACACCTCAATTCTGACTTCACACACCTCCATTCTGTGACTTCACACACCTCCATTCTATGACTTCACACATCTCCATTCTATGACTTCACACACCTTCATTCTTACTTCAGAAACATCCATTCTATGACTTCACACACTTCCATTCTATGACTTCACAAACCTCCATTCTGTGACTTCACACACCTCCATTCTGGCTTCACACACATTCATTCTATGACTTCACACACATCCATTCTATGACTTCACACACCTCCATTCTCTGACTTCACACACCTCCATTCTGAGTTCACACACCTCTATTCTGTGATTTCACACACCTCCATTCTGTGTCTTCACACATCTCCATTCTATGACTTCACACACCTTCATTCTTACTTCAGAAACATCCATTCTATGACTTCACACACTTCCATTCTATGACTTCACAAACCTCCATTCTGTGACTTCACACACCTCCATTCTGGCTTCACACACATTCATTCTATGACTTCACACACATCCATTCTATGACTTCACACACCTCCATTCTCTGACTTCACACACCTCCATTCTGAGTTCACACACCTCTATTCTGTGATTTCACACACCTCCATTCTGTGTCTTCACACACCTCCATTCTGTGACTACACACACTTCCATTTTATGACTTCACACATCTTCATTCTATGATTTCACACACGTCCACTCTGTGACTTCACAAACCTCCATTCTATGACCTCACACACCCAAATTCTATGATTTCACACACCTCCATTTTATGATTTCACACATCCATTTTGACTTCACGCACCTCCAATATATGACTTCAAAAACCTCAATTCTGTGAGTTCACACACCTCCATTCTATGACTTCAAACCGTCCATTCTGTGACTTCACACACCTCCATTCTATGACTTCAAACCGTCCATTCTGTGACTTTACACACCTCCATTCTGAGTTCACACACCTCAATTCTGGGACTTCACAAACCTCCCTTCGGGGACTTCACAATACTCCACTCTATGACTTCACACATCTACATTCTATGACTTCACACACCTCAATTCTGACTCACACAACTCCATTCTGTGACTTCAAAAACTCCATTCTATGATTTCACATATCTGCATACTATGACTTCACACACCTCCATCTATGACTTCACACACCTCCATTTTGAGTTCACACACCTCCATTCTGTGACTTCACACACCTCCATTCTGACTTCACACACCTCCATTGTATGACTTCACAAACCTCCATTCTGTGACTTCACACACCTCCATTCTATGACTTCACAAACTTCCATTGTGACGTCACACACCTCCATTCTATGAGTTCACACACCTCCATTCCATGACTTCACACACCTCCATTCTGACTTCACACACCTCTATTCTATGACTTCGAACACCTACAATCTGTCTTCACACACCTCCATTCTATGACTTCACAGACCTCTAATATTTGACTTCACTCACCTGCACTCTATAACTTCTCACTTCTCCATTCTATGATTTCACACACCTCCATTCTGTGACTTCACACACCTCCAATCTATGACTTCACACCTCCATTCTGACTTCACTCACCTCCATTCTATGACTTCACACACCTCCGTTCTGACTTCACACACCTCCATTCTGTGACTTCACCCACTTCCATTCTATGACTTCACACACCTACATTCTGTGACTTTACACACCTCCATTCTGAGTTCACACACCTCCATTCTGTGATGTCACACACCTCCATTTTGTGACTTGCCACACCTCCATTCTGTGACTTCCCACACCTCCATTCTGTGACTTCACACACCTCTATTCTGACTTCACAAACCTCCATTCTATGACTTCCCACACCTCCTTTCTATGACTTCACCCTCCTCCAATCTATGACTACACACCTTTATTCTGACTTCACACACCTCCATTCTGTGACTTCACGGACCTCCATTCTATGACTTCAGACACCTCCATTCTATGACTTCACACACCTCCATTGTTTGACTTCATACACCTAAATTCTGAGTTGACACACCTCCATTATGTGACTCCACACACCTCCATTCTGACTTCACACAGCTCCATTCTATGACTTCACGCATCTCCATTCTTTGATGTCACACACCTACATTCTATGACTTCACACACCTTCATTCTTACTTTACAAACATCCATTCTAAAACTTCACACACCTCAATTCTATGACTTTACACACCTCCATTCTGTCACCTCACATACCTCCATTCTATGACTTCACACACTTCCATTCTCTGACTTCACACACCTCCATTCTATGACTTCACACACTTCCATTGTGACGTCACACACCTCCATTCTATGAGTTCACAAATCTTCATTCTGACTTCACACACCTCCGTTCTATGACTTCACACACCTCCATTCTGAATTCACACAGCTCCATTCTGTGACTTCACAAAACTCCATTCTATGATTTCACACACCTCCATACTATGACTTCACACAACTCCATCTATGACTTCACACACCTCCATTCTGACTTCACACACCTCTATTCTATGACTTCGCACACCTCCATTCTGACATCACACACCTCCATTCTGTGACTTCACACACCTCCATTCAATGACTTCACACACCTACATTCTTTGACTTCACACACCTCCATTCTATGATTTCACAGACCTCGAATCTGTGACTTCACTCACCTGCACTCTATGACTTCACACTCCTCCATTCTATGACTTCCCACACCTCCTTTCTATGACTTCACCCACCTCCAATCTATGACTACACA
Organism: Megascapheus bottae; assembly: GCA_024803745.1. Lineage (NCBI taxonomy): Eukaryota > Metazoa > Chordata > Mammalia > Rodentia > Geomyidae > Megascapheus > Megascapheus bottae. Next base: position 457,113 of record JANJXV010000328.1, on the reverse strand, counting down.
CCTCCATTGTGACTTCACACACCTCCATTCTGTGACTTTACACACCTCCATTCTATGACTTCACACACCTCCATTCTAGGACTTCACAAACCTCCTTTCTGTGACTACACACACCTCCATTCTGAGTTCACACAACTCCATTCAGTGACTTCACACACCTCCATTCTGACTTCACACACCTCCATTCTATGACTTCACACACTTCCATTCTATGACTTAACACACCTCCATTCTCTGACTTCACACACCTCCATTCTGAGTTCACACACCTGTATTCTGTGACTTCACAAACCTCCATTCTGTGACTTCACAGACCTCCATTCTGTGACTTCACACACTTCCCTTCTATGACTTCACACACCTTCATTCTATGATTTCACACACCTCCATTCTGTGCATTCACAAACCCCAATTCTATGACCTCACACACCCTCATTCTATGATTTTACACACGTCCATTCTAGGACTTCACACATCCATTTTGACTTCACACACCTCCAATATATGACTTCAAACACCTCAAATCTGTGACTTCACACACCTCCTTTCTATGCCTTCATACCCTCCATTCTGTGACTCCACACACCTCCATTCTATGACTTCACACACTTCCATTCTATGATTTTACACACCTCCATTCTGTGACTTTACACACCTCCATTGTGAGTTCACACACCTACATTCTGGGACATCACACAGCTCCAATCTGTGACTTCCCACACCTCAATTCTGTGACTTTACACACCTCCATTCTATGACTTCACACACCTCCATTGTATGCCTTCACACACCTCCATTCTGTGACTTCACACACCTCCATTCTATGACTTCACACACCTCCATTGAGACTCCAAACACTACCATGCTATGAGTTCACACACCTCCAATCTCACATCACACACCTCCCTTCTATGATTTCACAGACCTCGAATCTGTGACTTCACTCACCTGCACTCTATGACTTCACACTCATCCATTCTATGACTTCCCACACGTCCTTTTTATGAATTCACCCACTTCCAATCTATGACTACTCACCTCCACTCTGACATCACACACCTCCATTCTGTGACTTCACACACCTCCATTCTATAACTTCACACACCTCCATTTTATAACTTCACACACCTCCATTCTATGACTTCACACACCTCTATTCTTTGACTTCACACACCTAAATTCTGAGTTGACCCACCTCCATTCTGTGACTTCACACACCTCCATTCTGACTTCACACAGCTCCATTCTATGACTTCACAAACCTAAATTCTTTGACATCACACACCTCCATTCTATGACTTCACACTCCTTCATTCTTACTTTACAAACATCCATTCTATATCTTCACACACCTCCATACTTTGACTTTACACACCTCCATTCTGTGACTTCACATGCCTCCATTCTATGAATTCACACACCTAAATTCTGTGACTTCACACACTTCCATTCTATGACTTCACACACTTCCATTGTGACGTCACACACCTCCATTCTATGAGTTCACACACCTCCATTCTGACTTCACAAACCTCCATTCTATGACTTCACACACCTCAATTCTGACTTCACACACCTCCATTCTGTGACTTCACACACCTCCATTCTATGACTTCACACATCTCCATTCTATGACTTCACACACCTTCATTCTTACTTCAGAAACATCCATTCTATGACTTCACACACTTCCATTCTATGACTTCACAAACCTCCATTCTGTGACTTCACACACCTCCATTCTGGCTTCACACACATTCATTCTATGACTTCACACACATCCATTCTATGACTTCACACACCTCCATTCTCTGACTTCACACACCTCCATTCTGAGTTCACACACCTCTATTCTGTGATTTCACACACCTCCATTCTGTGTCTTCACACACTTCCATTCTGTGACTACACACACTTCCATTTTATGACTTCACACATCTTCATTCTATGATTTCACACACGTCCACTCTGTGACTTCACAAACCTCCATTCTATGACCTCACACACCCAAATTCTATGATTTCACACACCTCCATTTTATGATTTCACACATCCATTTTGACCTCACACACCTCCAATATATGACTTCAAAAACCTCAATTCTGTGAGTTCACACACCTCCATTCTATGACTTCAAACCATCCATTCTGTGACTTCACACACCTCCATTCTATGACTTCAAACCGTCCATTCTGTGACTTTACACACCTCCATTCTGAGTTCACACACCTCAATTCTGGGACTTCACAAACCTCCCTTCGGGGACTTCACAATACTCCACTCTATGACTTCACACATCTACATTCTATGACTTCACACACCTCAATTCTGACTCACACAACTCCATTCTGTGACTTCAAAAACTCCATTCTATGATTTCACATATCTCCATACTATGACTTCACACACCTCCATCTATGACTTCACACACCTCCATTCTGAGTTCACACACCTCCATTCTGTGACTTCACACACCTCCATTCTGACTTCACACACCTCCATTGTATGACTTCACAAACCTCCATTCTGTGACTTCACACACCTCCATTCTATGACTTCACAAACTTCCATTGTGACGTCACACACCTCCATTCTATGAGTTCACACACCTCCATTCCATGACTTCACACACCTCCATTCTGACTTCACACACCTCTATTCTATGACTTCGAACACCTACAATCTGTCTTCACACACCTCCATTCTATGACTTTACAGACCTCTAATATTTGACTTCACTCACCTGCACTCTATAACTTCTCACTTCTCCATTCTATGATTTCACACACCTCCATTCTGTGACTTCACACACCTCCAATCTATGACTTCACACCTCCATTCTGACTTCACTCACCTCCATTCTATGACTTCACACACCTCCGTTCTGACTTCACACACCTCCATTCTGTGACTTCACACACCTCCATTCTATGATTTCACACACCTCCATTGTATGCCTTCACACACCTCCATTCTGTGACTTCACACACCTCCATTCTATGACTTCACACACCTCCATTGTGACTCCACACACTACCATGCTATGATTTCACACACCTCCATTCTGACTTCACACACCTCCATTCTATGACTTCACACACCTCCATTCTATGACTTCCCACACCGCCTTTCTATGACTTCACACACCTTCATTCTTACTTCACAAACATACATTCTATGACTTCACACACATCCATTCTGTGACTACACACACCTCCATTCTATGACTTCACACACCTTCATTCTTACTTCACAAACATACATTCTATGACTTCACACACCTCCATTCTATGACTTCACACACCTCCATTCTTTGACTTCACACACCTCCATTCTTTGACCTCACACACCTAAATTCTGAGTTGACACACCTCCATTCTGTGACTTCACACACCTCCATTCTGACTTCACACATCTCCATTCTGTGACTTCACACACCTCCATTCTATGACCTCACACACCCTCACTCTATAATTTCCCACACCTCCATTCTATGACTTCACACATCCATTTTGAATTCACACCCCTCAAATATATGACTTCAAACACCTCAATTTTGTAACTTCACACACCTCCATTCTATGACTTCATACCGTCCATTCTGTGACTTCACTCACCTCCATTCTATGACTTCACCCACTTCCATTCTATGACTTCACACACCTACATTCTGTGACTTTACACACCTCCATTCTGAGTTCACACACCTCCATTCTGTGATGTCACACACCTCCATTTTGTGACTTGCCACACCTCCATTCTGTGACTTCCCACACCTCCATTCTGTGACTTCACACACCTCTATTCTGACTTCACAAACCTCCATTCTATGACTTCCCACACCTCCTTTCTATGACTTCACCCTCCTCCAATCTATGACTACACACCTTTATTCTGACTTCACACACCTCCATTCTGTGACTTCACGGACCTCCATTCTATGACTTCAGACACCTCCATTCTATGACTTCACACACCTCCATTGTTTGACTTCATACACCTAAATTCTGAGTTGACACACCTCCATTATGTGACTCCACACACCTCCATTCTGACTTCACACAGCTCCATTCTATGACTTCACACATCTCCATTCTTTTAGGTCACACACCTACATTCTATGACTTCACACACCTTCATTCTTACTTTACAAACATCCATTCTAAAACTTCACACACCTCAATTCTATGACTTTACACACCTCCATTCTGTCACCTCACATACCTCCATTCTATGACTTCACACACTTCCATTCTCTGACTTCACACACCTCCATTCTATGACTTCACACACTTCCATTGTGACGTCACACACCTCCATTCTATGAGTTCACAAATCTTCATTCTGACTTCACACACCTCCGTTCTATGACTTCACACACCTCCATTCTGAATTCACACAGCTCCATTCTGTGACTTCACAAAACTCCATTCTATGATTTCACACACCTCCATACTATGACTTCACACAACTCCATCTATGACTTCACACACCTCCATTCTGACTTCACACACCTCTATTCTATGACTTCGCACACCTCCATTCTGACATCACACACCTCAATTCTGTGACTTCACACACCTCCATTCAATGACTTCACACACCTACATTCTTTGACTTCACACACCTCCATTCTATGATTTCACAGACCTCGAATCTGTGACTTCACTCACCTGCACTCTATGACTTCACACTTCTCCATTCTATGACTTCCCACACCTCCTTTCTATGACTTCACCCACCTCCAATCTATGACTACACACCTCCATTGTGACTTCACACACCTCCATTCTGTGACTTTACACACCTCCATTCTATGACTTCACACACCTCCATTCTAGGACTTCACAAACCTCCTTTCTGTGACTACACACACCTCCATTCTGAGTTCACACAACTCCATTCAGTGACTTCACACACCTCCATTCTGACTTCACACACCTCCATTCTATGACTTCACACACTTCCATTCTATGACTTAACACACCTCCATTCTCTGACTTCACACACCTCCATTCTGAGTTCACACACCTGTATTCTGTGACTTCACAAACCTCCATTCTGTGACTTCACAGACCTCCATTCTGTGACTTCACACACTTCCCTTCTATGACTTCACACACCTTCATTCTATGATTTCACACACCTCCATTCTGTGCATTCACAAACCCCAATTCTATGACCTCACACACCCTCATTCTATGATTTTACACACGTCCATTCTAGGACTTCACACATCCATTTTGACTTCACACACCTCCAATATATGACTTCAAACACCTCAAATCTGTGACTTCACACACCTCCTTTCTATGCCTTCATACCCTCCATTCTTTGACTCCACACACCTCCATTCTATGACTTCACACACTTCCATTCTATGATTTTACACACCTCCATTCTGTGACTTTACACACCTCCATTGTGAGTTCACACACCTACATTCTGGGACATCACACAGCTCCAATCTGTGACTTCCCACACCTCAATTCTGTGACTTTACACACCTCCATTCTATGACTTCACACACCTCCATTGTATGCCTTCACACACCTCCATTCTGTGACTTCACACACCTCCATTCTATGACTTCACACACCTCCATTGTGACTCCAAACACTACCATGCTATGAGTTCACACACCTCCAATCTCACATCACACACCTCCCTTCTATGATTTCACAGACCTCGAATCTGTGACTTCACTCACCTGCACTCTATGACTTCACACTCATCCATTCTATGACTTCCCACACGTCCTTTTTATGAATTCACCCACTTCCAATCTATGACTACTCACCTCCACTCTGACTTCACACACCTCCATTCTGTGACTTCACACACCTCCATTCTATAACTTCACACACCTCCATTTTATAACTTCACACACCTCCATTCTATGACTTCACACACCTCTATTCTTTGACTTCACACACCTAAATTCTGAGTTGACCCACCTCCATTCTGTGACTTCACACACCTCCATTCTGACTTCACACAGCTCCATTATATGACTTCACAAACCTAAATTCTTTGACATCACACACCTCCATTCTATGACTTCACACTCCTTCATTCTTACTTTAGAAACATCCATTCTATATCTTCACACACCTCCATACTTTGACTTTACACACCTCCATTCTGTGACTTCACATGCCTCCATTCTATGAATTCACACACCTAAATTCTGTGACTTCACACACTTCCATTCTATGACTTCACACACTTCCATTGTGACGTCACACACCTCCATTCTATGAGTTCACACACCTCCATTCTGACTTCACACACCTCCATTCTATGACTTCACACACCTCAATTCTGACTTCACACACCTCCATTCTGTGACTTCACACACCTCCATTCTATGACTTCACACATCTCCATTCTATGACTTCACACACCTTCATTCTTACTTCAGAAACATCCATTCTATGACTTCACACACTTCCATTCTATGACTTCACAAACCTCCATTCTGTGACTTCACACACCTCCATTCTGGCTTCACACACATTCATTCTATGACTTCACACACATCCATTCTATGACTTCACACACCTCCATTCTCTGACTTCACACACCTCCATTCTGAGTTCACACACCTCTATTCTGTGATTTCACACACCTCCATTCTGTGTCTTCACACACCTCCATTCTGTGACTACACACACTTCCATTTTATGACTTCACATCTTCATTCTATGATTTCACACACGTCCACTCTGTGACTTCACAAACCTCCATTCTATGACCTCACACACCCAAATTCTATGATTTCACACACCTCCATTTTATGATTTCACACATCCATTTTGACTTCACACACCTCCAATATATGACTTCAAAAACCTCAATTCTGTGAGTTCACACACCTCCATTCTATGACTTCAAACCGTCCATTCTGTGACTTCACACACCTCCATTCTATGACTTCAAACCGTCCATTCTGTGACTTTACACACCTCCATTCTGAGTTCACACACCTCAATTCTGGGACTTCACAAACCTCCCTTCGGGGACTTCACAATACTCCACTCTATGACTTCACACATCTACATTCTATGACTTCACACACCTCAATTCTGACTCACACAACTCCATTCTGTGACTTCAAAAACTCCATTCTATGATTTCACATATCTCCATACTATGACTTCACACACCTCCATCTATGACTTCACACACCTCCATTCTGAGTTCACACACCTCCATTCTGTGACTTCACACACCTCCATTCTGACTTCACACACCTCCATTGTATGACTTCACAAACCTCCATTCTGTGACTTCACACACCTCCATTCTATGACTTCACAAACTTCCATTGTGACGTCACACACCTCCATTCTATGAGTTCACACACCTCCATTCCATGACTTCACACACCTCCATTCTGACTTCACACACCTCTATTCTATGACTTCGAACACCTACAATCTGTCTTCACACACCTCCATTCTATGACTTCACAGACCTCTAATATTTGACTTCACTCACCTGCACTCTATAACTTCTCACTTCTCCATTCTATGATTTCACACACCTCCATTCTGTGACTTCACACACCTCCAATCTATGACTTCACACCTCCATTCTGACTTCACTCACCTCCATTCTATGACTTCACACACCTCCGTTCTGACTTCACACACCTCCATTCTGTGACTTCACACACCTCCATTCTATGATTTCACACACCTCCATTGTATGCCTTCACACACCTCCATTCTGTGACTTCACACACCTCCATTCTATGACTTCACACACCTCCATTGTGACTCCACACACTACCATGCTATGATTTCACACACCTCCATTCTGACTTCACACACCTCCATTCTATGACTTCACACACCTCCATTCTATGACTTCCCACACCGCCTTTCTATGACTTCACACACCTTCATTCTTACTTCACAAACATACATTCTATGACTTCACACACATCCATTCTGTGACTACACACACCTCCATTCTATGACTTCACACACCTTCATTCTTACTTCACAAACATACATTCTATGACTTCACACACCTCCATTCTATGACTTCACACACCTCCATTCTTTGACTTCACACACCTCCATTCTTTGACCTCACACACCTAAATTCTGAGTTGACACACCTCCATTCTGTGACTTCACACACCTCCATTCTGACTTCACACAGCTCCATTCTATGACTTCACACACCTCCATTCTTTGACATCACACAACTCCATTCTATGACTTCACACACCTTCATTCTTACTTTACAAACATCCATTCTATAACTTCACACACCTCCATTCCATGACTTTACACACCTCCATTCTGTGACTTCACATACCTCCATTCTATGACTTCACAAACCTCCATTCTGTGACTTCACACACCTCCGTTCTATGACCTCACACACTTCCATTGTTACGTCACACACCTCCATTCTATGAGTTCACACACCTCCATTCTGACTTCACACACCTCCATTCTATGACTTCACACTCCTCCATTCTGACTTGACACACATCCATTCTGTGGCTTCACACACCTCCATTCAATGACTTCACACACCTACTTTCTTTGACTTCACATACCTCCAATCTCACATCACACACCTCCCTTCTATGATTTCACAGACCTCGAATCTGTGACTTCACTCACCTGCACTCTATGACTTCACACTCATCCATTCTATGACTTCCCACACGTCCTTTTTATGAATTCACCCACTTCCAATCTATGACTACTCACCTCCACTCTGACTTCACACACCTCCATTCTGTGACTTCACACACCTCCATTCTATAACTTCACACACCTCCATTTTATAACTTCACACACCTCCATTCTATGACTTCACACACCTCTATTCTTTGACTTCACACACCTAAATTCTGAGTTGACCCACCTCCATTCTGTGACTTCACACACCTCCATTCTGACTTCACACAGCTCCATTCTATGACTTCACAAACCTAAATTCTTTGACATCACACACCTCCATTCTATGACTTCACACTCCTTCATTCTTACTTTAGAAACATCCATTCTATATCTTCACACACCTCCATACTTTGACTTTACACACCTCCATTCTGTGACTTCACATGCCTCCATTCTATGAATTCACACACCTAAATTCTGTGACTTCACACACTTCCATTCTATGACTTCACACACTTCCATTGTGACGTCACACACCTCCATTCTATGAGTTCACACACCTCCATTCTGACTTCACACACCTCCATTCTATGACTTCACACACCTCAATTCTGACTTCACACACCTCCATTCTGTGACTTCACACACCTCCATTCTATGACTTCACACATCTCCATTCTATGACTTCACACACCTTCATTCTTACTTCAGAAACATCCATTCTATGACTTCACACACTTCCATTCTATGACTTCACAAACCTCCATTCTGTGACTTCACACACCTCCATTCTGGCTTCACACACATTCATTCTATGACTTCACACACATCCATTCTATGACTTCACACACCTCCATTCTCTGACTTCACACACCTCCATTCTGAGTTCACACACCTCTATTCTGTGATTTCACACACCTCCATTCTGTGTCTTCACACACCTCCATTCTGTGACTACACACACTTCCATTTTATGACTTCACACATCTTCATTCTATGATTTCACACACGTCCACTCTGTGACTTCACAAACCTCCATTCTATGACCTCACACACCCAAATTCTATGATTTCACACACCTCCATTTTATGATTTCACACATCCATTTTGACTTCACACACCTCCAATATATGACTTCAAAAACCTCAATTCTGTGAGTTCACACACCTCCATTCTATGACTTCAAACCGTCCATTCTGTGACTTCACACACCTCCATTCTATGACTTCAAACCGTCCATTCTGTGACTTTACACACCTCCATTCTGAGTTCACACACCTCAATTCTGGGACTTCACAAATCTCCCTTCGGGGACTTCACAATACTCCACTCTATGACTTCACACATCTACATTCTATGACTTCACACACCTCAATTCTGACTCACACAACTCCATTCTGTGACTTCAAAAACTCCATTCTATGACTTCACATATCTCCATACTATGACTTCACACACCTCCATCTATGACTTCACACACCTCCATTCTGAGTTCACACACCTCCATTCTGTGACTTCACACACCTCCATTCTGACTTCACACACCTCCATTGTATGACTTCACAAACCTCCATTCTGTGACTTCACACACCTCCATTCTATGACTTCACAAACTTCCATTGTGACGTCACACACCTCCATTCTATGAGTTCACACACCTCCATTCCATGACTTCACACACCTCCATTCTGACTTCACACACCTCTATTCTATGACTTCGAACACCTACAATCTGTCTTCACACACCTCCATTCTATGACTTCACAGACCTCTAATATTTGACTTCACTCACCTGCACTCTATAACTTCTCACTTCTCCATTCTATGATTTCACACACCTCCATTCTGTGACTTCACACACCTCCAATCTATGACTTCACACCTCCATTCTGACTTCACTCACCTCCATTCTATGACTTCACACACCTCCGTTCTGACTTCACACACCTCCATCCTGTGACTTCACACACCTCCATTCTATGATTTCACACACCTCCATTCTATGACTTCACACAACTCCATTCTGTGACTTCACACACCTCCATTCTATGACTTCACACACCTCCATTGTGACTCCACACACTACCATGCTATGAGTTCACACACCTCCATTCTGACTTCACACACCTCCATTCTATGACTTCACACACCTCCATTCTATGACTTCCCACACCTCCTTTCTATGACTTCACACACCTTCATTCTTACTTCACAAACATACATTCTATGACTTCACACACATCCATTCTGTGACTACACACACCTCCATTCTATGACTTCACACACCTTCATTCTTACTTCACAAACATACATTCTATGACTTCACACACCTCCATTCTATGACTTCACACACCTCCATTCTTTGACTTCACACACCTCCATTCTTTGACCTCACACACCTAAATTCTGAGTTGACACACCTCCATTCTGTGACTTCACACACCTCCATTCTGACTTCGCACAGCTCCATTCTATGACTTCACACACCTCCATTCTTTGACATCACACAACTCCATTCTATGACTTCACACACCTTCATTCCTACTTTACAAACATCCATTCTATAACTTCACACACCTCCATTCCATGACTTTACACACCTCCATTCTGTGACTTCACATACCTCCATTCTATGACTTCACAAACCTCCATTCTGTGACTTCACACACCTCCGTTCTATGACCTCACACACTTCCATTGTTACGTCACACACCTACATTCTATGAGTTCACACACCTCCATTCTGACTTCACACACCTCCATTCTATGACTTCACACTCCTCCATTCTGACTTGACACACATCCATTCTGTGGCTTCACACACCTCCATTCAATGACTTCACACACCTACTTTCTTTGACTTCACATACCTCCAATCTCACATCACACACCTCCCTTCTATGATTTCACAGACCTCGAATCTGTGACTTCACTCACCTGCACTCTATGACTTCACACTCCTCCATTCTATGACTTCCCACACGTCCTTTTTATGAATTCACCCACTTCCAATCTATGACTACTCACCTCCACTCTGACTTCACACACCTCCATTTTGTGACTTCACACACCTCCATTCTATAACTTCACACACCTCCATTTTATAACTTCACACACCTCCATTCTATGACTTCACACACCTCTATTCTTTGACTTCACACACCTAAATTCTGAGTTGACCCACCTCCATTCTGTGACTTCACACACCTCCATTCTGACTTCACACAGCTCCATTCTATGACTTCACAAACCTAAATTCTTTGACATCACACACCTCCATTCTATGACTTCACACTCCTTCATTCTTACTTTACAAACATCCATTCTATATCTTCACACACCTCCATACTTTGACTTTACGCACCTCCATTCTGTGACTTCACATGCCTCCATTCTATGACTTCACACACCTAAATTCTGTGACTTCACACTCCTCCATTCTATGACTTCACACACTTCCATTGTGACGTCACACACCTCCATTCTATGAGTTCACACACCTCCATTCTGACTTCACACACCTCCATTCTATGACTTCACACACCTCAATTCTGACTTCACACACCTCCATTCTGTGACTTCACACACCTCCATTCTATGACTTCACACATCTCCATTCTATGACTTCACACACCTTCATTCTTACTTCAGAAACATCCATTCTATGACTTCACACACTTCCCTTCTATGACTTCACAAACCTCCATTCTGTGACTTCACACACCTCCATTCTGACTTCACACACATTCATTCTATGACTTCACACACATCCATTCTATGACTTCACACACCTCCATTCTCTGACTTCACACACCTCCATTCTGAGTTCACACACCTCTATTCTGTGATTTCACACACCTCCATTCTGTGACTTCACACACCTCCATTCTGTGACTACACACACTTCCATTTTATGACTTCACACATCTTCATTCTATGATTTCACACACGTCCACTCTGTGACTTCACAAACCTCCGTTCTATGACCTCACACACCCAAATTCTATGATTTCACACACCTCCATTCTATGACTTCACACAACTCCATTCTGTGACTTCACACACCTCCATTCTATGACTTCACACAACTCCATTCTGTGACTTCACACACCTCCATTCTGTGACTTCACACACTTCCATTCTATGATTTCACACACCTCCATTCTGTGACTTCACACAGCTCCATTCTATTACTTCACACACCTCCATTCTGTGACTTCACACACCTCCATTCTGAGTTCACACATCTCCATTCTCTGACTTCTCACACCTCGGTTCTGTGACTTCACACACCTCCAATCTGTGACTTCACACACTTCCATTCTGTGACTTCACACAGCTCCATTCTATGACTTCACACAACTCCATTCTGTGACTTCACACACCTCCATTCTATGACCTCACACACCCTCATTCTATGATGTCACACACTTCCATTCTATGACTTCACACATCCATTTTGATTTCACACACCTCCAATATATGACTTCAAACACTTCAATTCTGTGACTTCACACACCTCCATTCTATGACTTCATACCGTCCATTCTGTGACTTCACACACCTCCATTCTATGACTTCACACACTTCCATTCTATGACTTCACACACCTCCATTCTGTGACTTTACACACCTCAATTCTGGGTTCACACACCTCCATTCTGTGACTTCACACACCTCCATTCTATGACTTCACACACCTCCATTCTGACTTCACACACCTCCATTCTATGACTTCACACACCTCCATTCTGAATTCACACAGCTCAATTCTGTGACTTCACAAAATTCCATTCTGACTTCACACACCTCCATTGTATGAATTCACACACCTCCATTCTATGACTTCACAAACCACCATTCTGTGACTTCACACACCTCAATTCTGACTTCACACACTTCCATTCTATGACTTCACACACTTCCATTCTATGACTTCACACGCCTCCATTCTCTGACTTCACACACCTCCATTCTGAGTTCACACACCTCTATTCTGTGATTTCACACACCTCCATTCTGTGACTTCACACACCTCCATTCTGTGACTTCACACACTTCCATTCTATGACTTCACACACCTTTATTCTATGAGTTCACACACCTCCATTCTGTGACTTCATAAACCTCCATTTTATGACCTCACACACCCACATTCTAGGATTTCACACACCTCCATTCTATGACTTCACACATCCATTTTGACTTCACACACCTCCAATATATGACTTCAAACACCTCAATTCTGTGACTTCACACACCTCCATTCTATGACTTCAAACCGTCCATTCTGTGGCTTCACACACCTCCATTGTATGACTTCACACACTTCCATTCTATGACTTCACACACCTCCATTCTGTGACTTTACACACCTCCATTCTGAGTTCACACACCTCAATTCTGGTTCTTCACACACCTCCAATCTGTGACTTCCCACACCTCCATTCTGTGACATCACACACCTCCATTCTAAGACTTCACAGACTTCGAATGTGTGATTTCACTCACATGCACTCTATAACTTCACACTCCTCCTTTCTATGACTTCCCACACCTCCTTTCTATGACTTCACCCACCTCCAATCGATGACTACACACCTCCATTCTGACTTCACACACCTCCATTCTGTGACTTCACACACCCCAATTCTATGAGTTCACATACCTCCATTCTATGACTTCACACACCTTCATTCTTACTTCAGAAACATCCATTCTATGACTTCCCACACCTCCATTCTGAGTTCACACAACTCCATTCGATGACTTCACACACCTCCATTCTGACTTCACACACCTCCATTCTATGACTTCACACACTTCCATTCTATGACTTCACACACCTCCATTCTGTGACTTCACACACCTCCATTCTCTGTTCACACACCTTCATTCTGTGACTTCACACACCTCCAATCTGTGACTTCACACACTTCCATTCTATGACTTCACACACCTCCATTTTATGACTTCACATATCCATTTTGATTTCACACACCTCCAATATATGACTTCAAACACCTCAGTTCTGTGACTTCATATACCTCCATTCTATGACTTCACACACTTCCATTCCATGACTTCACACACCTCCATTCTGTGACTTTACACACCTCCATTCTGGCTTCACACACCTCTATTCTCTGACTTCACACTCCTGCAATCTGTGACTTCCCACACCTCCATTCTGTGACTGCACACACCTCCATTCTATGACTTCACACACCTTCATTCTTACTTCACAAACACCCATTCTATGACTTCACACACCTCCATTCTATGACTTCACACATCTCCATTCTTTGACGTCACACACCTACATTCTATGACTTCACACACCTTCATTCTTACTTTACAAACATCCATTCTAAAACTTCACACACCTCAATTCTATGACTTTACACACCTCCATTCTGTCACCTCACATACCTCCATTCTATGACTTCACACACTTCCATTCTCTGACTTCACACACCTCCATTCTATGACTTCACACACTTCCATTGTGACGTCACACACCTCCATTCTATGAGTTCACAAACCTCCATTCTGACTTCACTCACCTCCGTTCTATGACTTCACACACCTCCATTCTGAGTTCACACAGCTCCATACTGTGACTTCACACAACTCCATCTATGACTTCACACACCTCCATTCTGACTTCACACACCTCTATTCTATGACTTCGCACACCTCCATTCTGACATCACACACCTCCATTCTGTGACTTCACACACCTCGATTCAATGACTTCACACACCTACATTCTTTGACTTCACACACCTCCATTCTATGATTTCACAGACCTCGAATCTGTGACTTCACTCACCTGCACTCTATGACTTCACACTCCTCCATTCTATGACTTCCCACACCTCTTTTCTATGACTTCACCCACCTCCAATCTATGACTACACACCTCCTTTCTGACTTCACACACCTCCATTCTGTGACTTTACACACCTCCATTCTATGACTTCACACACCTCCATTCTAGGACTTCACTAACCCCCTTTCTGTGACTACACACACCTCCATTCTGAGTTCACACAACTCCATTCAGTGACTTCACACACCTCCATTCTGACTTCACACACTTCCATTCTATGACTTCACACACTTCCATTCTATGACTTCACACACCTCCATTCTCTGACTTCACACACCTCCATTCTGAGTTCACACACCTGTATTCTGTGACTTCACACACCTCCATTCTGTGACTTCACAGACCTCCATTCTGTGACTTCACACACTTCCCTTCTATGACTTCACACACCTTCATTCTATGATTTCACACACCTCCATTCTGTGCCTTCACAAACCCCAATTCTATGAGCTCACACACCCTCATTCTATGATTTTACACACGTCCATTCTAGGACTTCACACATCCATTTTGACTTCACACACCTCCAATATATGACTTCAAACACCTCAATTCTGTGACTTCACACACCTCCATTCTATGACTTCAAACCGTCCATTCTGTGACTTCACACACCTCCCTTCTATGACTTCACACACTTCCATTCTATGATTTTACACACCTCCATTCTGTGACTTTACACACCTCCATTCTGAGTTCACACACCTACATTCTGGGACATCACACACCTCCAATCTGTGACTTCCCACACCTCCATTCTGTGACTTCACACACCTCCATTCTATGACTTCAAACCGTCCATTCTGTGACTTTACACACCTCCATTCTGAGTTCACACACCTCAATTCTGGGACTTCACAAACCTCCCTTCGGGGACTTCACAATACTCCACTCTATGACTTCACACATCTACATTCTATGACTTCACAAACCTCAATTCTGACTCACACAACTCCATTCTGTGACTTCAAAAACTCGATTCTATGATTTCACATATCTCCATACTATGACTTCACACACCTCCATCTATGACTTCACACACCTCCATTCTGAGTTCACACACCTCCATTCTGTGACTTGACACACCTCCATTCTGACTTCACACACCTCCATTGTATGACTTCACAAACCTCCATTCTGTGACTTCACACACCTACATTCTATGACTTCACAAACTTCCATTGTGAAGTCACACACCTCCATTCTATGAGTTCACACACCTCCATTCCATGACTTCACACACCTCCATTCTGACTTCACACACCTCTATTCTATGACTTCGAACACCTACATTCTGACTTCACACACCTCCATTCTATGACTTCACAGACCTCGAATATTTGACTTCACTCACCTGCACTCTATAACTTCTCACTTCTCCATTCTATGATTTCACACACCTCCATTCTGTGACTTCACACACCTCCAATCTATGACTTCACACATCCATTCTGACTTCAGTCACCTCCATTCTATGACTTCACACACCTCCGTTCTGACTTCACACACCTCTATTCTGTGACTTCACACACCTCCATTCTATGATTTCACACACCTCCATTCTATGACTTCACACACCTCCATTCCATGACTTCACACACCTCCATTCTATGAGTCCACACACCTCCATTCTATGAGTTCACACACCTCCATTTTGACTTCACACACCTCCATTCTTTGACTTCATACACCTTCATTCTCACTTCAGAAACATCCATTCTATGACTTCACGCACCTCCATTCTATGACTTCACAAACCTCCGTTCTGTGACCACACACCTCCATTCTGAGTTCCCACACCTCCATTCTGTGACTTCACCCACCTCCATCCTGACTTCACACACCTCCATTCTGACTTCACAAACCTCAATTCTTTGACTTCACACACCTCCATTCTATGATTTCACACACTTCCATTCTATTAATTCACACACCTCCATTCCATGACTTCACACACCTCCATTCTATGAGTTCACACACCTCCATTCTATGAGTTCACACACCTCCATTTTGACTTCACACACCTCCATTCTTTGACTTCATACACCTTCATTCTCACTTCAGAAACATCCATTCTATGACTTCACGCACCAACATTCTATGACTTCACAAACCACCGTTCTGTGACCACACACCTCCATTCTGAGTTCCCACACCTCCATTCTGTGACTTCACCCACTTCCATCCTGACTTCACACAGCTCCATTCTGACTTCACAAACCTCAATTCTTTGACTTCACACACCTTCATTCTATGATTTCTCACACCTCCATTCTATTAATTCACACACCACCATTCTGTGACTTCACACAACTCCATTCTATGACTTCCCTCACCTCCATTGTGTGACTTCACACACCTCCATTCTGAGTTCACAAACCTCCATTCGGTGACTTAACGCACCTCCATTCTGTGACTTCACACACCTCCGTTCTGACTTCACACACCTCCATTCTATGACTTCACACACCTCCATTCTGTGACTTCACACGCCTCAATTCTGTGACTTCACACACCTCCATTATGACTTCACACACCTCCATTCTATGACTTCACACACCTCCATTCTATGACTTCACCCACCTAGATTCTGTGACTTCACACACCTCCGTTCTGAGTTCACACACCTCAATTCTGTGACTTCACACACCTCCATTCTGACTTCACCAAGCTCCATTCAATGACTTCACACACCTCCATTCTGTGACTTCTCACACCTCCAATCTGACTTCACACAGCTCCACTCTATGCCTTCCCACACCTCCATTCTATGATTTCACACACCTCCGTTCTATGACTTCACACACCTCCATTCTGTGATTTCACACACCTCCATTCTGAGTTCAAACACCTCCGTTCTGTGACTTAACACAACTCGATTCTGTGACTTCAAACACCACCATTCTGAGTTCACACACCTCCATTCTGTGACTTCACACACCTCCATTCTGACTTCAAACAGCTCCATTCTATGACTTCACACACCTCCATTCTGTGCCTACACACACCTCCATTCTATGACTTAACACACCTTCATTCCTTCTTCACAAACATCCATTCTATGACTTCACACACCTCCATTCTATGACTTCACACACCTCCATTCTATGACTTCACAAACCTCCATTCTGTGACTTCACACACCTCAATTCTGTGACTTCACACACCTCCATTATGAATTCACACACCTCCATTCTATGACTTCACACACCTCCATTCTATGACTTCACACACCTTCATTCTGTGACTTCACACACCTCCATTCTGAGTTCACACACCTCCATTCTGTGACTTCACCCAACTCCAATCTGACTTCACACAGCTCCATTCTATGACTTCACACACCTCCATTCTGTGACTTCACACACCTCCATTCTATGACTTCACACACCTCCATTGTGACTTCACAAACATCAATTCTGTGACTTCACACAACTCCATTCTTACTTCACACACCTCCATTCTATGACTTCACACACCTCCATTCTGACTTCACACACCTCCATTCTATGACTTCACACAACTCCATTCTGACTTCAGACACCTCCATTCTATGAGTTCACACACGTGCATTGTGACTTCACACACCTCCATTCTATGACTTCACACACCTCCATTCTGTCTTCACACACCTCCATTCTGACTTCACAAACATCAATTCTGTGACTTCACACACCTACACTCTTTGACTTCACACACCTCCATTGTGAGTTCACACACCTCCATTCTGAATTCACAAACATCAATTATGTGAATTCACACACCTCCATTCTATGACTTCACACACCTCCATTCTATGACTTCACACACCTCCATTCTATGACTTCACAAATCTCCATTCTGACTTCACACACCTCCATTCTGACTTCACAAACATCAATTCTGTGACTTCACACACCTCCATTCTATGACTTCACACACCTCCATTCTATGACTTCACACACCTCCATTCTGTGACTTCACACACTTCCATTCTTTGACTTCACACACCTCCATTTTTTGACTCCACACATCTCCATTGTGAGTTCACACACCTCCATTCTATGACTTCACACACCTCCATTCTGACTTCACACAGCTCCATTCTATGACTTCACACACCTCCATTCTGTGCCTTCACACATATCCATTTTATGACTAAACACACCTTCATTCTTACTTCACAAACATTCATTCTATAACTTCACACACCTCCATTCTATGACTTCACACACTTCCATTCTATGACTTTACACAACTCCATTCTGTGACTTCACACACCTCAATTCTGTGACTTCACACACCTACATTATGACTTCACACACCTCCATTCTATGACTTCACACACCTCCATTCTGACTTCACACACCTCCATTCTATGATTTCCACACCTCCATTCTGTGACTTCACACACCACCATTCTATGACTTTACATACCTCCATTGTGACTACACACACCTCTATTCTATGAGTTCACACACCTCCATTCTATGACTTCACACACCTCCATTCTGTGATTTCACACACCTCCATTCTGAGTTCAAACACCTCCGTTCTGTGACTTAACACAACTCCATTCTGTGACTTCAAACACCACCATTCTGAGTTCACACACCTCCATTCTGTGACTTCACACACCTCCATTCTGACTTCAAACAGCTCCATTCTATGACTTCACACACCTCCATTCTGTGCCTACACACACCTCCATTCTATGACTTAACACACCTTCATTCCTTCTTCACAAACATCCATTCTATGACTTCACACACCTCCATTCTATGACTTCACACACCTCCATTCTATGACTTCACAAACCTCCATTCTGTGACTTCACACACCTCAATTCTGTGACTTCACACATCTCCATTATGAATTCACACACATCCATTCTATGACTTCACACACCTCCATTCTATGACTTCACACACCTTCATTCTGTGACTTCACACACCTCCATTCTGAGTTCACACACCTCCATTCTGTGACTTCACACAACTCCAATCTGACTTCACACAGCTCCATTCTATGACTTCACACACCTCCATTCTGTGACTTCACACACCTCCATTCTATGACTTCACACACCTCCATTGTGACTTCACAAACATCAATTCTGTGACTTCACACAACTCCATTCTTACTTCACACACCTCCATTCTATGACTTCACACAACTCCATTCTGACTTCAGACACCTCCATTCTATGAGTTCACACACGTGCATTGTGACTTCACACACCTCCATTCTATGACTTCACACACCTCCATTCTGTCTTCACACACCTCCATTCTGACTTCACAAACATCAATTCTGTGACTTCACACACCTCCACTCTTTGACTTCAAACACCTCCATTGTGAGTTCACACACCTCCATTCTGAATTCACAAACATCAATTATGTGAATTCACACACCTCCATTCTATGACTTCACACACCTCTATTCTATGACTTCACACACCTCCATTCTATGACTTCACAAATCTCCGTTCTGACTTCACACACCTCCATTCTGACTTCACAAACATCAGTTCTGTGACTTCACACACCTCCATTCTATGACTTCACACACCTCCATTCTATGACTTCACACACCTCCATTCTGTGACTTCACACACTTCCATTCTTTGACTTCACACACCTCCATTTTTTGACTCCACACATCTCCATTGTGAGTTCACACACCTCCATTCTATGACTTCACACACCTCCATTCTGACTTCACACAGCTCCATTCTATGTCTTCACACACCTCCATTCTGTGCCTTCACACATCTCCATTTTATGACTAAACACACC
The DNA here is from genome assembly GCA_024803745.1 of Megascapheus bottae. Lineage (NCBI taxonomy): Eukaryota > Metazoa > Chordata > Mammalia > Rodentia > Geomyidae > Megascapheus > Megascapheus bottae. The sequence goes on along the minus strand of JANJXV010000328.1, from coordinate 435,787 downwards.
TTCATTCTTACTTCACAAACATTCATTCTATAACTTCACACACCTCCATTCTATGACTTCACACACTTCCATTCTATGACTTTACACAACTCCATTCTGTGACTTCACACACCTCAATTCTGTGACTTCACACACCTACATTATGACTTCACACACCTCCATTCTATGACTTCACACACCTCCATTCTGACTTCACACACCTCCATTCTATGATTTCCACACCTCCATTCTGTGACTTCACACACCACCATTCTATGACTTCACATACCTCCATTGTGACTACACACACCTCTATTCTATGAGTTCACACACCTCCATTCTATGACTTCACACACCTCCATTCTGTGATTTCACACACCTCCATTCTGAGTTCAAACACCTCCGTTCTGTGACTTAACACAACTCCATTCTGTGACTTCAAACACCACCATTCTGAGTTCACACACCTCCATTCTGTGACTTCACACACCTCCATTCTGACTTCAAACAGCTCCATTCTATGACTTCACACACCTCCATTCTGTGCCTACACACACCTCCATTCTATGACTTAACACACCTTCATTCCTTCTTCACAAACATCCATTCTATGACTTCACACACCTCCATTCTATGACTTCACACACCTCCATTCTATGACTTCACAAACCTCCATTCTGTGACTTCACACACCTCAATTCTGGGACTTCACACACCTCCATTATGAATTCACACACATCCATTCTATGACTTCACACACCTCCATTCTATGACTTCACACACCTTCATTCTGTGACTTCACACACCTCCATTCTGAGTTCACACACCTCCATTCTGTGACTTCACACAACTCCAATCTGACTTCACACAGCTCCATTCTATGACTTCACACACCTCCATTCTGTGACTTCACACACCTCCATTCTATGACTTCACACACCTCCATTGTGACTTCACAAACATCAATTCTGTGACTTCACACAACTCCATTCTTACTTCACACACCTCCATTCTATGACTTCACACAACTCCATTCTGACTTCAGACACCTCCATTCTATGAGTTCACACACGTGCATTGTGACTTCACACACCTCCATTCTATGACTTCACACACCTCCATTCTGTCTTCACACACCTCCATTCTGACTTCACAAACATCAATTCTGTGACTTCACACACCTCCACTCTTTGACTTCACACACCTCCATTGTGAGTTCACACACCTCCATTCTGAATTCACAAACATCAATTATGTGAATTCACACACCTCCATTCTATGACTTCACACACCTCCATTCTATGACTTCACACACCTCCATTCTATGACTTCACAAATCTCCATTCTGACTTCACACACCTCCATTCTGACTTCACAAACATCAGTTCTGTGACTTCACACACCTCCATTCTATGACTTCACACACCTCCATTCTATGACTTCACACACCTCCATTCTGTGACTTCACACACTTCCATTCTTTGACTTCACACACCTCCTTTTTTTGACTCCACACATCTCCATTGTGAGTTCACACACCTCCATTCTATGACTTCACACACCTCCATTCTGACTTCACACAGCTCCATTCTATGACTTCACACACCTCCATTCTGTGCCTTCACACATCTCCATTTTACGACTAGACACACCTTCATTCTTACTTCACAAACATTCATTCTATAACTTCACACACCTCCATTCTATGACTTCACACACTTCCATTCTATGACTTTACACAACTCCATTCTGTGACTTCACACACCTCAATTCTGTGACTTCACACACCTACATTATGACTTCACACACCTCCATTCTATGACTTCACACACCTCCATTCTGACTTCACACACCTCCATTCTATGACTTCCACACCTCCATTCTGTGAATTCACACACCACCATTCTATGACTTCACATACCTCCATTGTGACTACACACACCTCTATTCTATGAGTTCACACACCTCCATTCTGACTTCACACACCTCCATTCTATGACTTCACACACCTCCATTCTGACTTCACACACCTCCATTCTATGACTTCACACAACTCCATTCTGACTTCACACACCTCCATTCTGTGACTTCACACACCTCCATTCCATGACTTCACACACCTCCATTCTATGAGTTCACACACCTCCATTTGTGACTCTACACACCACCTTTTTGACTTCACACACGTCCATTCTGTGATTTCACACACCTCCATTCTGTGACTGCACACACTTTTATTGTTTGCCTTCACACACCTCCATTCTTTGACTTCACACACCTCCTTTCTTTGACTTCACACACCTCCATTCTATGAGTTCACACACCTCCATTTGTGACTCTACACACCACCTTTTTGACTTCACACACGTCCATTCTGTGATTTCACACACCTCCATTCTGTGACTGCACACACTTTTATTGTTTGCCTTCACACACCTCCATTCTTTGACTTCACACACCTCCTTTCTTTGACTTCACACACCTCCATTCTATGAGTTCACACACCTCCATTCTATGAGTTCACACACCTCCATTTTGACTTCACAAACCTCCATTCTATGACTTCACACACCTTCATTCTTACTTCAGAAATATCCATTATATGACTTCACTCACTTCCATTCTATGACTTCACAAATCTCCGTTCTGTGATTTCACACACTTCCATTCTGATTTCACACACCTCCATTCTCTGAGTTCACACACCTCCATTCTGTGACTTAACACACCTCCATTCTATGACTTCACAGACCTCCATTCTGTGACTTCACACACCTTTATTGTTTGACTTCACACACCTCCATTCTGGGACTTCACACACCTCCATTGTGAGTTCACACACCTACATTCTGTGACTTCACACACCTCCATTCTGTGACTTCACACACCTCCATTCTGTGACTACACACACCTCAATTCTGTGACTTCACCCACCTATATTATGACCTCACACACCTCCATTCTATGACTTTACACACCTCCATTCTATGACTTCACACACCTCCATTCTGAGTTCACACACCTCCATTCTGTGACTTTACGCACCTCCATTCTGTGACTTCACACACCTCCGTTCTGACTTCACACACCTCCATTCTATGACTTCACACACCTCCATTCTGTGACTTCACACACCTACATTCTGTGACTTCACACATCTCCATTCTGTGACTTCACACACCTCCATTCTATGACTTCACACACCTCCATTCTGTGACTTCACACTCCTCCATTCTGTGACTTCACACACCTCAATTTTGACTTCACACACTTCCATTCTTTGACTTCACACACCTCCATTCTGTGACTTCACACACCACCATGGTTTAACTTCACACACCTCACTTTTCGGACTTCACACACCTCCATTCCATGACTTCACACATCTCCATTTTATGAGTTCGCACACCTCCATTTTGACTTCACACACCTACATTCTATGACTTCACACACCTTCATTCTATTTCAGAAACATGCATTCTATGACTTCACACACCTCCATTGTATGACTTTACAAACCTCCATTCTGTGACTTCACACACCTCCATTCTGAGTTCACACACCTCAATTCTGTGACATCACACACCTCAATTCTGGCTTCACACACCTCCATTCTATGACTTCACACACTTCCTTTCTATGACTTCACACACCTCCATTCTTTGACTTCACACACCTCCATTGTGATTTCACACACCTCCATTCTATGACTTCACACACCTCCATTATGACTTCACATAGCTCCATTCTATGACTTCACATACCTCCATTCTGTGCCTTCACACACCGCCATTCTATGACTTAACACACCTTCATTCGTACTTCACAAACATCCATTCTATGATCACACACCTCCATTCTATTCTATGACTTCACACAACTCATTCTGACTTCACACACCTCCATTCCATGACTTCACACACCTCCATTGTTTGACTTCATGCACCTCCATTCTATGAGTTCACACACCTCCATTCTGTGACTTCACACACCTTTATTTTTTGACTTCACACACCTCCATTCTTTGACTTCACACATCTCCATTCCATGACTTCACACACCTCCATTCTATGAGTTCACACACCTCCATTTTGACTTCACACACCTCCATTCTTTGACTTCATACACCTTCATTCTCACTTCAGAAACATCCATTCTATGACTTCACGCACCTACATTCTATGACTTCACAAACCTCCGTTCTGTGACCACACACCTCCATTCTGAGTTCCCACACCTCCATTCTGTGACTTCACCCACCTCCATCCTGACTTCACACACCTCCATTCTGACTTCACAAACCTCAATTCTTTGACTTCACACACCTCCATTCTATGATTTCACACACTTCCATTCTATTAATTCACACACCTCCATTCCATGACTTCACACACCTCCATTCTATGAGTTCACACACCTCCATTCTATGAGTTCACACACCTCCATTTTGACTTCACACACCTCCATTCTTTGACTTCATACACCTTCATTCTCACTTCAGAAACATCCATTGTATGACTTCACGCACCAACATTCTATGACTTCACAAACCTCCGTTCTGTGACCACAAACCTCCATTCTGAGTTCCCACACCTCCATTCTGTGACTTCACCCACTTCCATCCTGACTTCACACAGCTCCATTCTGACTTCACAAACCTCAATTCTTTGACTTCACACACTTTCATTCTATGATTTCTCACACCTCCATTCTATTAATTCACACACCACCATTCTGTGACTTCACACAACTCCATTCTATGACTTCCCTCACCTCCATTGTGTGACTTCACACACCTCCATTCTGAGTTCACAAACCTCCATTCGGTGACTTAACCCACCTCCATTCTGTGACTTCACACACCTCCGTTCTGACTTCACACACCTCCATTCTATGACTTCACACACCTCCATTCTGTGACTTCACACGCCTCAATTCTGTGACTTCACACACCTCCATTATGACTTCACACACCTCCATTCTATGACTTCACACACCTCCATTCTATGACTTCACCCACCTAGATTCTGTGACTTCACACACCTCCGTTCTGAGTTCACACACCTCAATTCTGTGACTTCACACACCTCCATTCTGACTTCACCAAGCTCCATTCAATGACTGCACACACCTCCATTCTGTGACTTCGCACACCTCCAATCTGACTTCACACAGCTCCACTCTATGCCTTCCCACACCTCCATTCTATGATTTCACACACCTCCATTCTATGACTTCACACACCTCCATTCTGTGATTTCACACACCTCCATTCTGAGTTCAAACACCTCCGTTCTGTGACTTAACACAACTCCATTCTGTGACTTCAAACACCACCATTCTGAGTTCACACACCTCCATTCTGTGACTTCACACACCTCCATTCTGACTTCAAACAGCTCCATTCTATGACTTCACACACCTCCATTCTGTGCCTACACACAACTCCATTCTATGCCTTAACACACCTTCATTCCTTCTTCACAAACATCCATTCTATGACTTCACACACCTCCATTCTATGACTTCACACACCTCCATTCTATGACTTCACAAACCTCCATTCTGTGACTTCACACACCTCAATTCTGTGACTTCACACACCTCCATTATGAATTCACACACCTCCATTCTATGACTTCACACACCTCCATTCTATGACTTCACACACCTTCATTCTGTGACTTCACACACCTCCATTCTGAGTTCACACACCTCCATTCTGTGACTTCACACAATTCCAATCTGACTTCACACAGCTCCATTCTATGACTTCACACACCTCCATTCTGTGACTTCACACACCTCCATTCTATGACTTCACACACCTCCATTGTGACTTCACAAACATCAATTCTGTGACTTCACACAACTCCATTCTTACTTCACACACCTCCATTCTATGACTTCACACACCTCCATTCTGACTTCACACACCTCCATTCTATGACTTCACACAACTCCATTCTGACTTCAGACACTTCCATTCTATGAGTTCACACACGTGCATTGTGACTTCACACACCTCCATTCTATGACTTCACACACCTCCATTCTGTCTTCACACACCTCCATTCTGACTTCACAAACATCAATTCTGTGACTTCACACACCTACACTCTTTGACTTCACACACCTCCATTGTGAGTTCACACACCTCCATTCTGAATTCACAAACATCAATTATGTGAATTCACACACCTCCATTCTATGACTTCACACACCTCCATTCTATGACTTCACACACCTCCATTCTATGACTTCACAAATCTCCATTCTGACTTCACACACCTCCATTCTGACTTCACAAACATCAATTCTGTGACTTCACACACCTCCATTCTATGACTTCACACACCTCCATTCTATGACTTCACACACCTCCATTCTGTGACTTCACACACTTCCATTCTTTGACTTCACACACCTCCATTTTTTGACTCCACACATCTCCATTGTGAGTTCACACACCTCCATTCTATGACTTCACACACCTCCATTCTGACTTCACACAGCTCCATTCTATGACTTCACACACCTCCATTCTGTGCCTTCACACATCTCCATTTTATGACTAAACACACCTTCATTCTTACTTCACAAACATTCATTCTATAACTTCACACACCTCCATTCTATGACTTCACACACTTCCATTCTATGACTTTACACAACTGCATTCTGTGACTTCACACACCTCAATTCTGTGACTTCACACACCTACATTATGACTTCACACACCTCCATTCTATGACTTCACACACCTCCATTCTGACTTCACACACCTCCATTCTATGACTTCCACACCTCCATTCTGTGACTTCACACACCACCATTCTATGACTTCACATACCTCCATTGTGACTACACACACCTCTATTCTATGAGTTCACACACCTCCATTCTATGACTTCACACACCTCCATTCTGTGATTTCACACACCTCCATTCTGAGTTCAAACACCTCCGTTCTGTGACTTAACACAACTCCATTCTGTGACTTCAAACACCACCATTCTGAGTTCACACACCTCCATTCTGTGACTTCACACACCTCCATTCTGACTTCAAACAGCTCCATTCTATGACTTCACACACCTCCATTCTGTGCCTACACACACCTCCATTCTATGACTTAACACACCTTCATTCCTTCTTCACAAACATCCATTCTATGACTTCACACACCTCCATTCTATGACTTCACACACCTCCATTCTATGACTTCACAAACCTCCATTCTGTGACTTCACACACCTCATTTCTGTGACTTCACACACCTCCATTATGAATTCACACACATCCATTCTATGACTTCACACACCTTCATTCTGTGACTTCACACACCTCCATTCTGAGTTCACACACCACCATTCTGTGACTTCACACAACTCCAATCTGACTTCACACAGCTCCATTCTATGACTTCACACACCTCCATTCTGTGACTTCACACACCTCCATTGTATGACTTCACACACCTCCATTGTGACTTCACAAACATCAATTCTGTGACTTCACACAACTCCATTCTTACTTCACACACCTCCATTCTATGACTTCACACAACTCCATTCTGACTTCAGACACCTCCATTCTATGCGTTCACACACGTGCATTGTGACTTCACACACCTCCATTCTATGACTTCACACACCTCCATTCTGTCTTCACACACCTCCATTCTGACTTCACAAACATCAATTCTTTGACTTCACACACCTCCATTCTGTGACTTCACACACCACCATGGTTTGACTTCACACACCTCCCTTTTTGGACTTCGCACACCTCCATTCCATGACTTCACACATCTCCATTTTATGAGTTCGCACACCTCCATTTTGACTTCACACACCTACATTCTATGACTTCACACACCTTCATTCTATTTCAGAAACATCCATTCTATGACTTCACACACCTCCATTGTATGACTTTACAAACCTCCATTCTGTGACTTCACACACCTCCATTCTGAGTTCACACACCTCAATTCTGTGACATCACACACCTCAATTCTGGCTTCACACACCTCCATTCTATGACTTCACACAATTCCTTTCTATGACTTCACACACCTCCATTCTTTGACTTCACACACCTCCATTGTGATTTCACACACCTCCATTCTATGACTTCACACACCTCCATTATGACTTCACATAGCTCCATTCTATGACTTCACATACCTCCATTCTGTGCCTTCACACACCGCCATTCTATGACTTAACACACCTTCATTCGTACTTCACAAACATCCATTCTATGATCACACACCTCCATTCTATTCTATGTCTTCACACAACTCATTCTGACTTCACACACCTCCATTCCATGACTTCACACACCTCCATTGTTTGACTTCATGCACCTCCATTCTATGAGTTCACACACCTCCATTCTGTGACTTCACACACCTTTATTTTTTGACTTCACACACCTCCATTCTTTGACTTCACACACCTCCATTCCATGACTTCACACACCTCCATTCTATGAGTTCACACACCTCCATTTTGACTTCACACACCTCCATTCTTTGACTTCATACACCTTCATTCTCACTTCAGAAACATCCATTCTATGACTTCACGCACCTACATTCTATGACTTCACAAACCTCCGTTCTGTGACCACACACCTCCATTCTGAGTTCCCACACCTCCATTCTGTGACTTCACCCACCTCCATCCTGACTTCACACACCTCCATTCTGACTTCACAAACCTCAATTCTTTGACTTCACACACCTCCATTCTATGATTTCACACACTTCCATTCTATTAATTCACACACCTCCATTCCATGACTTCACACACCTCCATTCTATGAGTTCACACACCTCCATTCTATGAGTTCACACACCTCCATTTTGACTTCACACACCTCCATTCTTTGACTTCATACACCTTCATTCTCACTTCAGAAACATCCATTCTATGACTTCACGCACCAACATTCTATGACTTCACAAACCTCCGTTCTGTGACCACACACCTCCATTCTGAGTTCCCACACCTCCATTCTGTGACTTCACCCACTTCCATCCTGACTTCACACAGCTCCATTCTGACTTCACAAACCTCAATTCTTTGACTTCACACACCTTCATTCTATGATTTCTCACACCTCCATTCTATTAATTCACACACCACCATTCTGTTACTTCACACAACTCCATTCTATGACTTCCCTCACCTCCATTGTGTGACTTCACACACCTCCATTCTGAGTTCACAAACCTCCATTCGGTGACTTAACGCACCTCCATTCTGTGACTTCACACACCTCCGTTCTGACTTCACACACCTCCATTCTATGACTTCACACACCTCCATTCTGTGACTTCACACGCCTCAATTCTGTGACTTCACACACCTCCATTATGACTTCACACACCTCCATTCTATGACTTCACACACCTCCATTCTATGACTTCACCCACCTAGATTCTGTGACTTCACACACCTCCGTTCTGAGTTCACACACCTCAATTCTGTGACTTCACACACCTCCATTCTGACTTCACCAAGCTCCATTCAATGACTTCACACACCTCCATTCTGTGACTTCGCACACCTCCAATCTGACTTCACACAGCTCCACTCTATGCCTTCCTACACCTCCATTCTATGATTTCACACACCTCCATTCTATGACTTCACACACCTCCATTCTGTGATTTCACACACCTCCATTCTGAGTTCAAACACCTCCGTTCTGTGACTTAACACAACTCCATTCTGTGACTTCAAACACCACCATTCTGAGTTCACACACCTCCATTCTGTGACTTCACACACCTCCATTCTGACTTCAAACAGCTCCATTCTATGTCTTCACACACCTCCATTCTGTGCCTACACACACCTCCATTCTATGACTTAACACACCTTCATTCCTTCTTCACAAACATCCATTCTATGACTTCACACACCTCCATTCTATGACTTCACACACCTCCATTCTATGACTTCACAAACCTCCATTCTGTGACTTCACACACCTCAATTCTGTGACTTCACACACCTCCATTATGAATTCACACACCTCCATTCTATGACTTCACACACCTCCATTCTATGACTTCACACACCTTCATTCTGTGACTTCACACACCTCCATTCTGAGTTCACACACCTCCATTCTGTGACTTCACACAACTCCAATCTGACTTCACACAGCTCCATTCTATGACTTCACACACCTCCATTCTGTGACTTCACACACCTCCATTCTATGACTTCACACACCTCCATTGTGACTTCACAAACATCAATTCTGTGACTTCACACAACTCCATTCTTACTTCACACACCTCCATTCTATGACTTCACACACCTCCATTCTGACTTCACACACCTCCATTCTATGACTTCACACAACTCCATTCTGACTTCAGACACCTCCATTCTATGAGTTCACACACGTGCATTGTGACTTCACACACCTCCATTCTATGACTTCACACACCTCCATTCTGTCTTCACACACCTCCATTCTGACTTCACAAACATCAATTCTGTGACTTCACACACCTACACTCTTTGACTTCACACACCTCCATTGTGAGTTCACACACCTCCATTCTGAATTCACAAACATCAATTATGTGAATTCACACACCTCCATTCTATGACTTCACACACCTCCATTCTATGACTTCACACACCTCCATTCTATGACTTCACAAATCTCCATTCTGACTTCACACACCTCCATTCTGACTTCACAAACATCAATTCTGTGATTTCACACACCTCCATTCTATGACTTCACACACCTCCATTCTATGACTTCACACACCTCCATTCTGTGACTTCACACACTTCCATTCTTTGACTTCACACACCTCCATTTTTTGACTCCACACATCTCCATTGTGAGTTCACACACCTCCATTCTATGACTTCACACACCTCCATTCTGACTTCACACAGCTCCATTCTATGACTTCACACACCTCCATTCTGTGCCTTCACACATCTCCATTTTATGACTAAACACACCTTCATTCTTACTTCACAAACATTCATTCTATAACTTCACACACCTCCATTCTATGACTTCACACACTTCCATTCTATGACTTTACACAACTGCATTCTGTGACTTCACACACCTCAATTCTGTGACTTCACACACCTACATTATGACTTCACACACCTCCATTCTATGACTTCACACACCTCCATTCTGACTTCACACAACTCCATTCTATGACTTCCACACCTCCATTCTGTGACTTCACACACCACCATTCTATGACTTCACATACCTCCATTGTGACTACACACACCTCTATTCTATGAGTTCACACACATCCATTCTGACTTCACACACCTCCATTCTATGACTTCACACACCTCCATTCTGACTTCACACACCTCCATTCTATGACTTCACACAACTCCATTCTGACTTCACACACATCCATTCTGTGACTTCACACACCTCCATTCCATGACTTCACACACCTCCATTCTATGAGTTCACACACCTCCATTTGTGACTCTACACACCACCTTTTTGACTTCACACACCTCCATTCTGTGATTTCACACACCTCCATTCTGTGACTGCACACACTTTTATTGTTTGCCTTCACACACCTCCATTCTTTGACTTCACACACCTCCTTTCTTTGACTTCACACACCTCCATTCTATGAGTTCACACACCTCCATTCTATGAGTTCACACACCTCCATTTTGACTTCACAAACCTCCATTCTATGACTTCACACACCTTCATTCTTACTTCAGAAATATCCATTATATGACTTCACTCACTTCCATTCTATGACTTCACAAATCTCCGTTCTGTGATTTCACACACTTCCATTCTGAGTTCACACACCTCCATTCTCTGAGTTCACACACCTCCATTCTGTGACTTAACACACCTCCATTCTGTGACTTCACAGAACTCCATTCTGTGACTTCACACACCTTTATTGTTTGACTTCACACACCTCCATTCTGGGACTTCACACACCTCCATTGTGAGTTCACACACCTCCATTCTGTGACTTCACACACCTCCATTCTGTGACTTCACACACCTCCATTCTGTGACTACACACATCTCCATTCTGTGACTTCACACACCTCCATTCTATGACTTCACACACCTCCATTCTGTGACTTCACACACCTCCATTCTGTGACTTCACACACCTCAATTTTGACTTCACACACTTCCATTCTTTGACTTCACACACCTCCATTCTGTGACTTCACACACCACCATGGTTTGACTTCACACACCTCCCTTTTTGGACTTCACACACCTCCATTCCATGACTTCACGCATCTCCATTTTATGAGTTCGCACACCTCCATTTTGACTTCACACACCTACATTCTATGACTTCACACACCTTCATTCTACTTCAGAAACATCCTTTCTATGACTTCACACACCTCCATTCTATGACTTTACAAACCTCCATTCTGTGACTTCACACACCTCCATTCTGAGTTCACACACCTCAATTCTGTGACTTCACACACCTCAATTCTGACTTCACACACCTCCATTCTATGACTTCACACAATTCCTGTCTATGACTTCACACACCTCCATTCTTTGACTTCACACATTTCCATTGTGATTTCACACACCTCCATTCTATGACTTCACACACCTCCATTATGACTTCACATAGCTCCATTCTATGTCTTCACACATCTCCATTCTGTGCCTTCACACACCTCCAGTCTATGACTTAACACACCTTCATTCTTACTTCACAAACATCCATTCTATGATCACACACCTCCATTATGACCTCACACACCTCCATTCTATGACTTCACACACCTCCATTCTATGACTTCACACCTCCATTCTGTGATTTCACACACCCCCATTCTGAGTTTACACACCTCCATTCTGTGACTTCACACACCTCCAATCTGACTTCACACAGCTCCATTCTATTACTTCACACACCTCCATACTGTGACTTCACACACCTCCATTCTATGATTTCAATCACCTCCCTTTGACTTCACAAACCTCCATTCTATGACTTCACACAACTCCATTCTGACTTCACACACCTCCATTCTGTGACTTCACACATCCATTCCATGACTTCACACACCTCCCTTCCATGACTTCACACACCTCCATTCTATGACTTCCACACCTCCATTCTGTGACTTCACACACCACCATTCTATGACTTCACATACCTCCATTGTGACTACACACACCTCTATTCTATGAGTTCACACACCTCCATTCTGACTTCACACACCTCCATTCTATGACTTCACACACCTCCATTCTGACTTCACACACCTCCATTCTATGACTTCACACAACTCCATTCTGACTTCACACACCTCCATTCTGTGACTTCACACACCTCCATTCCATGACTTCACACACCTCCATTCTATGAGTTCACACACCTCCATTTCTGACTCTACACACCACCTTTTTGACTTCACACACCTCCATTCTGTGATTTCACACACCTCCATTCTGTGACTGCACACACTTTTATTGTTTGCCTTCACACACCTCCATTCTTTGACTTCACACACCTCCTTTCTTTGACTTCACACACCTCCATTCTATGAGTTCACACACCTCCATTCTATGAGTTCACACACCTCCATTTTGACTTCACAAACCTCCATTCTATGACTTCACACACCTTCATTCTTACTTCAGAAATATCCATTATATGACTTCACTCACTTCCATTCTATGACTTCACAAATCTCCGTTCTGTGATTTCACACACTTCCATTCTGTGTTCACACACCTCCATTCTCTGAGTTCACACACCTCCATTCTGTGACTTAACACACCTCCATTCTGTGACTTCACAGACCTCCATTCTGTGACTTCACACACCTTTATTGTTTGACTTCACACACCTCCATTCTGGGACTTCACACACCTCCATTGTGAGTTCACACACCTCCATTCTGTGACTTCACACACCTCCATTCTGTGACTTCACACACCTCCATTCTGTGACTACACACATCTCCATTCTGTGACTTCACACACCTCCATTCTATGACTTCACACACCTCCATTCTGTGACTTCACACACCTCCATTCTGTGACTTCACACACCTCAATTTTGACTTCACACACTTCCATTCTTTGACTTCACACACCTCCATTCTGTGACTTCACACACCACCATGGTTTGACTTCACACACCTCCCTTTTTGGACTTCACACACCTCCATTGCATGACTTCACGCATCTCCATTTTATGAGTTCGCACACCTCCATTTTGACTTCACACACCTGCATTCTATGACTTCACACACCTTCATTCTACTTCAGAAACATCCTTTCTATGACTTCACACACCTCCATTCTATGACTTTACAAACCTACATTCTGTGACTTCACACACCTCCATTCTGAGTTCACACACCTCAATTCTGTGACTTCACACACCTCAATTCTGACTTCACACACCTCCATTCTATGACTTCACACAATTCCTGTCTATGACTTCACACACCTCCATTCTTTGACTTCACACACTTCCATTGTGATTTCACACACCTCCATTCTATGACTTCACACACCTCCATTATGACTTCACATAGCTCCATTCTATGTCTTCACACATCTCCATTCTGTGCCTTCACACACCTCCAGTCTATGACTTAACACACCTTCATTCTTACTTCACAAACATCCATTCTATGATCACACACCTCCATTATGACTTCACACACCTCCATTCTATGACTTCACACACCTCCATTCTATGACTTCACACCTCCATTCTGTGATTTCACACACCCCCATTCTGAGTTTACACACCTCCATTCTGTGACTTCACACACCTCCAATCTGACTTCACACAGCTCCATTCTATTACTTCACACACCTCCATACTGTGACTTCACACACCTCCATTCTATGATTTCAATCACCTCCCTTTGACTTCACAAACCTCCATTCTATGACTTCACACAACTCCATTCTGACTTCACACACCTCCATTCTGTGACTTCACACATCCATTCCATGACTTCACACACCTCCCTTCCATGACTTCACACACCTCCATTCTATGACTTCCACACCTCCATTCTGTGACTTCACACACCACCATTCTATGACTTCACATACCTCCATTGTGACTACACACACCTCTATTCTATGAGTTCACACACCTCCATTCTGACTTCACACACCTCCATTCTATGACTTCACACACCTCCATTCTGACTTCACACACCTCCATTCTATGACTTCACACAACTCCATTCTGACTTCACACACCTCCATTCTGTGACTTCACACACCTCCATTCCATGACTTCACACACCTCCATTCTATGAGTTCACACACCTCCATTTCTGACTCTACACACCACCTTTTTGACTTCACACACCTCCATTCTGTGATTTCACACACCTCCATTCTGTGACTGCACACACTTTTATTGTTTGCCTTCACACACCTCCATTCTTTGACTTCACACACCTCCTTTCTTTGACTTCACACACCTCCATTCTATGAGTTCACACACCTCCATTCTATGAGTTCACACACCTCCATTTTGACTTCACAAACCTCCATTCTATGACTTCACACACCTTCATTCTTACTTCAGAAATATCCATTATATGACTTCACTCACTTCCATTCTATGACTTCACAAATCTCCGTTCTGTGATTTCACACACTTCCATTCTGTGTTCACACACCTCCATTCTCTGAGTTCACACACCTCCATTCTGTGACTTAACACACCTCCATTCTGTGACTTCACAGACCTCCATTCTGTGACTTCACACACCTTTATTGTTTGACTTCACACACCTCCATTCTGGGACTTCACACACCTCGATTGTGAGTTCACACACCTCCATTCTGTGACTTCACACACCTCCATTCTGTGACTTCACACACCTCCATTCTGTGACTACACACATCTCCATTCTGTGACTTCACACACCTCCATTCTATGACTTCACACACCTCCATTCTGTGACTTCACACACCTCCATTCTGTGACTTCACACACCTCAATTTTGACTTCACACACTTCCATTCTTTGACTTCACACACCTCCATTCTGTGACTTCACACACCACCATGGTTTGACTTCACACACCTCCCTTTTTGGACTTCACACACCTCCATTGCATGACTTCACGCATCTCCATTTTATGAGTTCGCACACCTCCATTTTGACTTCACACACCTGCATTCTATGACTTCACACACCTTCATTCTACTTCAGAAACATCCTTTCTATGACTTCACACACCTCCATTCTATGACTTTACAAACCTACATTCTGTGACTTCACACACCTCCATTCTGAGTTCACACACCTCAATTCTGTGACTTCACACACCTCAATTCTGACTTCACACACCTCCATTCTATGACTTCACACAATTCCTGTCTATGACTTCACACACCTCCATTCTTTGACTTCACACACTTCCATTGTGATTTCACACACCTCCATTCTATGACTTCACACACCTCCATTATGACTTCACATAGCTCCATTCTATGTCTTCACACATCTCCATTCTGTGCCTTCACACACCTCCAGTCTATGACTTAACACACCTTCATTCTTACTTCACAAACATCCATTCTATGATCACACACCTCCATTATGACTTCACACACCTCCATTCTATGACTTCACACACCTCCATTCTATGACTTCACACCTCCATTCTGTGATTTCACACACCCCCATTCTGAGTTTACACACCTCCATTCTGTGACTTCACACACCTCCAATCTGACTTCACACAGCTCCATTCTATTACTTCACACACCTCCATACTGTGACTTCACACACCTCCATTCTATGATTTCAATCACCTCCCTTTGACTTCACAAACCTCCATTCTATGACTTCACACAACTCCATTCTGACTTCACACACCTCCATTCTGTGACTTCACACATCCATTCCATGACTTCACACACCTCCCTTCCATGACTTCACACACCTCCATTCTATGACTTCCACACCTCCATTCTGTGACTTCACACACCACCATTCTATGACTTCACATACCTCCATTGTGACTACACACACCTCTATTCTATGAGTTCACACACCTCCATTCTGACTTCACACACCTCCATTCTATGACTTCACACACCTCCATTCTGACTTCACACACCTCTATTCTATGACTTCACACAACTCCATTCTGACTTCACACACCTCCATTCTGTGACTTCACACACCTCCATTCCATGACTTCACACACCTCCATTCTATGAGTTCACACACCTCCATTTCTGACTCTACACACCACATTTTTGACTTCACACACCTCCATTCTGTGATTTCACACACCTCCATTCTGTGACTGCACACACTTTTATTGTTTGCCTTCACACACCTCCATTCTTTGACTTCACACACCTCCTTTCTTTGACTTCACACACCTCCATTCTATGAGTTCACACACCTCCATTCTATGAGTTCACACACCTCCATTTTGACTTCACAAACCTCCATTCTATGACTTCACACACCTTCATTCTTACTTCAGAAATATCCATTATATGACTTCACTCACTTCCATTCTATGACTTCACAAATCTCCGTTCTGTGATTTCACACACTTCCATTCTGTGTTCACACACCTCCATTCTCTGAGTTCACACACCTCCATTCTGTGACTTAACACACCTCCATTCTGTGACTTCACAGACCTCCATTCTGTGACTTCACACACCTTTATTGTTTGACTTCACACACCTCCATTCTGGGACTTCACACACCTCCATTGTGAGTTCACACACCTCCATTCTGTGACTTCACACACCTCCATTCTGTGACTTCACACACCTCCATTCTGTGACTACACACATCTCCATTCTGTGACTTCACACACCTCCATTCTATGACTTCACACACCTCCATTCTGTGACTTCACACACCTCCATTCTGTGACTTCACACACCTCAATTTTGACTTCACACACTTCCATTCTTTGACTTCACACACCTCCATTCTGTGACTTCACACACCACCATGGTTTGACTTCACACACCTCCCTTTTTGGACTTCACACACCTCCATTGCATGACTTCACGCATCTCCATTTTATGAGTTCGCACACCTCCATTTTGACTTCACACACCTGCATTCTATGACTTCACACACCTTCATTCTACTTCAGAAACATCCTTTCTATGACTTCACACACCTCCATTCTATGACTTTACAAACCTACATTCTGTGACTTCACACACCTCCATTCTGAGTTCACACACCTCAATTCTGTGACTTCACACACCTCAATTCTGACTTCACACACCTCCATTCTATGACTTCACACAATTCCTGTCTATGACTTCACACACCTCCATTCTTTGACTTCACACACTTCCATTGTGATTTCACACACCTCCATTCTATGACTTCACACACCTCCATTATGACTTCACATAGCTCCATTCTATGTCTTCACACATCTCCATTCTGTGCCTTCACACACCTCCAGTCTATGACTTAACACACCTTCATTCTTACTTCACAAACATCCATTCTATGATCACACACCTCCATTATGACTTCACACACCTCCATTCTATGACTTCACACACCTCCATTCTATGACTTCACACCTCCATTCTGTGATTTCACACACCCCCATTCTGAGTTTACACACCTCCATTCTGTGACTTCACACACCTCCAATCTGACTTCACACAGCTCCATTCTATTACTTCACACACCTCCATACTGTGACTTCACACACCTCCATTCTATGATTTCAATCACCTCCCTTTGACTTCACAAACCTCCATTCTATGACTTCACACAACTCCATTCTGACTTCACACACCTCCATTCTGTGACTTCACACATCCATTCCATGACTTCACACACCTCCATTCCATGACTTCACACACCTCCATTCGATGACTTCACACACCTCCATTCTATGATTTCACACACCTCCCTTGTGACTTCACACACCTCCATTCTATGACTTCACACATCTACATTCTGACTTCACACACCTCCATTCTCTGACTTCACACACCTCCATTCCATGACTTCACACACCTCCATTCTGTGATTTCACACACCTCCATTCTGTGACTTCACACACCTTTACTCTTTGACTTCACACAATGCATTCTTTGACTTCACACACCTTTATTCCATGACTTCACACACCTCCATTCTATGAGTTCTCAGACCTCCATTCTATGAGTTCACACACCTCCATTTTGACTTCATACACCTCCATTCTATGACTTCACACACATTCATTCTTATTCAGAAACATCCATTCTATGACTTCACACACCTCCATTCTATGACTTTACACACCTCCATTCTGTGACTTCACACACCTCCATTCCATGACTTCACACACCTCCATTCTTTGACTTCACACACCTCCGTTCTATGAGTTCACACCCCTCCATTTTTGACTCTACACACCACATTTTTGACTTCATACACCTCCATTCTGTGATTTCACACACCTCCATTCTGTGACTTCACACACCTTTATTGTTTGACTTCACACACCTCCATTCTTTGACTTCACACACCTCCATTGCATGACTTCACACACCTCCATTCTATGAGTTCACAAACCTCCATTCTATGAGTTCACACACATTCATTTTGACTTCACACACCTCCATTCTGTGACTTCACACACCTCCATTCTGTGACTTCACACACCTCCATTCTATGACTTCACACACCTACATTCTGTGACTTCACACACCTCCATTCTGTTACTTCACACACCTCCATTTTGACTTCACACACTTCCATTTTTGAATTCACACACCTCCATTCTGTGACTTCACCCACATTAACATTGTTTGACTTCACACACCTCTATTTTTGGACTTCACACACCTCCATTCCATGACTTCACACATCTCCATTTTATGAGTTCGCACACCTCTATTTTGACTTCACACTCCTCCATTCTATGACTTCACACGCCTTCATTCTACTTCAGAAACATCCGTTCTATGACTTCACACACCTCCATTCTATGATTTCACAAACCTCCATTCTGTGACTTCACACACCTCCATTCTGAGTTCACAAACCTCAATTCTGTGAATTCACACAATTCAATTCTGGCTTCACACACCTCCAAACTATGACTTCACACACCTCCATTCTTTGACTTCACACACCTCCATTCTATGACTTCACACACCTCCATTCTATGAATTCACACATCTCCATTCTGTGACTTCACACAACTCCATTCTATGACTTCCCACACCTCCATTCTGGGACTTCACACACCTCCATTCTGAGTTCACACACCTCCGTTCTGTGAATTAACACACCTTCATTCCGTGACTTCACACACCTTCCTTCTATGATTTCACACACCTCCATTCTATGACTTCACACACCTCCATTCTATGACTTCACACACCTATATTCTTTGACTTCGCACACCTCCATTCTTTGACTTCACACACCTCCATTTTGAGTTCACACACATGCATTCTCTGACTTCACACACCTCCATTTGTGACGTTACACACCACCATTTTGACTTCACACACCTCCATTCTGTGACTTCACACACCTGCATTCTGTGACTTCACACACCTCCATTTTGACTTCACACACTTCCATTCTGTGACTTAACACACCTCCATTCTGTGACTTCGGACACCTCCATTGTTTGACTTCACACACCTCCATTCTTTGAATTCACACACCTCCATTCCATGACTTCACACACCTCTACTCTATCAGTTCACACACATCCATTCTATGAGTTCACACACCACCATTGTGACTTCATACACCTCCATTCTATGACTTCACACACCTACCTTCTTACTTCAGGAACATCCATTTTATGAATTCACCCACCTCCATTCTATGACTTCAAAAACCTCCATTCTATGACTTCACACACCTCCATTCTATGACTTCACACACCTCCATTCTATGACTTCACACACCTCCATTCTATGACTTCACACACCTCCATTCTATGACTTCACACACCTCCATTCTGTGACTTCACACACCTCCATTCTATGAGTTCACACACCATCATTCTGAGTCCACACACCTCCATTCTGTGACTTTACACTACTCCATTCCGACTTCACACAGCTCCATTCTATGACTTCACACACCTCCATTCTGCGACTTCACACACCTCCATTCTATGACTTCACATACCTCCATTGTGACTTCACACACCTCCATTCTATGAGTTCACACACCTGCATTGTGACTTCACACACCTCCATTCTATGACTTCACACACCTCCATTCTGACTTCACACACCTCCATTCTGACTTCACAAACATCAATTCTGTGACTTCACACACCTCCATTTTTTGACTTCACACAACTCCATTGTGAGTTCACACACCTCCATTCTGACTTCACAAACATCAATTCTGTGACTTCACACACATCCATTCTACAACTTCACACACCTCCATTCTATGACTTCACAAACTTCCATTCTGACTTCAAACACCTCCATTCTGACTTCACAAACATCAATTCTGTCACTTCACACAACTCCATTCTCTGACTTCACACACCTCCATTCTATGACTTCACACACCTCCATTCTATGACTTCACAAACTTCCATTCTTTGACTTCACACACCTCCATTCTTTGACTTCACACATCTCCATTGTGAGTTTGCACACCTTCATTCTATGACTTCACACACCTCCATTCTGACTTCACACAGCTCCATTCTATGACTTCACACACTTCCATTCTGTGCCTTCACACATCTCCATTCGAGGACTTAACACACCTTCATTCTTACTTCACAAACATCCATTCTATGACTTCACACACCTCCATTCTATGACTTCACACACCTCCATTCTATGACTTCACAAACCTCCATTCTGTGACTTCACACACCTCAATTCTGTGACTTCACACACCTACATTTTGATCTCACACACCTCCATTCTATGACTTTACACACCTCCATTCTGTGACTTCACACACATCCATTCTGAGTTCACAAACCTCCATTCTGTGACTTAACGCACCTCCATTCTGTGACTTCAAAAACCTCCGTTCTGACTTCACACACCTCCATTCTATGACTTCACACACCTCCATTCTGTGACTTCACACACCTCAATTCTGTGACTTCACACACCTCCATTATGACTTCACACACCTCCATTCTATGACTTCACACACCTCCATTCTGACTTCACACACCTCAATTGTGTGACTTCACACACCTCCATTCTGACTTCACCCAGCTCCATTCAATGACTTCGCACAGCTCCAATCTGACTTCACACAGCTCCACTCTATGCTTTCCCACACCTCCATTCTATGATTTCACACACCTCCATTCTATGACTTCACACACCTCCATTCTGTGATTTCACACACCTCCATTCTGAATTCAAACACCACCGTTCTGTGACTTAACACACCTCCATTCTGTGACTTCACACACCACCATTCTGAGTTCACACACCTCCATTCTGTGACTTCACACACCTCCATTCTGACTTCAAACAGCTCCATTCTATGACTTCACACACCTCCATTCTGTGCCTTCACACACCTCCATTCTATGACTTAACACACCTTCATTCTTACTTCACAAACATCCATTCTATGACTTCACACACCTCCATTCTATGGCTTCACACACCTCCATTCTATGACTTCAACAACCTCCATTCTATGACTTCACACACCTCAATTCTGTGACTTCACAGACCTCCATTATGAATTCACACACATCCATTCTATGACTTCACACACCTCCATCCTATGACTTCACACACCTTCATTCTGTGACTTCACACACCTCCATTCTGAGTCCACACACCTCCATTCTGTGACTTTACACTACTCCATTCCGACTTCACACAGCTCCATTCTATGACTTCACACACCTCCATTCTGCGACTTCACACACCTCCATTCTATGACTTCACATACCTCCATTGTGACTTCACACAGCTCAATTCTATGAGTTCACACACCTCCATTCTGACTTCACACACCTCCATTCTATGACTTCACACACCTCCATTCTGACTTCTCACACCTCCATTGTGAGTTCACACACCTCCATTCTGAATTCACAAACATCAATTCTGTGACTTCACACACCTCCATACTTTGACTTCACACACCTCCGTTGTGAGTTCACACACCTCCATTCTGAATTCACAAACATCAATTCTGTGACTTCACACACCTCCATTCTATGACTTCACACACCTCCATTCTATGAGTTCACACACCTCCATTTTGACTTCACACACCTCCATTCTTTGACTTCATACACCTTCATTCTCACTTCAGAAACATCCATTCTATGACTTCACGCACCTACATTCTATGCCTTCACAAACCTCCGTTCTGTGACCACACACCTCCATTCTGAGTTCCCACACCTCCATTCTGTGACTTCACCCACCTCCATCCTGACTTCACACACCTCCATTCTGACTTCACAAACCTCAATTCTTTGACTTCACACACCTCCATTCTATGATTTCACACACTTCCATTCTATTAATTCACACACCTCCATTCCATGACTTCACACACCTCCATTCTATGAGTTCACACACCTCCATTCTATGAGTTCACACACCTCCATTTTGACTTCACACACCTCCATTCTTTGACTTCATACACCTTCATTCTCACTTCAGAAACATCCATTGTATGACTTCACGCACCAACATTCTATGACTTCACAAACCTCCGTTCTGTGACCACACACCTCCATTCTGAGTTCCCACACCTCCATTCTGTGACTTCACCCACCTCCATCCTGATTTCACACAGCTCCATTCTGACTTCACAAACCTCAATTCTTTGACTTCACACACCTTCATTCTATGATTTCTCACACCTCCATTCTATTAATTCACACACCACCATTCTGTGACTTCACACAACTCCATTCTATGACTTCCCTCACCTCCATTGTGTGACTTCACACACCTCCATTCTGAGTTCACAAACCTCCATTCGGTGACTTAACGCACCTCCATTCTGTGACTTCACACACCTCCGTTCTGACTTCACACACCTCCATTCTATGACTTCACACACCTCCATTCTGTGACTTCACACGCCTCAATTCTGTGACTTCACACACCTCCATTATGACTTCACACACCTCCATTCTATGACTTCACACACCTCCATTCTATGACTTCACCCACCTAGATTCTGTGACTTCACACACCTCCGTTCTGAGTTCACACACCTCAATTCTGTGACTTCACACACCTCCATTCTGACTTCACCAAGCTCCATTCAATGACTTCACACACCTCCATTCTTTGAATTCGCACACCTCCAATCTGACTTCACACAGCTCCACTCTATGCCTTCCCACACCTCCATTCTATGATTTCACACACCTCCATTCTGTGATTTCACACACCTCCATTCTGAGTTCAAACACCTCCGTTCTGTGACTTAACACAACTCGATTCTGTGACTTCAAACACCACCATTCTGAGTTCACACACCTCCATTCTGTGACTTCACACACCTCCATTCTGACTTCAAACAGCTCCATTCTATGACTTCACACACCTCCATTCTGTGCCTACACACAGCTTCATTCTATGACTTAACACACCTTCATTCCTTCTTCACAAACATCCATTCTATGACTTCACACACCTCCATTCTATGACTTCACACACCTCCATTCTATGACTTCACAAACCTCCATTCTGTGACTTCACACACCTCAATTCTGTGACTTCACACACCTCCATTATGAATTCACACACCTCCATTCTATGACTTCACACACCTCCATTCTATGACTTCACACACCTTCATTCTGTGACTTCACACACCTCCATTCTGAGTTCACACACCTCCATTCTTTGACTTCACACAACTCCAATCTGACTTCACACAGCTCCATTCTATGACTTCACACACCTCCATTCTGTGACTTCACACACCTCCATTCTATGACTTCACACACCTCCATTGTGACTTCACAAACATCAATTCTGTGACTTCACACAACTCCATTCTTACTTCACACACCTCCATTCTATGACTTCACACACCTCCATTCTGACTTCACACACCTCCATTCTATGACTTCACACAACTGCATTCTGACTTCAGACACCTTCATTCTATGAGTTCACACACGTGCATTGTGACTTCACACACCTCTATTCTATGACTTCACACACCTCCATTCTGTCTTCACACACCTCCATTCTGACTTCACAAACATCAATTCTGTGACTTCACACACCTCCACTCTTTGACTTCACACACCTCCATTGTGAGTTCACACACCTCCATTCTGAATTCACAAACATCAATTATGTGAATTCACACACCTCCATTCTATGACTTCACACACCTCCATTCTATGACTTCACACACCTCCATTCTATGACTTCACAAATCTCCATTCTGACTTCACACACCTCCATTCTGACTTCACAAACATCAATTCTGTGACTTCACACACCTCCATTCTATGACTTCACACACCTCCATTCTATGACTTCACACACCTCCATTCTGTGACTTCACACACTTCCATTCTTTGACTTCACACACCTCCATTTTTTGACTCCACACATCTCCATTGTGAGTTCACTCACCTCCATTCTATGACTTCACACACCTCCATTCTGACTTCACACAGCTCCATTCTATGACTTCACACACCTCCATTCTGTGCCTTCACACATCTCCATTTTATGACTAAACACACCTTCATTCTTACTTCACAAACATTCATTCTATAACTTCACACACCTCCATTCTATGACTTCACACACTTCCATTCTATGACTTTACACAACTCCATTCTGTGACTTCACACACCTCAATTCTGTGACTTCACACTCCTACATTATGACTTCACACACCTCCATTCTATGACTTCACACACCTCCATTCTGACTTCACACACCTCCATTCTATGACTTCCACACCTCCATTCTGTGACTTCACACACCACCATTCTATGACTTCACATACCTCCATTGTGACTACACACACCTCTATTCTATGAGTTCACATACCTCCATTCTGACTTCACACACCTCCATTCTATGACTTCACACACCTCCATTCTGACTTCACACACCTCCATTCTATGACTTCACACAACTCCATTCTGACTTCACACACCTCCATTCTGTGACTTCACACACCTCCATTCCATGACTTCACACACCTCCATTCTATGAGTTCACACACCTCCATTTGTGACTCTACACACCACCTTTTTGACTTCACCCACCTCCATTCTGTGATTTCACACACCTCCATTCTGTGACTGCACACACTTTTATTGTTTGCCTTCACACACCTCCATTCTTTGACTTCACACACCTCCTTTCTTTGACTTCACACACCTCCATTCTATGAGTTCACACACCTCCATTCTATGAGTTCACAAACCTCCATTTTGACTTCACAAACCTCCATTCTATGACTTCACACACCTTCATTCTTACTTCAGAAATATCCATTATATGACTTCACTCACTTCCATTCTATGACTTCACAAATCTCCGTTCTGTGATTTCACACACTTCCATTCTGAGTTCACACACCTCCATTCTCTGAGTTCACACACCTCCATTCTGTGACTTAACACACCTCCATTCTGTGACTTCACAGACCTCCATTCTGTGACTTCACACACCTTTATTGTTTGACTTCACACACCTCCATTCTGGGACTTCACACACCTCCATTGTGAGTTCACACACCTCCATTCTGTGACTTCACACACCTCCATTCTGTGACTTCACACACCTCCATTCTGTGACTACACACATCTCCATTCTGTGACTTCACACACCTCCATTCTATGACTTCACACACCTCCATTCTGTGACTTCACACACCTCCATTCTGTGACTTCACACACCTCAATTTTGACTTCACACACTTCCATTCTTTGACTTCACACACCTCCATTCTGTGACTTCACACACCACCATGGTTTGACTTCACACACCTCCCTTTTTGGACTTCACACACCTCCATTCCATGACTTCACGCATCTCCATTTTATGAGTTCGCACACCTCCATTTTGACTTCACACACCTACATTCTATGACTTCACACACCTTCATTCTACTTCAGAAACATCCTTTCTATGACTTCACACACCTCCATTCTATGACTTTACAAACCTCCATTCTGTGACTTCACACACCTCCATTCTGAGTTCACACACCTCAATTCTGTGACTTCACACACCTCAATTCTGACTTCACACACCTCCATTCTATGACTTCACACAATTCCTGTCTATGACTTCACACACCTCCATTCTTTGACTTCACACACTTCCATTGTGATTTCACACACCTCCATTATGACTTCACATAGCTCCATTCTATATCTTCACACATCTCCATTCTGTGCCTTCACACACCTCCAGTCTATGACTTAACACACCTTCATTCTTACTTCACAAACATCCATTCTATGATCACACACCTCCATTATGACTTCACACACCTCCATTTTATGACTTCACACACCTCCATTCTATGACTTCACAACTCCATTCTGTGATTTCACACACCTCCATTCTGAATTCAAACACCACCGTTCTGTGACTTAACACACCTCCATTCTGTGACTTCACACACCTTCATTCTGTGACTTCACACACCTCCATTCTGAGTCCACACACCTCCATTCTGTGACTTTACACTACTCCATTCCGACTTCAAACAGCTCCATTCTATGACTTCACACACCTCCATTCTGTGCCTTCACACACCTCCATTCTATGACTTAACACACCTTCATTCTTACTTCACAAACATCCATTCTATGACTTCACACACCTCCATTCTATGGCTTCACACACCTCCATTCTATGACTTCAACAACCTCCATTCTATGACTTCACACACCTCAATTCTGTGACTTCACAGACCTCCATTATGAATTCACACACATCCATTCTATGACTTCACACACCTCCATCCTATGACTTCACACACCTTCATTCTGTGACTTCACACACCTCCATTCTGAGTCCACACACCTCCATTCTGTGACTTTACACTACTCCATTCCGAATTCACACAGCTCCATTCTATGACTTCACACACCTCCATTCTGCGACTTCACACACCTCCATTCTATGACTTCACATACCTCCATTGTGACTTCACACAGCTCAATTCTATGAGTTCACACACCTCCATTCTGACTTCACACACCTCCATTCTATGACTTCACACACCTCCATTCTGACTTCTCACACCTCAATTGTGAGTTCACACACCTCCATTCTGAATTCACAAACATCAATTCTGTGACTTCACACACCTCCATACTTTGACTTCACACACCTCCGTTGTGAGTTCACACACCTCCATTCTGAATTCACAAACATCAATTCTGTGACTTCACACACCTCCATTCTATGACTTCACACACCTCCATTCTATGAGTTCACACACCTCCATTTTGACTTCACACACCTCCATTCTTTGACTTCATACACCTTCATTCTCACTTCAGAAACATCCATTCTATGACTTCACGCACCTACATTCTATGCCTTCACAAACCTCCGTTCTGTGACCACACACCTCCATTCTGAGTTCCCACACCTCCATTCTGTGACTTCACCCACCTCCATCCTGACTTCACACACCTCCATTCTGACTTCACAAACCTCAATTCTTTGACTTCACACACCTCCATTCTATGATTTCACACACTTCCATTCTATTAATTCACACACCTCCATTCCATGACTTCACACACCTCCATTCTATGAGTTCACACACCTCCATTCTATGAGTTCACACACCTCCATTTTGACTTCACACACCTCCATTCTTTGACTTCATACACCTTCATTCTCACTTCAGAAACATCCATTGTATGACTTCACGCACCAACATTCTATGACTTCACAAACCTCCGTTCTGTGACCACACACCTCCATTCTGAGTTCCCACACCTCCATTCTGTGACTTCACCCACCTCCATCCTGATTTCACACAGCTCCATTCTGACTTCACAAACCTCAATTCTTTGACTTCACACACCTTCATTCTATGATTTCTCACACCTCCATTCTATTAATTCACACACCACCATTCTGTGACTTCACACAACTCCATTCTATGACTTCCCTCACCTCCATTGTGTGACTTCACACACCTCCATTCTGAGTTCACAAACCTCCATTCGGTGACTTAACGCACCTCCATTCTGTGACTTCACACACCTCCGTTCTGACTTCACACACCTCCATTCTATGACTTCACACACCTCCATTCTGTGACTTCACACGCCTCAATTCTGTGACTTCACACACCTCCATTATGACTTCACACACCTCCATTCTATGACTTCACACACCTCCATTCTATGACTTCACCCACCTAGATTCTGTGACTTCACACACCTCCGTTCTGAGTTCACACACCTCAATTCTGTGACTTCACACACCTCCATTCTGACTTCACCAAGCTCCATTCAATGACTTCACACACCTCCATTCTTTGAATTCGCACACCTCCAATCTGACTTCACACAGCTCCACTCTATGCCTTCCCACACCTCCATTCTATGATTTCACACACCTCCATTCTATGACTTCACACACCTCCATTCTGTGATTTCACACACCTCCATTCTGAGTTCAAACACCTCCGTTCTGTGACTTAACACAACTCGATTCTGTGACTTCAAACACCACCATTCTGAGTTCACACACCTCCATTCTGTGACTTCACACTCCTTCATTCTGACTTCAAACAGCTCCATTCTATGACTTCACACATCTCCATTCTGTGCCTACACACACCTCCATTCTATGACTTAACACACCTTCATTCCTTCTTCACAAACATCCATTCTATGACTTCACACACCTCCATTCTATGACTTCACACACCTCCATTCTATGACTTCACAAACCTCCATTCTGTGACTTCACACACCTCAATTCTGTGACTTCACACACCTCCATTATGAATTCACACACCTCCATTCTATGACTTCACACACCTCCATTCTATGACTTCACACACCTTCATTCTGTGACTTCACACACCTCCATTCTGAGTTCACACACCTCCATTCTTTGACTTCACACAACTCCAATCTGACTTCACACAGCTCCATTCTATGACTTCACACACCTCCATTCTGTGACTTCACACACCTCCATTCTATGACTTCACACACCTCCATTGTGACTTCACAAACATCAATTCTGTGACTTCACACAACTCCATTCTTACTTCACACACCTCCATTCTATGACTTCACACACCTCCATTCTGACTTCACACACCTCCATTCTATGACTTCACACAACTCCATTCTGACTTCAGACACCTCCATTCTATGAGTTCACACACGTGCATTGTGACTTCACACACCTCCATTCTATGACTTCACACACCTCCATTCTGTCTTCACACACCTCCATTCTGACTTCACAAACATCAATTCTGTGACTTCACACACCTCCACTCTTTGACTTCACACACCTCCATTGTGAGTTCACACACCTCCATTCTGAATTCACAAACATCAATTATGTGAATTCACACACCTCCATTCTATGACTTCACACACCTCCATTCTATGACTTCACACACCTCCATTCTATGACTTCACAAATCTCCATTCTGACTTCACACACCTCCATTCTGACTTCACAAACATCAATTCTGTGACTTCACACACCTCCATTCTATGACTTCACACACCTCCATTCTATGACTTCACACACCTCCATTCTGTGACTTCACACACTTCCATTCTTTGACTTCACACACCTCCATTTTTTGACTCCACACATCTCCATTGTGAGTTCACTCACCTCCATTCTATGACTTCACACACCTCCATTCTGACTTCACACAGCTCCATTCTATGACTTCACACACCTCCATTCTGTGCCTTCACACATCTCCATTTTATGACTAAACACACCTTCATTCTTACTTCACAAACATTCATTCTATAACTTCACACACCTCCATTCCATGACTTCACACACTTCCATTCTATGACTTTACACAACTCCATTCTGTGACTTCACACACCTCCATTCTGACTTCACACACCTCCATTCTATGACTTCCACACCTCCATTCTGTGACTTCACACACCACCATTCTATGACTTCACATACCTCCATTGTGACTACACACACCTCTATTCTATGAGTTCACACACCTCCATTCTGACTTCACACACCTCCATTCTATGACTTCACACACCTCCATTCTGACTTCACACACCTCCATTCTATGACTTCACACAACTCCATTCTGACTTCACACACCTCCATTCTGTGACTTCACACACCTCCATTCCATGACTTCACACACCTCCATTCTATGAGTTCACACACCTCCATTTGTGACTCTACACACCACCTTTTTGACTTCACACACCTCCATTCTGTGATTTCACACACCTCCATTCTGTGACTGCACACACTTTTATTGTTTGCCTTCACACACCTCCATTCTTTGACTTCACACACCTCCTTTCTTTGACTTCACACACCTCCATTCTATGAGTTCACACACCTCCATTCTATGAGTTCACACACCTCCATTTTGACTTCACAAACCTCCATTCTATGACTTCACACACCTTCATTCTTACTTCAGAAATATCCATTATATGACTTCACTCACTTCCATTCTATGACTTCACAAATCTCCGTTCTGTGATTTCACACACTTCCATTCTGAGTTCACACACCTCCATTCTCTGAGTTCACACACCTCCATTCTGTGACTTAACACACCTCCATTCTGTGACTTCACAGACCTCCATTCTGTGACTTCACACACCTTTATTGTTTGACTTCACACACCTCCATTCTGGGACTTCACACACCTCCATTGTGAGTTCACACACCTCCATTCTGTGACTTCACACACCTCCATTCTGTGACTTCACACACCTCCATTCTGTGACTACACACATCTCCATTCTGTGACTTCACACACCTCCATTCTATGACTTCACACACCTCCATTCTGTGACTTCACACACCTCCATTCTGTGACTTCACACACCTCAATTTTGACTTCACACACTTCCATTCTTTGACTTCACACACCTCCATTCTGTGTCTTCACACACCACCATGGTTTGACTTCACACACCTCCCTTTTTGGACTTCACACACCTCCATTGCATGACTTCACGCATCTCCATTTTATGAGTTCGCACACCTCCATTTTGACTTCACACACCTACATTCTATGACTTCACACACCTTCATTCTACTTCAGAAACATCCTTTCTATGACTTCACACACCTCCATTCTATGACTTTACAAACCTCCATTCTGTGACTTCACACACCTCCATTCTGAGTTCACACACCTCAATTCTGTGACTTCACACACCTCAATTCTGACTTCACACACCTCCATTCTATGACTTCACACAATTCCTGTCTATGACTTCACACACCTCCATTCTTTGACTTCACACACTTCCATTGTGATTTCACACACCTCCATTATGACTTCACATAGCTCCATTCTATGTCTTCACACATCTCCATTCTGTGCCGTCACACACCTCCAGTCTATGACTTAACACACCTTCACTCTTACTTCACAAACATCCATTCTATGATCACACACCTCCATTATGACTTCACACACCTCCATTCTATGACTTCACACACCTCCATTCTATGACTTCACACCTCCATTCTGTGATTTCACACACCCCCATTCTGAGTTTACACACCTCCATTCTGTGACTTCACACACCTCCAATCTGACTTCACACAGCTCCATTCTATTACTTCACACACCTCCATACTGTGACTTCACACACCTCCATTCTATGATTTCAATCACCTCCCTTTGACTTCACAAACCTCCATTCTATGACTTCACACAACTCCATTCTGACTTCACACACCTCCATTCTGTGACTTCACACATCCATTCCATGACTACACACACCTCCATTCCATGATTTCACACACCTCCATTCGATGACTTCACACACCTCCATTCTATTATTTCACACACCTCCCTTGTGACTTCACACACCTCAATTCTATGACTTCACACATCTACATTCTGACTTCACACACCTCCATTCTCTGACTTCACACACCTCCATTCCATGACTTCACACACCTCCATTCTGTGATTTCACACACCTCCATTCTGTGACTTCACACACCTTTATTCTTTGACTTCACACAATGCATTCTTTGACTTCACACACCTTTATTCCATGACTTCACACACCTCCATTCTATGAGTTCTTAGACCTCCATTCTATGAGTTCACACACCTCCATTTTGACTTCATACACCTCCATTCTATGACTTCACACACATTCATTCTTATTCAGAAACATCCATTCTATGACTTCACACACCTCCATTCTGTGACTTCACACACCTCCATTCCATGACTTCACACACCTCCATTCTTTGACTTCACACACCTCCGTTCTATGAGTTCACACCCCTCCATTTTTGACTCTACACACCACATTTTTGACTTCACACACCTCCATTCTGTGATTTCACACACCTCCATTCTGTGACTTCACACACCTTTATTGTTTGACTTCACACACCTCCATTCTTTGACTTCACACACCTCCATTGCATGACTTCACACACCTCCATTCTATGAGTTCACAAACCTCCATTCTATGAGTTCACACACATCCATTTTGACTTCACACACCTCCATTCTGTGACTTCACACACCTCCATTCTGTGACTTCATATACCTCCATTCTATGACTTCACACACCTACATTCTGTGACTTCACACACCTCTATTTTTGGACTTCACACACCTCCATTCCATGACTTCACACATCTCCATTTTATGAGTTCGCACACCTCTATTTTGACTTCACACTCCTCCATTCTATGACTTCACACGCCTTCATTCTACTTCAGAAACATCCGTTCTATGACTTCACACACCTCCAAACTATGACTTCACACACCTCCATTCTTTGACTTCACACACCTCCATTCTATGACTTCACACACCTCCATTCTATGAATTCACACATCTCCATTCTGTGACTTCACACAACTCCATTCTATGACTTCCCACACCTCCATTCTGGGACTTCACAGACCTCCATTCTGAGTTCACACACCTCCGTTCTGTGAATTAACACACCTTCATTCCGTGACTTCACACACCTTCATTCTATGATTTCACACACCTCCATTCTATGACTTCACACACCTGCATTCTGTGACTTCACACACCTCCATTTTGACTTCACACACTTCCATTCTGTGACTTAACACACCTCCATTCTGTGACTTCGCACACCTCCATTGTGACTTCACACAGCTCCATTCTATGACTTCACACACTTCCATTCTGTGCCTTCACACATCTCCATTCGAGGACTTAACACACCTTCATTCTTACTTCACAAACATCCATTCTATGACTTCACACACCTCCATTCTATGACTTCACACACCTCCATTCTATGACTTCACAAACCTCCATTCTGTGACTTCACACACCTCAATTCTGTGACTTCACACACCTACATTTTGATCTCACACACCTCCATTCTATGACTTTACACACCTCCATTCTGTGACTTCACACACATCCATTCTGAGTTCACAAACCTCCATTCTGTGACTTAACGCACCTCCATTCTGTGACTTCAAAAACCTCCGTTCTGACTTCACACACCTCCATTCTATGACTTCACACACCTCCATTCTGTGACTTCACACACCTCAATTCTGTGACTTCACACACCTCCATTATGACTTCACACACCTCCATTCTATGACTTCACACACCTCCATTCTGACTTCACACACCTCAATTGTGTGACTTCACACACCTCCATTCTGACTTCACCCAGCTCCATTCAATGACTTCGCACAGCTCCAATCTGACTTCACACAGCTCCACTCTATGCTTTCCCACACCTCCATTCTATGATTTCACACACCTCCATTCTATGACTTCACACACCTCCATTGGGTGATTTCACACACCTCCATTCTGAATTCAAACACCACCGTTCTGTGACTTAACACACCTCCATTCTGTGACTTCACACACCACCATTCTGAGTTCACACACCTCCATTCTGTGACTTCACACACCTCCATTCTGACTTCAAACAGCTCCATTCTATGACTTCACACACCTCCATTCTGTGCCTTCACACACCTCCATTCTATGACTTAACACACCTTCATTCTTACTTCACAAACATCCATTCTATGACTTCACACACCTCCATTCTATGGCTTCACACACCTCCATTCTATGACTTCAACAACCTCCATTCTATGACTTCACACACCTCAATTCTGTGACTTCACAGACCTCCATTATGAATTCACACACATCCATTCTATGACTTCACACACCTCCATCCTATGACTTCACACACCTTCATTCTGTGACTTCACACACCTCCATTCTGAGTCCACACACCTCCATTCTGTGACTTTACACTACTCCATTCCGACTTCACACAGCTCCATTCTATGACTTCACACACCTCCATTCTGCGACTTCACACACCTCCATTCTATGACTTCACATACCTCCATTGTGACTTCACACAGCTCAATTCTATGAGTTCACACACCTCCATTCTGACTTCACACACCTCCATTCTATGACTTCACACACCTCCATTCTGACTTCTCACACCTCCATTGTGAGTTCACACACCTCCATTCTGAATTCACAAACATCAATTCTGTGACTTCACACACCTCCATACTTTGACTTCACACACCTCCGTTGTGAGTTCACACACCTCCATTCTGAATTCACAAACATCAATTCTGTGACTTCACACACCTCCATTCTATGACTTCACACACCTCCATTCTATGAGTTCACACACCTCCATTTTGACTTCACACACCTCCATTCTTTGACTTCATACACCTTCATTCTCACTTCAGAAACATCCATTCTATGACTTCACGCACCTACATTCTATGCCTTCACAAACCTCCGTTCTGTGACCACACACCTCCATTCTGAGTTCCCACACCTCCATTCTGTGACTTCACCCACCTCCATCCTGACTTCACACACCTCCATTCTGACTTCACAAACCTCAATTCTTTGACTTCACACACCTCCATTCTATGATTTCACACACTTCCATTCTATTAATTCACACACCTCCATTCCATGACTTCACACACCTCCATTCTATGAGTTCACACACCTCCATTCTATGAGTTCACACACCTCCATTTTGACTTCACACACCCCCATTCTTTGACTTCATACACCTTCATTCTCACTTCAGAAACATCCATTGTATGACTTCACGCACCAACATTCTATGACTTCACAAACCTCCGTTCTGTGA
The DNA here is from genome assembly GCA_024803745.1 of Megascapheus bottae. NCBI lineage: Eukaryota > Metazoa > Chordata > Mammalia > Rodentia > Geomyidae > Megascapheus > Megascapheus bottae. The sequence continues at coordinate 399,425 of JANJXV010000328.1, read as the reverse complement.
CCACACACCTCCATTCTGAGTTCCCACACCTCCATTCTGTCACTTCACCCACCTCCATCCTGATTTCACACAGCTCCATTCTGACTTCACAAACCTCAATTCTTTGACTTCACACACCTTCATTCTATGATTTCTCACACCTCCATTCTATTAATTCACACACCACCATTCTGTGACTTCACACAACTCCATTCTATGACTTCCCTCACCTCCATTGTGTGACTTCACACACCTCCATTCTGAGTTCACAAACCTCCATTCGGTGACTTAACGCACCTCCATTCTGTGACTTCACACACCTCCGTTCTGACTTCACACACCTCCATTCTATGACTTCACACACCTCCATTCTGTGACTTCACACGCCTCAATTCTGTGACTTCACACACCTCCATTATGACTTCACACACCTCCATTCTATGACTTCACACACCTCCATTCTATGACTTCACCCACCTAGATTCTGTGACTTCACACACCTCCGTTCTGAGTTCACACACCTCAATTCTGTGACTTCACACACCTCCATTCTGACTTCACCAAGCTCCATTCAATGACTTCACACACCTCCATTCTTTGAATTCGCACACCTCCAATCTGACTTCACACAGCTCCACTCTATGCCTTCCCACACCTCCATTCTATGATTTCACACACCTCCATTCTGTGATTTCACACACCTCCATTCTGAGTTCAAACACCTCCGTTCTGTGACTTAACACAACTCGATTCTGTGACTTCAAACACCACCATTCTGAGTTCACACACCTCCATTCTGTGACTTCACACACCTCCATTCTGACTTCAAACAGCTCCATTCTATGACTTCACACACCTCCATTCTGTGCCTACACACAGCTTCATTCTATGACTTAACACACCTTCATTCCTTCTTCACAAACATCCATTCTATGACTTCACACACCTCCATTCTATGACTTCACACACCTCCATTCTATGACTTCACAAACCTCCATTCTGTGACTTCACACACCTCAATTCTGTGACTTCACACACCTCCATTATGAATTCACACACCTCCATTCTATGACTTCACACACCTCCATTCTATGACTTCACACACCTTCATTCTGTGACTTCACACACCTCCATTCTGAGTTCACACACCTCCATTCTTTGACTTCACACAACTCCAATCTGACTTCACACAGCTCCATTCTATGACTTCACACACCTCCATTCTGTGACTTCACACACCTCCATTCTATGACTTCACACACCTCCATTGTGACTTCACAAACATCAATTCTGTGACTTCACACAACTCCATTCTTACTTCACACACCTCCATTCTATGACTTCACACACCTCCATTCTGACTTCACACACCTCCATTCTATGACTTCACACAACTGCATTCTGACTTCAGACACCTCCATTCTATGAGTTCACACACGTGCATTGTGACTTCACACACCTCTATTCTATGACTTCACACACCTCCATTCTGTCTTCACACACCTCCATTCTGACTTCACAAACATCAATTCTGTGACTTCACACACCTCCACTCTTTGACTTCACACACCTCCATTGTGAGTTCACACACCTCCATTCTGAATTCACAAACATCAATTATGTGAATTCACACACCTCCATTCTATGACTTCACACACCTCCATTCTATGACTTCACACACCTCCATTCTATGACTTCACAAATCTCCATTCTGACTTCACACACCTCCATTCTGACTTCACAAACATCAATTCTGTGACTTCACACACCTCCATTCTATGACTTCACACACCTCCATTCTATGACTTCACACACCTCCATTCTGTGACTTCACACACTTCCATTCTTTGACTTCACACACCTCCATTTTTTGACTCCACACATCTCCATTGTGAGTTCACTCACCTCCATTCTATGACTTCACACACCTCCATTCTGACTTCACACAGCTCCATTCTATGACTTCACACACCTCCATTCTGTGCCTTCACACATCTCCATTTTATGACTAAACACACCTTCATTCTTACTTCACAAACATTCATTCTATAACTTCACACACCTCCATTCTATGACTTCACACACTTCCATTCTATGACTTTACACAACTCCATTCTGTGACTTCACACACCTCAATTCTGTGACTTCACACTCCTACATTATGACTTCACACACCTCCATTCTATGACTTCACACACCTCCATTCTGACTTCACACACCTCCATTCTATGACTTCCACACCTCCATTCTGTGACTTCACACACCACCATTCTATGACTTCACATACCTCCATTGTGACTACACACACCTCTATTCTATGAGTTCACATACCTCCATTCTGACTTCACACACCTCCATTCTATGACTTCACACACCTCCATTCTGACTTCACACACCTCCATTCTATGACTTCACACAACTCCATTCTGACTTCACACACCTCCATTCTGTGACTTCACACACCTCCATTCCATGACTTCACACACCTCCATTCTATGAGTTCACACACCTCCATTCTATGAGTTCACACACCTCCATTTTGACTTCACAAACCTCCATTCTATGACTTCACACACCTTCATTCTTACTTCAGAAATATCCATTATATGACTTCACTCACTTCCATTCTATGACTTCACAAATCTCCGTTCTGTGATTTCACACACTTCCATTCTGAGTTCACACACCTCCATTCTCTGAGTTCACACACCTCCATTCTGTGACTTAACACACCTCCATTCTGTGACTTCACAGACCTCCATTCTGTGACTTCACACACCTTTATTGTTTGACTTCACACACCTCCATTCTGGGACTTCACACACCTCCATTGTGAGTTCACACACCTCCATTCTGTGACTTCACACACCTCCATTCTGTGACTTCACACACCTCCATTCTGTGACTACACACATCTCCATTCTGTGACTTCACACACCTCCATTCTATGACTTCACACACCTCCATTCTGTGACTTCACACACCTCCATTCTGTGACTTCACACACCTCAATTTTGACTTCACACACTTCCATTCTTTGACTTCACACACCTCCATTCTGTGACTTCACACACCACCATGGTTTGACTTCACACACCTCCCTTTTTGGACTTCACACACCTCCATTCCATGACTTCACGCATCTCCATTTTATGAGTTCGCACACCTCCATTTTGACTTCACACACCTACATTCTATGACTTCACACACCTTCATTCTACTTCAGAAACATCCTTTCTATGACTTCACACACCTCCATTCTATGACTTTACAAACCTCCATTCTGTGACTTCACACACCTCCATTCTGAGTTCACACACCTCAATTCTGTGACTTCACACACCTCAATTCTGACTTCACACACCTCCATTCTATGACTTCACACAATTCCTGTCTATGACTTCACACACCTCCATTCTTTGACTTCACACACTTCCATTGTGATTTCACACACCTCCATTATGACTTCACATAGCTCCATTCTATATCTTCACACATCTCCATTCTGTGCCTTCACACACCTCCAGTCTATGACTTAACACACCTTCATTCTTACTTCACAAACATCCATTCTATGATCACACACCTCCATTATGACTTCACACACCTCCATTTTATGACTTCACACACCTCCATTCTATGACTTCACAACTCCATTCTGTGATTTCACACACCTCCATTCTGAATTCAAACACCACCGTTCTGTGACTTAACACACCTCCATTCTGTGACTTCACACACCTTCATTCTGTGACTTCACACACCTCCATTCTGAGTCCACACACCTCCATTCTGTGACTTTACACTACTCCATTCCGACTTCAAACAGCTCCATTCTATGACTTCACACACCTCCATTCTGTGCCTTCACACACCTCCATTCTATGACTTAACACACCTTCATTCTTACTTCACAAACATCCATTCTATGACTTCACACACCTCCATTCTATGGCTTCACACACCTCCATTCTATGACTTCAACAACCTCCATTCTATGACTTCACACACCTCAATTCTGTGACTTCACAGACCTCCATTATGAATTCACACACATCCATTCTATGACTTCACACACCTCCATCCTATGACTTCACACACCTTCATTCTGTGACTTCACACACCTCCATTCTGAGTCCACACACCTCCATTCTGTGACTTTACACTACTCCATTCCGAATTCACACAGCTCCATTCTATGACTTCACACACCTCCATTCTGCGACTTCACACACCTCCATTCTATGACTTCACATACCTCCATTGTGACTTCACACAGCTCAATTCTATGAGTTCACACACCTCCATTCTGACTTCACACACCTCCATTCTATGACTTCACACACCTCCATTCTGACTTCTCACACCTCAATTGTGAGTTCACACACCTCCATTCTGAATTCACAAACATCAATTCTGTGACTTCACACACCTCCATACTTTGACTTCACACACCTCCGTTGTGAGTTCACACACCTCCATTCTGAATTCACAAACATCAATTCTGTGACTTCACACACCTCCATTCTATGACTTCACACACCTCCATTCTATGAGTTCACACACCTCCATTTTGACTTCACACACCTCCATTCTTTGACTTCATACACCTTCATTCTCACTTCAGAAACATCCATTCTATGACTTCACGCACCTACATTCTATGCCTTCACAAACCTCCGTTCTGTGACCACACACCTCCATTCTGAGTTCCCACACCTCCATTCTGTGACTTCACCCACCTCCATCCTGACTTCACACACCTCCATTCTGACTTCACAAACCTCAATTCTTTGACTTCACACACCTCCATTCTATGATTTCACACACTTCCATTCTATTAATTCACACACCTCCATTCCATGACTTCACACACCTCCATTCTATGAGTTCACACACCTCCATTCTATGAGTTCACACACCTCCATTTTGACTTCACACACCTCCATTCTTTGACTTCATACACCTTCATTCTCACTTCAGAAACATCCATTGTATGACTTCACGCACCAACATTCTATGACTTCACAAACCTCCGTTCTGTGACCACACACCTCCATTCTGAGTTCCCACACCTCCATTCTGTCACTTCACCCACCTCCATCCTGATTTCACACAGCTCCATTCTGACTTCACAAACCTCAATTCTTTGACTTCACACACCTTCATTCTATGATTTCTCACACCTCCATTCTATTAATTCACACACCACCATTCTGTGACTTCACACAACTCCATTCTATGACTTCCCTCACCTCCATTGTGTGACTTCACACACCTCCATTCTGAGTTCACAAACCTCCATTCGGTGACTTAACGCACCTCCATTCTGTGACTTCACACACCTCCGTTCTGACTTCACACACCTCCATTCTATGACTTCACACACCTCCATTCTGTGACTTCACACGCCTCAATTCTGTGACTTCACACACCTCCATTATGACTTCACACACCTCCATTCTATGACTTCACACACCTCCATTCTATGACTTCACCCACCTAGATTCTGTGACTTCACACACCTCCGTTCTGAGTTCACACACCTCAATTCTGTGACTTCACACACCTCCATTCTGACTTCACCAAGCTCCATTCAATGACTTCACACACCTCCATTCTTTGAATTCGCACACCTCCAATCTGACTTCACACAGCTCCACTCTATGCCTTCCCACACCTCCATTCTATGATTTCACACACCTCCATTCTATGACTTCACACACCTCCATTCTGTGATTTCACACACCTCCATTCTGAGTTCAAACACCTCCGTTCTGTGACTTAACACAACTCGATTCTGTGACTTCAAACACCACCATTCTGAGTTCACACACCTCCATTCTGTGACTTCACACTCCTTCATTCTGACTTCAAACAGCTCCATTCTATGACTTCACACACCTCCATTCTGTGCCTACACACACCTCCATTCTATGACTTAACACACCTTCATTCCTTCTTCACAAACATCCATTCTATGACTTCACACACCTCCATTCTATGACTTCACACACCTCCATTCTATGACTTCACAAACCTCCATTCTGTGACTTCACACACCTCAATTCTGTGACTTCACACACCTCCATTATGAATTCACACACCTCCATTCTATGACTTCACACACCTCCATTCTATGACTTCACACACCTTCATTCTGTGACTTCACACACCTCCATTCTGAGTTCACACACCTCCATTCTTTGACTTCACACAACTCCAATCTGACTTCACACAGCTCCATTCTATGACTTCACACACCTCCATTCTGTGACTTCACACACCTCCATTCTATGACTTCACACACCTCCATTGTGACTTCACAAACATCAATTCTGTGACTTCACACAACTCCATTCTTACTTCACACACCTCCATTCTATGACTTCACACACCTCCATTCTGACTTCACACACCTCCATTCTATGACTTCACACAACTCCATTCTGACTTCAGACACCTCCATTCTATGAGTTCACACACGTGCATTGTGACTTCACACACCTCCATTCTATGACTTCACACACCTCCATTCTGTCTTCACACACCTCCATTCTGACTTCACAAACATCAATTCTGTGACTTCACACACCTCCACTCTTTGACTTCACACACCTCCATTGTGAGTTCACACACCTCCATTCTGAATTCACAAACATCAATTATGTGAATTCACACACCTCCATTCTATGACTTCACACACCTCCATTCTATGACTTCACACACCTCCATTCTATGACTTCACAAATCTCCATTCTGACTTCACACACCTCCATTCTGACTTCACAAACATCAATTCTGTGACTTCACACACCTCCATTCTATGACTTCACACACCTCCATTCTATGACTTCACACACCTCCATTCTGTGACTTCACACACTTCCATTCTTTGACTTCACACACCTCCATTTTTTGACTCCACACATCTCCATTGTGAGTTCACTCACCTCCATTCTATGACTTCACACACCTCCATTCTGACTTCACACAGCTCCATTCTATGACTTCACACACCTCCATTCTGTGCCTTCACACATCTCCATTTTATGACTAAACACACCTTCATTCTTACTTCACAAACATTCATTCTATAACTTCACACACCTCCATTCCATGACTTCACACACTTCCATTCTATGACTTTACACAACTCCATTCTGTGACTTCACACACCTCCATTCTGACTTCACACACCTCCATTCTATGACTTCCACACCTCCATTCTGTGACTTCACACACCACCATTCTATGACTTCACATACCTCCATTGTGACTACACACACCTCTATTCTATGAGTTCACACACCTCCATTCTGACTTCACACACCTCCATTCTATGACTTCACACACCTCCATTCTGACTTCACACACCTCCATTCTATGACTTCACACAACTCCATTCTGACTTCACACACCTCCATTCTGTGACTTCACACACCTCCATTCCATGACTTCACACACCTCCATTCTATGAGTTCACACACCTCCATTTGTGACTCTACACACCACCTTTTTGACTTCACACACCTCCATTCTGTGATTTCACACACCTCCATTCTGTGACTGCACACACTTTTATTGTTTGCCTTCACACACCTCCATTCTTTGACTTCACACACCTCCTTTCTTTGACTTCACACACCTCCATTCTATGAGTTCACACACCTCCATTCTATGAGTTCACACACCTTCATTTTGACTTCACAAACCTCCATTCTATGACTTCACACACCTTCATTCTTACTTCAGAAATATCCATTATATGACTTCACTCACTTCCATTCTATGACTTCACAAATCTCCGTTCTGTGATTTCACACACTTCCATTCTGAGTTCACACACCTCCATTCTCTGAGTTCACACACCTCCATTCTGTGACTTAACACACCTCCATTCTGTGACTTCACAGACCTCCATTCTGTGACTTCACACACCTTTATTGTTTGACTTCACACACCTCCATTCTGGGACTTCACACACCTCCATTGTGAGTTCACACACCTCCATTCTGTGACTTCACACACCTCCATTCTGTGACTTCACACACCTCCATTCTGTGACTACACACATCTCCATTCTGTGACTTCACACACCTCCATTCTATGACTTCACACACCTCCATTCTGTGACTTTACACACCTCCATTCTGTGACTTCACACACCTCAATTTTGACTTCACACACTTCCATTCTTTGACTTCACACACCTCCATTCTGTGTCTTCACACACCACCATGGTTTGACTTCACACACCTCCCTTTTTGGACTTCACACACCTCCATTGCATGACTTCACGCATCTCCATTTTATGAGTTCGCACACCTCCATTTTGACTTCACACACCTACATTCTATGACTTCACACACCTTCATTCTACTTCAGAAACATCCTTTCTATGACTTCACACACCTCCATTCTATGACTTTACAAACCTCCATTCTGTGACTTCACACACCTCCATTCTGAGTTCACACACCTCAATTCTGTGACTTCACACACCTCAATTCTGACTTCACACACCTCCATTCTATGACTTCACACAATTCCTGTCTATGACTTCACACACCTCCATTCTTTGACTTCACACACTTCCATTGTGATTTCACACACCTCCATTATGACTTCACATAGCTCCATTCTATGTCTTCACACATCTCCATTCTGTGCCGTCACACACCTCCAGTCTATGACTTAACACACCTTCATTCTTACTTCACAAACATCCATTCTATGATCACACACCTCCATTATGACTTCACACACCTCCATTCTATGACTTCACACACCTCCATTCTATGACTTCACACCTCCATTCTGTGATTTCACACACCCCCATTCTGAGTTTACACACCTCCATTCTGTGACTTCACACACCTCCAATCTGACTTCACACAGCTCCATTCTATTACTTCACACACCTCCATACTGTGACTTCACACACCTCCATTCTATGATTTCAATCACCTCCCTTTGACTTCACAAACCTCCATTCTATGACTTCACACAACTCCATTCTGACTTCACACACCTCCATTCTGTGACTTCACACATCCATTCCATGACTACACACACCTCCATTCCATGATTTCACACACCTCCATTCGATGACTTCACACACCTCCATTCTATGATTTCACACACCTCCCTTGTGACTTCACACACCTCAATTCTATGACTTCACACATCTACATTCTGACTTCACACACCTCCATTCTCTGACTTCACACACCTCCATTCCATGACTTCACACACCTCCATTCTGTGATTTCACACACCTCCATTCTGTGACTTCACACACCTTTATTCTTTGACTTCACACAATGCATTCTTTGACTTCACACACCTTTATTCCATGACTTCACACACCTCCATTCTATGAGTTCTTAGACCTCCATTCTATGAGTTCACACACCTCCATTTTGACTTCATACACCTCCATTCTATGACTTCACACACATTCATTCTTATTCAGAAACATCCATTCTATGACTTCACACACCTCCATTCTGTGACTTCACACACCTCCATTCCATGACTTCACACACCTCCATTCTTTGACTTCACACACCTCCGTTCTATGAGTTCACACCCCTCCATTTTTGACTCTACACACCACATTTTTGACTTCACACACCTCCATTCTGTGATTTCACACACCTCCATTCTGTGACTTCACACACCTTTATTGTTTGACTTCACACACCTCCATTCTTTGACTTCACACACCTCCATTGCATGACTTCACACACCTCCATTCTATGAGTTCACAAACCTCCATTCTATGAGTTCACACACATCCATTTTGACTTCACACACCTCCATTCTGTGACTTCACACACCTCCATTCTGTGACTTCATATACCTCCATTCTATGACTTCACACACCTACATTCTGTGACTTCACACACCTCTATTTTTGGACTTCACACACCTCCATTCCATGACTTCACACATCTCCATTTTATGAGTTCGCACACCTCTATTTTGACTTCACACTCCTCCATTCTATGACTTCACACGCCTTCATTCTACTTCAGAAACATCCGTTCTATGACTTCACACACCTCCAAACTATGACTTCACACACCTCCATTCTTTGACTTCACACACCTCCATTCTATGACTTCACACACCTCCATTCTATGAATTCACACATCTCCATTCTGTGACTTCACACAACTCCATTCTATGACTTCCCACACCTCCATTCTGGGACTTCACAGACCTCCATTCTGAGTTCACACACCTCCGTTCTGTGAATTAACACACCTTCATTCCGTGACTTCACACACCTTCATTCTATGATTTCACACACCTCCATTCTATGACTTCACACACCTGCATTCTGTGACTTCACACACCTCCATTTTGACTTCACACACTTCCATTCTGTGACTTAACACACCTCCATTCTGTGACTTCGCACACCTCCATTGTTTGACTTCACACACCTCCATTCTTTGAATTCACACACCTCCATTCCATGACTTCACACACCTCTACTCTATCAGTTCACACACATCCATTCTATGAGTTCACACACCACCATTTTGACTTCATACACCTCTATTCTATGACTTCACACACCTACCTTCTTACTTCAGGAACATCCATTTTATGAATTCACCCACCTCCATTCTATGACTTCAAAAACCTCCATTCTATGACTTCACACACCTCCATTCTATGACTTCACACACCTCCATCCTATGACTTCACACACCTCCATTCTATGACTTCACACACCTCCATTCTATGACTTCACACACCTCCATTCTGTGACTTCACACACCTCCATTCTATGAGTTCACACACCTGCATTGTGACTTCACACACCTCCATTCTATGACTTCACACACCTCCATTCTGACTTCACACACCTCCATTCTGACTTCACAAACATCAATTCTGTGACTTCACACACCTCCATTCTTTGACTTCACACAACTCCATTGTGAGTTCACACACCTCCATTCTGACTTCACAAACATCAATTCTGTGACTTCACACACATCCATTCTACAACTTCACACACCTCCATTCTATGACTTCACAAACTTCCATTCTGACTTCAAACACCTCCATTCTGACTTCACAAACATCAATTCTGTGACTTCACACAACTCCATTCTCTGACTTCACACACCTCCATTCTATGACTTCACACACCTCCATTCTATGACTTCACAAACTTCCATTCTTTGACTTCACACACCTCCATTCTTTGACTTCACACATCTCCATTGTGAGTTTGCACACCTTCATTCTATGACTTCACACACCTCCATTCTGACTTCACACAGCTCCATTCTATGACTTCACACACCTCCATTCTGTGCCTTCACACATCTCCATTCGAGGACTTAACACACCTTCATTCTTACTTCACAAACATCCATACTATGACTTCACACACCTCCATTCTATGACTTCACACACCTCCATTCTATGACTTCACAAACCTCCATTCTGTGACTTCACACACCTCAATTCTGTGACTTCACACACCTACATTTTGATCTCACACACCTCCATTCTATGACTTTACACACCTCCATTCTATGACTTCACACACATCCATTCTGAGTTCACAAACCTCCATTCTGTGACTTCAAACACCTCCGTTCTGACTTCACACACCTCCATTCTATGACTTCACACACCTCCATTCTGTGACTTCACACACCTCAATTCTGTGACTTCACACACCTCCATTATGACTTCACACACCTCCATTCTATGACTTCACACACCTCCATTCTGACTTCACACACCTCAATTGTGTGACTTCACACACCTCCATTCTGACTTCACCCAGCTCCATTCAATGACTTCGCACAGCTCCAATCTGACTTCACACAGCTCCACTCTATGCTTTCCCACACCTCCATTCTATGATTTCACACACCTCCATTCTATGACTTCACACACCTCCATTCTGTGATTTCACACACCTCCATTCTGAATTCAAACACCACCGTTCTGTGACTTAACACACCTCCATTCTGTGACTTCACACACCACCATTCTGAGTTCACACACCTCCATTCTGTGACTTCACACACCTCCATTCTGACTTCAAACAGCTCCATTCTATGACTTCACACACCTCCATTCTGTGCCTTCACACACCTCCATTCTATGACTTAACACACCTTCATTCTTACTTCACAAACATCCATTCTATGACTTCACACACCTCCATTCTATGGCTTCACACACCTCCATTCTATGACTTCAACAACCTCCATTCTATGACTTCACACACCTCAATTCTGTGACTTCACAGACCTCCATTATGAATTCACACACATCCATTCTATGACTTCACACACCTCCATCCTATGACTTCACACACCTTCATTCTGTGACTTCACACACCTCCATTCTGAGTCCACACACCTCCATTCTGTGACTTTACACTACTCCATTCCGACTTCACACAGCTCCATTCTATGACTTCACACACCTCCATTCTGCGACTTCACACACCTCCATTCTATGACTTCACATACCTCCATTGTGACTTCACACAGCTCAATTCTATGAGTTCACACACCTCCATTCTGACTTCACACACCTCCATTCTATGACTTCACACACCTCCATTCTGACTTCTCACACCTCCATTGTGAGTTCACACACCTCCATTCTGAATTCACAAACATCAATTCTGTGACTTCACACACCTCCATACTTTGACTTCACACACCTCCGTTGTGAGTTCACACACCTCCATTCTGAATTCACAAACATCAATTCTGTGACTTCACACACCTCCATTCTATGACTTCACACACCTCCATTCTATGAGTTCACACACCTCCATTTTGACTTCACACACCTCCATTCTTTGACTTCATACACCTTCATTCTCACTTCAGAAACATCCATTCTATGACTTCACGCACCTACATTCTATGCCTTCACAAACCTCCGTTCTGTGACCACACACCTCCATTCTGAGTTCCCACACCTCCATTCTGTGACTTCACCCACCTCCATCCTGACTTCACACACCTCCATTCTGACTTCACAAACCTCAATTCTTTGACTTCACACACCTCCATTCTATGATTTCACACACTTCCATTCTATTAATTCACACACCTCCATTCCATGACTTCACACACCTCCATTCTATGAGTTCACACACCTCCATTCTATGAGTTCACACACCTCCATTTTGACTTCACACACCTCCATTCTTTGACTTCATACACCTTCATTCTCACTTCAGAAACATCCATTGTATGACTTCACGCACCAACATTCTATGACTTCACAAACCTCCGTTCTGTGACCACACACCTCCATTCTGAGTTCCCACACCTCCATTCTGTGACTTCACCCACCTCCATCCTGATTTCACACAGCTCCATTCTGACTTCACAAACCTCAATTCTTTGACTTCACACACCTTCATTCTATGATTTCTCACACCTCCATTCTATTAATTCACACACCACCATTCTGTGACTTCACACAACTCCATTCTATGACTTCCCTCACCTCCATTGTGTGACTTCACACACCTCCATTCTGAGTTCACAAACCTCCATTCGGTGACTTAACGCACCTCCATTCTGTGACTTCACACACCTCCGTTCTGACTTCACACACCTCCATTCTATGACTTCACACACCTCCATTCTGTGACTTCACACGCCTCAATTCTGTGACTTCACACACCTCCATTATGACTTCACACACCTCCATTCTATGACTTCACACACCTCCATTCTATGACTTCACCCACCTAGATTCTGTGACTTCACACACCTCCGTTCTGAGTTCACACACCTCAATTCTGTGACTTCACACACCTCCATTCTGACTTCACCAAGCTCCATTCAATGACTTCACACACCTCCATTCTTTGAATTCGCACACCTCCAATCTGACTTCACACAGCTCCACTCTATGCCTTCCCACACCTCCATTCTATGATTTCACACACCTCCATTCTGTGATTTCACACACCTCCATTCTGAGTTCAAACACCTCCGTTCTGTGACTTAACACAACTCGATTCTGTGACTTCAAACACCACCATTCTGAGTTCACACACCTCCATTCTGTGACTTCACACACCTCCATTCTGACTTCAAACAGCTCCATTCTATGACTTCACACACCTCCATTCTGTGCCTACACACAGCTTCATTCTATGACTTCACAAACCTCCATTCTGTGACTTCACACACCTCAATTCTGTGACTTCACACACCTCCATTATGAATTCACACACCTCCATTCTATGACTTCACACACCTCCATTCTATGACTTCACACACCTTCATTCTACTTCAGAAACATCCTTTCTATGACTTCACACACCTCCATTCTATGACTTTACAAACCTCCATTCTGTGACTTCACACACCTCCATTCTGAGTTCACACACCTCAATTCTGTGACTTCACACACCTCAATTCTGACTTCACACACCTCCATTCTATGACTTCACACAATTCCTGTCTATGACTTCACACACCTCCATTCTTTGACTTCACACACTTCCATTGTGATTTCACACACCTCCATTATGACTTCACATAGCTCCATTCTATGTCTTCACACATCTCCATTCTGTGCCGTCACACACCTCCAGTCTATGACTTAACACACCTTCATTCTTACTTCACAAACATCCATTCTATGATCACACACCTCCATTATGACTTCACACACCTCCATTCTATGACTTCACACACCTCCATTCTATGACTTCACACCTCCATTCTGTGATTTCACACACCCCCATTCTGAGTTTACACACCTCCATTCTGTGACTTCACACACCTCCAATCTGACTTCACACAGCTCCATTCTATTACTTCACACACCTCCATACTGTGACTTCACACACCTCCATTCTATGATTTCAATCACCTCCCTTTGACTTCACAAACCTCCATTCTATGACTTCACACAACTCCATTCTGACTTCACACACCTCCATTCTGTGACTTCACACATCCATTCCATGACTACACACACCTCCATTCCATGATTTCACACACCTCCATTCGATGACTTCACACACCTCCATTCTATGATTTCACACACCTCCCTTGTGACTTCACACACCTCAATTCTATGACTTCACACATCTACATTCTGACTTCACACACCTCCATTCTCTGACTTCACACACCTCCATTCCATGACTTCACACACCTCCATTCTGTGATTTCACACACCTCCATTCTGTGACTTCACACACCTTTATTCTTTGACTTCACACAATGCATTCTTTGACTTCACACACCTTTATTCCATGACTTCACACACCTCCATTCTATGAGTTCTTAGACCTCCATTCTATGAGTTCACACACCTCCATTTTGACTTCATACACCTCCATTCTATGACTTCACACACATTCATTCTTATTCAGAAACATCCATTCTATGACTTCACACACCTCCATTCTGTGACTTCACACACCTCCATTCCATGACTTCACACACCTCCATTCTTTGACTTCACACACCTCCCTTCTATGAGTTCACACCCCTCCATTTTTGACTCTACACACCACATTTTTGACTTCACACACCTCCATTCTGTGATTTCACACACCTCCATTCTGTGACTTCACACACCTTTATTGTTTGACTTCACACACCTCCATTCTTTGACTTCACACACCTCCATTGCATGACTTCACACACCTCCATTCTATGAGTTCACAAACCTCCATTCTATGAGTTCACACACATCCATTTTGACTTCACACACCTCCATTCTGTGACTTCACACACCTCCATTCTGTGACTTCATATACCTCCATTCTATGACTTCACACACCTACATTCTGTGACTTCACACACCTCTATTTTTGGACTTCACACACCTCCATTCCATGACTTCACACATCTCCATTTTATGAGTTCGCACACCTCTATTTTGACTTCACACTCCTCCATTCTATGACTTCACACGCCTTCATTCTACTTCAGAAACATCCGTTCTATGACTTCACACACCTCCAAACTATGACTTCACACACCTCCATTCTTTGACTTCACACACCTCCATTCTATGACTTCACACACCTCCATTCTATGAATTCACACATCTCCATTCTGTGACTTCACACAACTCCATTCTATGACTTCCCACACCTCCATTCTGGGACTTCACAGACCTCCATTCTGAGTTCACACACCTCCGTTCTGTGAATTAACACACCTTCATTCCGTGACTTCACACACCTTCATTCTATGATTTCACACACCTCCATTCTATGACTTCACACACCTGCATTCTGTGACTTCACACACCTCCATTTTGACTTCACACACTTCCATTCTGTGACTTAACACACCTCCATTCTGTGACTTCGCACACCTCCATTGTTTGACTTCACACACCTCCATTCTTTGAATTCACACACCTCCATTCCATGACTTCACACACCTCTACTCTATCAGTTCACACACATCCATTCTATGAGTTCACACACCACCATTTTGACTTCATACACCTCTATTCTATGACTTCACACACCTACCTTCTTACTTCAGGAACATCCATTTTATGAATTCACCCACCTCCATTCTATGACTTCAAAAACCTCCATTCTATGACTTCACACACCTCCATTCTATGACTTCACACACCTCCATCCTATGACTTCACACACCTCCATTCTATGACTTCACACACCTCCATTCTATGACTTCACACACCTCCATTCTGTGACTTCACACACCTCCATTCTATGAGTTCACACACCTGCATTGTGACTTCACACACCTCCATTCTATGACTTCACACACCTCCATTCTGACTTCACACACCTCCATTCTGACTTCACAAACATCAATTCTGTGACTTCACACACCTCCATTCTTTGACTTCACACAACTCCATTGTGAGTTCACACACCTCCATTCTGACTTCACAAACATCAATTCTGTGACTTCACACACATCCATTCTACAACTTCACACACCTCCATTCTATGACTTCACAAACTTCCATTCTGACTTCAAACACCTCCATTCTGACTTCACAAACATCAATTCTGTGACTTCACACAACTCCATTCTCTGACTTCACACACCTCCATTCTATGACTTCACACACCTCCATTCTATGACTTCACAAACTTCCATTCTTTGACTTCACACACCTCCATTCTTTGACTTCACACATCTCCATTGTGAGTTTGCACACCTTCATTCTATGACTTCACACACCTCCATTCTGACTTCACACAGCTCCATTCTATGACTTCACACACCTCCATTCTGTGCCTTCACACATCTCCATTCGAGGACTTAACACACCTTCATTCTTACTTCACAAACATCCATACTATGACTTCACACACCTCCATTCTATGACTTCACACACCTCCATTCTATGACTTCACAAACCTCCATTCTGTGACTTCACACACCTCAATTCTGTGACTTCACACACCTACATTTTGATCTCACACACCTCCATTCTATGACTTTACACACCTCCATTCTATGACTTCACACACATCCATTCTGAGTTCACAAACCTCCATTCTGTGACTTCAAACACCTCCGTTCTGACTTCACACACCTCCATTCTATGACTTCACACACCTCCATTCTGTGACTTCACACACCTCAATTCTGTGACTTCACACACCTCCATTATGACTTCACACACCTCCATTCTATGACTTCACACACCTCCATTCTGACTTCACACACCTCAATTCTGTGACTTCACACTACTCCATTCTGACTTCACACAGCTCCATTCAATGACTTCGCACAGCTCCAATCTGACTTCACACAGCTCCACTCTATGCTTTCCCACACCTCCATTCTATGATTTCACACACCTCCATTCTATGACTTCACACACCTCCATTCTGAATTCAAACACCACCGTTCTGTGACTTAACACACCTCCATTCTGTGACTTCACACACCACCATTCTGAGTTCACACACCTCCATTCTGTGACTTCACACACCTCCATTCTGACTTCAAACAGCTCCATTCTATGACTTCACACACCTCCATTCTATGCCTTCACACACCTCCATTCTATGACTTAACACACCTTCATTATTACTTCACAAACATCCATTCTATGACTTCACACACCTCCATTCTATGGCTTCACACACCTCCATTCTATGACTTCAACAACCTCCATTCTATGACTTCACACACCTCAATTCTGTGACTTCACAGACCTCCATTATGAATTCACACACATCCATTCTATGACTTCACACACCTCCATCCTATGACTTCACACACCTTCATTCTGTGACTTCACACACCTCCATTCTGAGTCCACACACCTCCATTCTGTGACTTTACACTACTCCATTCCGACTTCACACTGCTCCATTATATGACTTCACACACCTCCTTTCTGTGACTTCACACACCTCCATTCTATGACTTCACATACCTCCATTGTGACTTCACACAGCTCAATTCTATGAGTTCACACACCTCCATTCTGACTTCACACACCTCCATTCTATGACTTCACACACCTCCATTCTGACTTCTCACACCTCCATTGTGAGTTCACACACCTCCATTCTGAATTCACAAACATCAATTCTGTGACTTCACACACCTCCATACTTTGACTTCACACACCTTCGTTGTGACTTCACACACCTCCATTCTGAGTCCACACACCTCCATTCTGTGACTTTACACTACTCCATTCCGACTTCACACAGCTCCATTCTATGACTTCACACACCTCCATTCTGCGACTTCACACACCTCCATTCTATGACTTCACATACCTCCATTGTGACTTCACACAGCTCCATTCTATGAGTTCACACACCTCCATTCTGACTTCACACACCTCCATTCTATGACTTCACACACCTCCATTCTGACTTCTCACACCTCCATTGTGAGTTCACACACCTCCATTCTGAATTCACAAACATCAATTCTGTGACTTCACACACCTCCATACTTTGACTTCACACACCTCCGTTGTGAGTTCACACACCTCCATTCTGAATTCACAAACATCAATTCTGTGACTTCACACACCTCCATTCTATGACTTCACACACCTCCATTCTATGAGTTCACACACCTCCATTTTGACTTCACACACCTCCATTCTTTGACTTCATACACCTTCATTCTCACTTCAGAAACATCCATTCTATGACTTCACGCACCTACATTCTATGCCTTCACAAACCTCCGTTCTGTGACCACACACCTCCATTCTGAGTTCCCACACCTCCATTCTGTGACTTCACCCACCTCCATCCTGACTTCACACACCTCCATTCTGACTTCACAAACCTCAATTCTTTGACTTCACACACCTCCATTCTATGATTTCACACACTTCCATTCTATTAATTCACACACCTCCATTCCATGACTTCACACACCTCCATTCTATGAGTTCACACACCTCCATTCTATGAGTTCACACACCTCCATTTTGACTTCACACACCTCCATTCTTTGACTTCATACACCTTCATTCTCACTTCAGAAACATCCATTGTATGACTTCACGCACCAACATTCTATGACTTCACAAACCTCCGTTCTGTGACCACACACCTCCATTCTGAGTTCCCACACCTCCATTCTGTCACTTCACCCACCTCCATCCTGATTTCACACAGCTCCATTCTGACTTCACAAACCTCAATTCTTTGACTTCACACACCTTCATTCTATGATTTCTCACACCTCCATTCTATTAATTCACACACCACCATTCTGTGACTTCACACAACTCCATTCTATGACTTCCCTCACCTCCATTGTGTGACTTCACACACCTCCATTCTGAGTTCACAAACCTCCATTCGGTGACTTAACGCACCTCCATTCTGTGACTTCACACACCTCCGTTCTGACTTCACACACCTCCATTCTATGACTTCACACACCTCCATTCTGTGACTTCACACGCCTCAATTCTGTGACTTCACACACCTCCATTATGACTTCACACACCTCCATTCTATGACTTCACACACCTCCATTCTATGACTTCACCCACCTAGATTCTGTGACTTCACACACCTCCGTTCTGAGTTCACACACCTCAATTCTGTGACTTCACACACCTCCATTCTGACTTCACCAAGCTCCATTCAATGACTTCACACACCTCCATTCTTTGAATTCGCACACCTCCAATCTGACTTCACACAGCTCCACTCTATGCCTTCCCACACCTCCATTCTATGATTTCACACACCTCCATTCTGTGATTTCACACACCTCCATTCTGAGTTCAAACACCTCCGTTCTGTGACTTAACACAACTCGATTCTGTGACTTCAAACACCACCATTCTGAGTTCACACACCTCCATTCTGTGACTTCACACACCTCCATTCTGACTTCAAACAGCTCCATTCTATGACTTCACACACCTCCATTCTGTGCCTACACACAGCTTCATTCTATGACTTAACACACCTTCATTCCTTCTTCACAAACATCCATTCTATGACTTCACACACCTCCATTCTATGACTTCACACACCTCCATTCTATGACTTCACAAACCTCCATTCTGTGACTTCACACACCTCAATTCTGTGACTTCACACACCTCCATTATGAATTCACACACCTCCATTCTATGACTTCACACACCTCCATTCTATGACTTCACACACCTTCATTCTGTGACTTCACACACCTCCATTCTGAGTTCACACACCTCCATTCTTTGACTTCACACAACTCCAATCTGACTTCACACAGCTCCATTCTATGACTTCACACACCTCCATTCTGTGACTTCACACACCTCCATTCTATGACTTCACACACCTCCATTGTGACTTCACAAACATCAATTCTGTGACTTCACACAACTCCATTCTTACTTCACACACCTCCATTCTATGACTTCACACACCTCCATTCTGACTTCACACACCTCCATTCTATGACTTCACACAACTGCATTCTGACTTCAGACACCTCCATTCTATGAGTTCACACACGTGCATTGTGACTTCACACACCTCTATTCTATGACTTCACACACCTCCATTCTGTCTTCACACACCTCCATTCTGACTTCACAAACATCAATTCTGTGACTTCACACACCTCCACTCTTTGACTTCACACACCTCCATTGTGAGTTCACACACCTCCATTCTGAATTCACAAACATCAATTATGTGAATTCACACACCTCCATTCTATGACTTCACACACCTCCATTCTATGACTTCACACACCTCCATTCTATGACTTCACAAATCTCCATTCTGACTTCACACACCTCCATTCTGACTTCACAAACATCAATTCTGTGACTTCACACACCTCCATTCTATGACTTCACACACCTCCATTCTATGACTTCACACACCTCCATTCTGTGACTTCACACACTTCCATTCTTTGACTTCACACACCTCCATTTTTTGACTCCACACATCTCCATTGTGAGTTCACTCACCTCCATTCTATGACTTCACACACCTCCATTCTGACTTCACACAGCTCCATTCTATGACTTCACACACCTCCATTCTGTGCCTTCACACATCTCCATTTTATGACTAAACACACCTTCATTCTTACTTCACAAACATTCATTCTATAACTTCACACACCTCCATTCTATGACTTCACACACTTCCATTCTATGACTTTACACAACTCCATTCTGTGACTTCACACACCTCAATTCTGTGACTTCACACTCCTACATTATGACTTCACACACCTCCATTCTATGACTTCACACACCTCCATTCTGACTTCACACACCTCCATTCTATGACTTCCACACCTCCATTCTGTGACTTCACACACCACCATTCTATGACTTCACATACCTCCATTGTGACTACACACACCTCTATTCTATGAGTTCACATACCTCCATTCTGACTTCACACACCTCCATTCTATGACTTCACACACCTCCATTCTGACTTCACACACCTCCATTCTATGACTTCACACAACTCCATTCTGACTTCACACACCTCCATTCTGTGACTTCACACACCTCCATTCCATGACTTCACACACCTCCATTCTATGAGTTCACACACCTCCATTCTATGAGTTCACACACCTCCATTTTGACTTCACAAACCTCCATTCTATGACTTCACACACCTTCATTCTTACTTCAGAAATATCCATTATATGACTTCACTCACTTCCATTCTATGACTTCACAAATCTCCGTTCTGTGATTTCACACACTTCCATTCTGAGTTCACACACCTCCATTCTCTGAGTTCACACACCTCCATTCTGTGACTTAACACACCTCCATTCTGTGACTTCACAGACCTCCATTCTGTGACTTCACACACCTTTATTGTTTGACTTCACACACCTCCATTCTGGGACTTCACACACCTCCATTGTGAGTTCACACACCTCCATTCTGTGACTTCACACACCTCCATTCTGTGACTTCACACACCTCCATTCTGTGACTACACACATCTCCATTCTGTGACTTCACACACCTCCATTCTATGACTTCACACACCTCCATTCTGTGACTTCACACACCTCCATTCTGTGACTTCACACACCTCAATTTTGACTTCACACACTTCCATTCTTTGACTTCACACACCTCCATTCTGTGACTTCACACACCACCATGGTTTGACTTCACACACCTCCCTTTTTGGACTTCACACACCTCCATTCCATGACTTCACGCATCTCCATTTTATGAGTTCGCACACCTCCATTTTGACTTCACACACCTACATTCTATGACTTCACACACCTTCATTCTACTTCAGAAACATCCTTTCTATGACTTCACACACCTCCATTCTATGACTTTACAAACCTCCATTCTGTGACTTCACACACCTCCATTCTGAGTTCACACACCTCAATTCTGTGACTTCACACACCTCAATTCTGACTTCACACACCTCCATTCTATGACTTCACACAATTCCTGTCTATGACTTCACACACCTCCATTCTTTGACTTCACACACTTCCATTGTGATTTCACACACCTCCATTATGACTTCACATAGCTCCATTCTATATCTTCACACATCTCCATTCTGTGCCTTCACACACCTCCAGTCTATGACTTAACACACCTTCATTCTTACTTCACAAACATCCATTCTATGATCACACACCTCCATTATGACTTCACACACCTCCATTTTATGACTTCACACACCTCCATTCTATGACTTCACAACTCCATTCTGTGATTTCACACACCTCCATTCTGAATTCAAACACCACCGTTCTGTGACTTAACACACCTCCATTCTGTGACTTCACACACCTTCATTCTGTGACTTCACACACCTCCATTCTGAGTCCACACACCTCCATTCTGTGACTTTACACTACTCCATTCCGACTTCAAACAGCTCCATTCTATGACTTCACACACCTCCATTCTGTGCCTTCACACACCTCCATTCTATGACTTAACACACCTTCATTCTTACTTCACAAACATCCATTCTATGACTTCACACACCTCCATTCTATGGCTTCACACACCTCCATTCTATGACTTCAACAACCTCCATTCTATGACTTCACACACCTCAATTCTGTGACTTCACAGACCTCCATTATGAATTCACACACATCCATTCTATGACTTCACACACCTCCATCCTATGACTTCACACACCTTCATTCTGTGACTTCACACACCTCCATTCTGAGTCCACACACCTCCATTCTGTGACTTTACACTACTCCATTCCGAATTCACACAGCTCCATTCTATGACTTCACACACCTCCATTCTGCGACTTCACACACCTCCATTCTATGACTTCACATACCTCCATTGTGACTTCACACAGCTCAATTCTATGAGTTCACACACCTCCATTCTGACTTCACACACCTCCATTCTATGACTTCACACACCTCCATTCTGACTTCTCACACCTCAATTGTGAGTTCACACACCTCCATTCTGAATTCACAAACATCAATTCTGTGACTTCACACACCTCCATACTTTGACTTCACACACCTCCGTTGTGAGTTCACACACCTCCATTCTGAATTCACAAACATCAATTCTGTGACTTCACACACCTCCATTCTATGAGTTCACACACCTCCATTTTGACTTCACACACCTCCATTCTTTGACTTCATACACCTTCATTCTATGAGTTCACACACCTGCATTGTGACTTCACACACCTCCATCCTGACTTCACACACCTCCATTCTGACTTCACAAACCTCAATTCTTTGACTTCACACACCTCCATTCTATGATTTCACACACTTCCATTCTATTAATTCACACACCTCCATTCCATGACTTCACACACCTCCATTCTATGAGTTCACACACCTCCATTCTATGAGTTCACACACCTCCATTTTGACTTCACACACCTCCATTCTTTGACTTCATACACCTTCATTCTCACTTCAGAAACATCCATTGTATGACTTCACGCACCAACATTCTATGACTTCACAAACCTCCGTTCTGTGACCACACACCTCCATTCTGAGTTCCCACACCTCCATTCTGTCACTTCACCCACCTCCATCCTGATTTCACACAGCTCCATTCTGACTTCACAAACCTCAATTCTTTGACTTCACACACCTTCATTCTATGATTTCTCACACCTCCATTCTATTAATTCACACACCACCATTCTGTGACTTCACACAACTCCATTCTATGACTTCCCTCACCTCCATTGTGTGACTTCACACACCTCCATTCTGAGTTCACAAACCTCCATTCGGTGACTTAACGCACCTCCATTCTGTGACTTCACACACCTCCGTTCTGACTTCACACACCTCCATTCTATGACTTCACACACCTCCATTCTGTGACTTCACACGCCTCAATTCTGTGACTTCACACACCTCCATTATGACTTCACACACCTCCATTCTATGACTTCACACACCTCCATTCTATGACTTCACCCACCTAGATTCTGTGACTTCACACACCTCCGTTCTGAGTTCACACACCTCAATTCTGTGACTTCACACACCTCCATTCTGACTTCACCAAGCTCCATTCAATGACTTCACACACCTCCATTCTTTGAATTCGCACACCTCCAATCTGACTTCACACAGCTCCACTCTATGCCTTCCCACACCTCCATTCTATGATTTCACACACCTCCATTCTATGACTTCACACACCTCCATTCTGTGATTTCACACACCTCCATTCTGAGTTCAAACACCTCCGTTCTGTGACTTAACACAACTCGATTCTGTGACTTCAAACACCACCATTCTGAGTTCACACACCTCCATTCTGTGACTTCACACTCCTTCATTCTGACTTCAAACAGCTCCATTCTATGACTTCACACACCTCCATTCTGTGCCTACACACACCTCCATTCTATGACTTAACACACCTTCATTCCTTCTTCACAAACATCCATTCTATGACTTCACACACCTCCATTCTATGACTTCACACACCTCCATTCTATGACTTCACAAACCTCCATTCTGTGACTTCACACACCTCAATTCTGTGACTTCACACACCTCCATTATGAATTCACACACCTCCATTCTATGACTTCACACACCTCCATTCTATGACTTCACACACCTTCATTCTGTGACTTCACACACCTCCATTCTGAGTTCACACACCTCCATTCTTTGACTTCACACAACTCCAATCTGACTTCACACAGCTCCATTCTATGACTTCACACACCTCCATTCTGTGACTTCACACACCTCCATTCTATGACTTCACACACCTCCATTGTGACTTCACAAACATCAATTCTGTGACTTCACACAACTCCATTCTTACTTCACACACCTCCATTCTATGACTTCACACACCTCCATTCTGACTTCACACACCTCCATTCTATGACTTCACACAACTCCATTCTGACTTCAGACACCTCCATTCTATGAGTTCACACACGTGCATTGTGACTTCACACACCTCCATTCTATGACTTCACACACCTCCATTCTGTCTTCACACACCTCCATTCTGACTTCACAAACATCAATTCTGTGACTTCACACACCTCCACTCTTTGACTTCACACACCTCCATTGTGAGTTCACACACCTCCATTCTGAATTCACAAACATCAATTATGTGAATTCACACACCTCCATTCTATGACTTCACACACCTCCATTCTATGACTTCACACACCTCCATTCTATGACTTCACAAATCTCCATTCTGACTTCACACACCTCCATTCTGACTTCACAAACATCAATTCTGTGACTTCACACACCTCCATTCTATGACTTCACACACCTCCATTCTATGACTTCACACACCTCCATTCTGTGACTTCACACACTTCCATTCTTTGACTTCACACACCTCCATTTTTTGACTCCACACATCTCCATTGTGAGTTCACTCACCTCCATTCTATGACTTCACACACCTCCATTCTGACTTCACACAGCTCCATTCTATGACTTCACACACCTCCATTCTGTGCCTTCACACATCTCCATTTTATGACTAAACACACCTTCATTCTTACTTCACAAACATTCATTCTATAACTTCACACACCTCCATTCCATGACTTCACACACTTCCATTCTATGACTTTACACAACTCCATTCTGTGACTTCACACACCTCCATTCTGACTTCACACACCTCCATTCTATGACTTCCACACCTCCATTCTGTGACTTCACACACCACCATTCTATGACTTCACATACCTCCATTGTGACTACACACACCTCTATTCTATGAGTTCACACACCTCCATTCTGACTTCACACACCTCCATTCTATGACTTCACACACCTCCATTCTGACTTCACACACCTCCATTCTATGACTTCACACAACTCCATTCTGACTTCACACACCTCCATTCTGTGACTTCACACACCTCCATTCCATGACTTCACACACCTCCATTCTATGAGTTCACACACCTCCATTTGTGACTCTACACACCACCTTTTTGACTTCACACATTTCCATTCTGTGATTTCACACACCTCCATTCTGTGACTGCACACACTTTTATTGTTTGCCTTCACACACCTCCATTCTTTGACTTCACACACCTCCTTTCTTTGACTTCACACACCTCCATTCTATGAGTTCACACACCTCCATTCTATGAGTTCACACACCTCCATTTTGACTTCACAAACCTCCATTCTATGACTTCACACACCTTCATTCTTACTTCAGAAATATCCATTATATGACTTCACTCACTTCCATTCTATGACTTCACAAATCTCCGTTCTGTGATTTCACACACTTCCATTCTGAGTTCACACACCTCCATTCTCTGAGTTCACACACCTCCATTCTGTGACTTAACACACCTCCATTCTGTGACTTCACAGACCTCCATTCTGTGACTTCACACACCTTTATTGTTTGACTTCACACACCTCCATTCTGGGACTTCACACACCTCCATTGTGAGTTCACACACCTCCATTCTGTGACTTCACACACCTCCATTCTGTGACTTCACACACCTCCATTCTGTGACTACACACATCTCCATTCTGTGACTTCACACACCTCCATTCTATGACTTCACACACCTCCATTCTGTGACTTCACACACCTCCATTCTGTGACTTCACACACCTCAATTTTGACTTCACACACTTCCATTCTTTGACTTCACACACCTCCATTCTGTGTCTTCACACACCACCATGGTTTGACTTCACACACCTCCCTTTTTGGACTTCACACACCTCCATTGCATGACTTCACGCATCTCCATTTTATGAGTTCGCACACCTCCATTTTGACTTCACACACCTACATTCTATGACTTCACACACCTTCATTCTACTTCAGAAACATCCTTTCTATGACTTCACACACCTCCATTCTATGACTTTACAAACCTCCATTCTGTGACTTCACACACCTCCATTCTGAGTTCACACACCTCAATTCTGTGACTTCACACACCTCAATTCTGACTTCACACACCTCCATTCTATGACTTCACACAATTCCTGTCTATGACTTCACACACCTCCATTCTTTGACTTCACACACTTCCATTGTGATTTCACACACCTCCATTATGACTTCACATAGCTCCATTCTATGTCTTCACACATCTCCATTCTGTGCCGTCACACACCTCCAGTCTATGACTTAACACACCTTCATTCTTACTTCACAAACATCCATTCTATGATCACACACCTCCATTATGACTTCACACACCTCCATTCTATGACTTCACACACCTCCATTCTATGACTTCACACCTCCATTCTGTGATTTCACACACCCCCATTCTGAGTTTACACACCTCCATTCTGTGACTTCACACACCTCCAATCTGACTTCACACAGCTCCATTCTATTACTTCACACACCTCCATACTGTGACTTCACACACCTCCATTCTATGATTTCAATCACCTCCCTTTGACTTCACAAACCTCCATTCTATGACTTCACACAACTCCATTCTGACTTCACACACCTCCATTCTGTGACTTCACACATCCATTCCATGACTACACACACCTCCATTCCATGATTTCACACACCTCCATTCGATGACTTCACACACCTCCATTCTATGATTTCACACACCTCCCTTGTGACTTCACACACCTCAATTCTATGACTTCACACATCTACATTCTGACTTCACACACCTCCATTCTCTGACTTCACACACCTCCATTCCATGACTTCACACACCTCCATTCTGTGATTTCACACACCTCCATTCTGTGACTTCACACACCTTTATTCTTTGACTTCACACAATGCATTCTTTGACTTCACACACCTTTATTCCATGACTTCACACACCTCCATTCTATGAGTTCTTAGACCTCCATTCTATGAGTTCACACACCTCCATTTTGACTTCATACACCTCCATTCTATGACTTCACACACATTCATTCTTATTCAGAAACATCCATTCTATGACTTCACACACCTCCATTCTGTGACTTCACACACCTCCATTCCATGACTTCACACACCTCCATTCTTTGACTTCACACACCTCCGTTCTATGAGTTCACACCCCTCCATTTTTGACTCTACACACCACATTTTTGACTTCACACACCTCCATTCTGTGATTTCACACACCTCCATTCTGTGACTTCACACACCTTTATTGTTTGACTTCACACACCTCCATTCTTTGACTTCACACACCTCCATTGCATGACTTCACACACCTCCATTCTATGAGTTCACAAACCTCCATTCTATGAGTTCACACACATCCATTTTGACTTCACACACCTCCATTCTGTGACTTCACACACCTCCATTCTGTGACTTCATATACCTCCATTCTATGACTTCACACACCTACATTCTGTGACTTCACACACCTCTATTTTTGGACTTCACACACCTCCATTCCATGACTTCACACATCTCCATTTTATGAGTTCGCACACCTCTATTTTGACTTCACACTCCTCCATTCTATGACTTCACACGCCTTCATTCTACTTCAGAAACATCCGTTCTATGACTTCACACACCTCCAAACTATGACTTCACACACCTCCATTCTTTGACTTCACACACCTCCATTCTATGACTTCACACACCTCCATTCTATGAATTCACACATCTCCATTCTGTGACTTCACACAACTCCATTCTATGACTTCCCACACCTCCATTCTGGGACTTCACAGACCTCCATTCTGAGTTCACACACCTCCGTTCTGTGAATTAACACACCTTCATTCCGTGACTTCACACACCTTCATTCTATGATTTCACACACCTCCATTCTATGACTTCACACACCTGCATTCTGTGACTTCACACACCTCCATTTTGACTTCACACACTTCCATTCTGTGACTTAACACACCTCCATTCTGTGACTTCGCACACCTCCATTGTTTGACTTCACACACCTCCATTCTTTGAATTCACACACCTCCATTCCATGACTTCACACACCTCTACTCTATCAGTTCACACACATCCATTCTATGAGTTCACACACCACCATTTTGACTTCATACACCTCTATTCTATGACTTCACACACCTACCTTCTTACTTCAGGAACATCCATTTTATGAATTCACCCACCTCCATTCTATGACTTCAAAAACCTCCATTCTATGACTTCACACACCTCCATTCTATGACTTCACACACCTCCATCCTATGACTTCACACACCTCCATTCTATGACTTCACACACCTCCATTCTATGACTTCACACACCTCCATTCTGTGACTTCACACACCTCCATTCTATGAGTTCACACACCTGCATTGTGACTTCACACACCTCCATTCTATGACTTCACACACCTCCATTCTGACTTCACACACCTCCATTCTGACTTCACAAACATCAATTCTGTGACTTCACACACCTCCATTCTTTGACTTCACACAACTCCATTGTGAGTTCACACACCTCCATTCTGACTTCACAAACATCAATTCTGTGACTTCACACACATCCATTCTACAACTTCACACACCTCCATTCTATGACTTCACAAACTTCCATTCTGACTTCAAACACCTCCATTCTGACTTCACAAACATCAATTCTGTGACTTCACACAACTCCATTCTCTGACTTCACACACCTCCATTCTATGACTTCACACACCTCCATTCTATGACTTCACAAACTTCCATTCTTTGACTTCACACACCTCCATTCTTTGACTTCACACATCTCCATTGTGAGTTTGCACACCTTCATTCTATGACTTCACACACCTCCATTCTGACTTCACACAGCTCCATTCTATGACTTCACACACCTCCATTCTGTGCCTTCACACATCTCCATTCGAGGACTTAACACACCTTCATTCTTACTTCACAAACATCCATACTATGACTTCACACACCTCCATTCTATGACTTCACACACCTCCATTCTATGACTTCACAAACCTCCATTCTGTGACTTCACACACCTCAATTCTGTGACTTCACACACCTACATTTTGATCTCACACACCTCCATTCTATGACTTTACACACCTCCATTCTATGACTTCACACACATCCATTCTGAGTTCACAAACCTCCATTCTGTGACTTCAAACACCTCCGTTCTGACTTCACACACCTCCATTCTATGACTTCACACACCTCCATTCTGTGACTTCACACACCTCAATTCTGTGACTTCACACACCTCCATTATGACTTCACACACCTCCATTCTATGACTTCACACACCTCCATTCTGACTTCACACACCTCAATTCTGTGACTTCACACACCTCCATTCTGACTTCACCCAGCTCCATTCAATGACTTCGCACAGCTCCAATCTGACTTCACACAGCTCCACTCTATGCTTTCCCACACCTCCATTCTATGATTTCACACACCTCCATTCTATGACTTCACACACCTCCATTCTGAATTCAAACACCACCGTTCTGTGACTTAACACACCTCCATTCTGTGACTTCACACACCACCATTCTGAGTTCACACACCTCCATTCTATGACTTCACACACCTCCATTCTATGGCTTCACACACCTCCATTCTATGACTTCAACAACCTCCATTCTATGACTTCACACACCTCAATTCTGTGACTTCACAGACCTCCATTATGAATTCACACACATCCATTCTATGACTTCACACACCTCCATCCTATGACTTCACACACCTTCATTCTGTGACTTCACACACCTCCATTCTGAGTCCACACACCTCCATTCTGTGACTTTACACTACTCCATTCCGACTTCACACTGCTCCATTATATGACTTCACACACCTCCTTTCTGTGACTTCACACACCTCCATTCTATGACTTCACATACCTCCATTGTGACTTCACACAGCTCAATTCTATGAGTTCACACACCTCCATTCTGACTTCACACACCTCCATTCTATGACTTCACACACCTCCATTCTGACTTCTCACACCTCCATTGTGAGTTCACACACCTCCATTCTGAATTCACAAACATCAATTCTGTGACTTCACACACCTCCATACTTTGACTTCACACACCTTCGTTGTGAGTTCACACACCTCCATTCTGAATTCACAAACATCAATTCTGTGACTTCACACACCTCCATTCTATGACTTCACACACCTCCATTATATGACTTCACAAACCTCCATTCTGACTTCACACACCTACATTCTGACTTCACAAACATCAATTCTCTGACTTCACACACCTCCATTCTATGACTTCATTCGCCTCCATTCTATGACTTCACACACCTCCATTCTGTGACTTCACACACTTCCATTCTTTGATTTCACACACCTCCATTTTTTGACTTCAACATCTCCATTGTTAGTTCACACACCTCCATTCTGAATTCACAAACATCAATTCTGTGACTTCACACACCTCCATTCTATGACTTCACAAACTTCCATTCTTTGACTTCACACACCTTCATTCTTTGACTGCACACATCTCCATTGTGAGTTCACACACCTTCATTCTATGACTTCACACACCTCCATTCTGACTACACAGCTCCATTCTATGACTTCACACACCTCCATTCTGTGCCTTCAGACACCTCCATTCTATGACTTAACACACCTTCATTTTTACTTCACAAACATCCATTCTATGACTTCACACACCTCCATTCTATGACTTCACACACCTCCATTCTATGACTTCACAAACCTCCATTCTATGACTTCACACACCTCACTTCTGTGACTTCACCCACCTCCAATATGAATTCACACAATCCATTCTATGACTTCACACACCTCCATTCTATGACTTCACACACCTTCATTCTGTGACTTCACACACCTCCATTCTGAGTTCACACACCTCCATTCTGTGACTTCACAAAACTCTATTCTGACTTCACACAGCTACATTCTATGACTTCACACACCTCCATTCTGTGACTTCACACACCTCCATTCTATGACTTCACATACCTCCATTGTGACTTCACACAGCTCCATTCTATGAGTTCACACACCTCCATTCTGACTTCACACACCTCCATTCTATGACTTCACACACCTCCATTCTGACTTCACACACCTCCGTTCTATGACTTCACACAACTCCATTCTGACTTCAGACACCTCCATTCTATGAGGTCACACACGTGCATTGTGACATCTCACACCTCCATTCTATGACTTCACACACCTCCATTCTAACTTCACACACCTCCATTCTGACTTCACAAACATCAATTCTGTGACTTCACACACCTCCATTCTTTGACTTCACACACCTCCATTGTGAGTTCACACACCTCCATTCAGAATTCACAAACATCAATTCTGTGACTTCACACACCTCCATTTTTTGACTTCACACATCTCCATTGTTAGTTCACACACCTCCATTCTATGACTTCACACACCTCCGTTCTATGACTTCACACACCTCCATTCTATGACTTCACACACCTCCGTTCTATGACTTCACACACCTCCATTCTATGACTTCACAAACCTCCATTCTGACTTCACAAAGCTCCCTTCTATGACTTCACACACCTCCATTCGGTGCCTTCACACATTTCCATTTTATGACTTAACACACCTTCATTCTTACTTCAGAAACATTCATTCTATGACTTCACACACCTCCATTCTATGACTTCACACACCTCCATTCTTGGACTTCACACACCTCCATTCCATGACTTCACACACCTCCATTCTATGAGTTCGCACACCTCCATTCTGTGATTTCACACACCTCCATTCTTTGACTTCACACACCTCCATTCTGTGACTTCACACACCTCCATTCTATGTCTTCACACACCTCCATTCTATGAATTCACACATCTCCATTCTGTGACTTCACACAACTCCATTCTATGACTTCCCACACCTCCATTCTGGGACTTCACACACCTCCATTCTGAGTTCACACGCCTCCGTTCTGTGACTTAACAAACCTTCATTCCGTGACTTCACACACCTTCCTTCTATGATTTCACACACCTCCATTCTATGACTTCACACACCTCCTTTCTATGAATTCACACACATATATTCTTTCACTTCGCACACCTCAATTCTTTGCCTTCACACACCTCCATTTTGAGTTCACACACATACATTCTGTGACTTCACACACCTCCATTTGTGACGTTACACACCACCATTTTGACTTCACACACCTCCATTCTGTGACTTCACACACCTGCATTCTGTGATTTCACACACCTCCATTTTGACTTCACACACTTCCATTCTGTGACTTCACACACCTCCATTCTGTGACTTCGCACACCTCCATTTTTTGACTTCACACACCTCCATTCTTTGACTTCACACACCTCCATTCTATGACTTCACACACCTCTACTCTATCAGTTCACACACATCCATTCTATGAGTTCACACACCACCATTTTGACTTCACACACCTCCATTCTATGACTTCACACACCTACATCCTTACTTCAGGAACATCCATTGTATGAATTCACCCACCTCCATTCTATGACTTCACAAACCTCCATTCTATGACTTCACACACCTCCATTCTATGACTTCACACACCTCCATTCTATGACTTCACACACCTCCATTCTGTGACTTCACATACCTCCATTCTATGAGTTCACACACCTGCATTGTGACTTCACAGACCTCCATTCTATGATTTCACACACCTCCATTCTGACTTCACACACCTCCATTCTGACTTCACAAACATCAATTCTGTGACTTCAAACACCTCCATTCTTTGACTTCACACAACTCCATTGTGAGTTCACACACCTCCATTCTGACTTCACAAACATCAATTATGTGACTTCACACACATCCATTGTACGACTTCACACACCTCCATTCTATGACTTCACAAACCTCCATTCTGACTTCACACACCTGCATTCTGACTTCACAAACATCAATGCTGTGACTTCACACACCTCCATTCTATGACTTCACACACTTCCATTCTTTGACTTCACACACCTCCATTCGTTGACTTCACACATCTCCATTGTGAGTTCACACACCTTCATTCTATGACTTCACACACCTCCATTCTGACTTCACACAGCTCCATTCTATGACTTCACACACCTCCATTCTGTGCCTTCACACATCTCCATTCTAGGACTTAACACACCTTCATTCTTACTTCACAAACATCCATTCTATGACTTCACACACCTCCATTCTATGACTTCACACACCTCCAATCTGACTTCACGCAGCTCCATTCTATGACTTCACACACCTCCATTCTGTGACTTCACACACCTACATTCTATGACTTCACACACCTCCATTGTGACTTCACACACCTCTATTCTATGAGTTCACACATCTCCATTCTGACTTCACACACCTCCATTCGATGCCTTCACACACCTCTATTCTGACTTCACACACCTCCATTCTATGACTTCACACAACTCCATTCTGACTTCACACAACTCCATTCTGTGACTTCACACACCTCCATTCTGAGTTCACACACCTCCATTCTGTGACTTCACACACCTCCAATCTGACTTCTCACAGCTCCATTCTATGACTTCACACACCTCCATTCTGTGACTTCACATACCTCCATTCTATGACTTCACACACCTCCATTCTGTGACTTCACACACCTCCATTCCATGACTTCACACACCTCCATTGTGACTTCACACACCTCTATTCTATGAGTTCACACACCTCCATTCTGACTTCACACACCTCCATTCGATGCCTTCACACACCTCCATTCTGACTTCACACACCTCCATTCTATGACTTCACACAACTCCATTCTGACTTCACACACCTCCATTCTGTGACTTCACACACCTCCATTCTGGGTTCACACACCTCCATTCTGTGACTTCACACACCTCCAATCTGACTTCTCACAGCTCCATTCTATGACTTCACACACCTCCGTTCTGTGACTTTACACACCTCCATTCTATGACTTCACACACCTCCATTCTGTGACTTCACACACCTCCATTCCATGACTTCACACACCTCCATTCTTTGACTTCACACACCTCCATTCTATGAGTTCACACACCTCCATTTGTGACTCTACACACCACATATTTGACTTCACACACCTCCATTCTCTGACTTCACACACCTCCATTCTGTGAATAAAATCACCTCCCTTCTATGACTTCACAGACCTCCATTCTGTGACTTCACAAAAATTTATTGTTTGACTTCACACACCTTTATTTTTTGACTTCACACACCTCCATTGTGAGTTCACACACCTCCATTCTGTGACTTCACACACCTCCATCTCTGACTTCACACACCTCCATTCTGTGACTTCACACATCTCCATTCTGTGACTTCACACACCTCCATTCTGTGACTTCACACACCTCCATTCCATGACTTCACACACCTGCATTCGATGACTTCACACACCTCCATTCTTTGACTTCACACACCACCATTGTTTGACTTCACACACCTCCATTCGATGACTTCACACACCTGAATTCCATGACTTCACACATCTCCATTTTATGAGTTCACACACCTCCAGTTTGACTTCACACACCTCCATTCTATGACTTCACACACCATCATTCTACTTCAGAAGCATCCATTCTATGACTTGACACACGTCCATTCTATGACTTCACAAACCTACATTCTGTGACTTCACACACCTCCATTCTATGAATTCACACATCTCCCTTCTGTGACTTCACACAACTCCATTCTATGACTTCCCACACCTCCATTCTGGGACTTCACACACCTCCATTCTATGAATTCACACATCTCCATTCTGTGACTTCACACAACTCCATTCTATGACTTCCCACACCTCCATTCTGGGACTTCACACACCTCCATTCTGAGTTCACACACCTCCAGTTTGACTTCACACACCTCCATTCTATGACTTCACACACCATCATTCTACTTCAGAAGCATCCATTCTATGACTTGACACACGTCCATTCTATGACTTCACAAACCTACATTCTGTGACTTCACACACCTCCATTCTATGAATTCACACATCTCCCTTCTGTGACTTCACACAACTCCATTCTATGACTTCCCACACCTCCATTCTGGGACTTCACACACCTCCATTCTATGAATTCACACATCTCCATTCTGTGACTTCACACAACTCCATTCTATGACTTCCCACACCTCCATTCTGGGACTTCACACACCTCCATTCTGAGTTCACACACCTCCAGTTTGACTTCACACACCTCCATTCTATGACTTCACACACCATCATTCTACTTCAGAAGCATCCATTCTATGACTTGACACACGTCCATTCTATGACTTCACAAACCTCCATTCTGTGACTTCACACACCTCCATTCTGAGTTCACACACCTCAATTCTGTGACTTCACACACCTCAATTCTGGCTTCACACACCTCCATTCTATACCTTCACACAATTCCATTCTATGACTCCACACACCTATATTCTTTGACTTCACACACCTCCATTGTGAGTTCACACACCTCCATTCTATGACTTCACACACCTCCATTCTGACTTCACAAAGCTCCATTCTATGACTTCAGACACCTCTATTCTGTGACTCCACACACCTCCATTCTGTGACTTCACACACCTCAATTTTGATTTCACACACTTCCATTCTTTGACTTCACACACCTCCATTGTGAGTTCACACACCTCCATTCTATGACTTCACACACCTCCATTCTGACTTCACACACCTCCATTCTATGACTTCACACACCTCCATTCTGTGACTTCACACACCTCCATTCTGTGACTTCACGCACCTCAATTTTGACTTCACACACTTCCATTCTTTGACTTCACACACCTCCATTCTGTGACTTCACACTCCTCCATGGTTTGACTTCACACACCTCCCTTTTTGGACTTCACACACCTCCATTCCATGACTTCACGCATCTCCATTTTATGAGTTCGCACACCTCCATTTTGACTTCACACACCTACATTCTATGACTTCACACACCTTCATTCTACTTCAGAAACATCCATTCTATGACTTCACACACCTCCATTCTATGACTTTACAAACCTCCATTCTGTGACTTCACACACCTCCATTCTGAGTTCACACACCTCAATTCTGTGACTTCACACACCTCAATTCTGGCTTCACACACCTCCATTCTATGACTTCAAACAATTCCTTTCTATGACTTCACACACCTCCATTCTTTGACTTCACACACCTCCATTGTGATTTCACACACCTCCATTCTATGACTTCACACACCTCCATTATGACTTCACATAGCTCCATTCTATGACTTCACACATCTCCATTCTGTGCCTTCACACACCTCCATTCTATGACTTAACACACCTTCATTCTTACTTCACAAACATCCATTCTATGATCACACACCTCCATTCTATGACTTCACACACCTCCATGTTACTTCACACACCTCGATTCTGTGACTTCACACACCTCCAATATGACTTCACACACCTCCATTCTATGACTTCACACACCTCCATTCTATGACTTCACACCTCCATTCTGTGATTTCACACACCTCCATTCTGAGTTCACACACCTCCATTCTGTGACTTCACACACCTCCAATCTGACTTCACACAGCTCCATTCTATGACTTCACACACCTCCATACTGTGACTTCGCACACCTCCATTCTATGATTTCACACACCTCCCTTTGACTTCACACACCTCCATTATATGACTTCACACAACTCCATTCTGACTTCACACACCTCCATTCCATGACTTCACACACTTCCATTCCATGACTTCACACACCTCCATTCGATGACTTCACACACCTCCATTCTATGATTTCACACACCTCCCTTGTGACTTCACACACCTCTATTCTATGACTTCACACAACTGCGTTCTGACTTCACACACCTCCATTTTGTGACTTCACACACCTCCATTCCATGACTTCACACACCTCCATTCTGTGATTTCACACACCTCCATTCTGTGACTTCACACACCTTTATTCCATGACTTCACACACCTCCATTCTATGAGTTCTCAGACCTCCATTCTATGAGTTCACACACCTCCATTTTGACTTCATACAGCTCCATTCTATGACTTCACACACATTCATTCTTATTCAGAAACATCCATTCTATGACTTCACACACCTCCATTCTATGACTTCACACACCTCCATTCTGTGACTTCACACACCTCCATTCCATGACTTCACACACCTCCATTCTTTGACTTCAAACACCTCCATTCTATGAGTTCACACACCTCCATTTGTGACTCTACACACCACATTTTTGACTTCACACACCTCCATTCTGTGATTTCACACACCTCCATTCCTTGACTTCACACACCTTTATTGTTTGACTTCACAAACCTCCATTCTTTGACTTCACACACCTCCATTGCATGACTTCACCCACCTCCATTCTATGAGTTCACAAACCTCCATTCTATGAGTTCACACACATCCATTTTGACTTCACACACCTTAAATCTGTGACTTCACACACCTCCATTCTGTGACTTCACACACCTCCATTCTATGACTTCATACACCTACATTCTGTGAATTCACACACCTCCATTCTGTTACTTCACACACCTCCATTTTGACTTCACACACTTCCATTCTTTGAATTCACACACCTCCATTCTGTGACTTCACCCACATTAACATTGTTTGACTTCACACACCTCTATTTTTGTACTTCACACACCTCCATTCCATGACTTCACACATCTCAATTTTATGAGTTCGCACACCTCCATTTTGTCTTCACACTCCTCCATTCTATGACTTCACACGCCTTCATTCTACTTCAGAAACATCCGTTCTATGACTTCACACACCTCCAATCTATCATTTCACAAACCTCCATTCTGTGACTTCACACTCCTCCATTCTGAGTTCACAAACCTCAATTCTGTGAATTCACACACCTCAATTCTGGCTTCACACACCTCCATTCTATGACTTCACACACTTCCATTCTATGACTTCACACACCTCCATTCTTTGACTTCACACACCTCCATTGTGAGTTCACACACCTCCATTCTGTGACTTCACACACCTGCATTCTTTGATTTCACACACCTCCATTCTATGACTTCACACACCTCCATTCTATGAATTCACACATCTCCATTCTGTGACTTCACACAACTCCATTCTATGACTTCCCACACCTCCATTCTGGGACTTTACACACCTCCATTCTGAGTTCACACACCTCCGTTCTGTGAATTAACACACCTTCATTCCGTGACTTCACACACCTTCCTTCTATGATTTCACACACCTCCATTCTATGACTTCACACACCTCCATTCTATGACTTCACAAACTTCCATTCTTTGACTTCACACACCTCCATTCTTTGACTTCACACACCTCCATTGTGAGTCCACACACCTTCATTCTATGACTTCACACACCTCCATTCTGACTACACAGCTCCATTCTATGACTTCACACACCTACATTCTGTGCCTTCACACATCTCCATTCTAGGACTTAACACACCTTCATTCTTACTTCACAAACATCCATTCTATGACTTCACACACCTCCATTCTATGACTTCACACACCTCCATTCTATGACTTCACACACCTCCATTCTGTGACTTCACACATCTCAATTCTGTGACTTCACACACCTACATTATGACCTCACACACCTCCATTCTATGACTTTACACACCTCCATTCTATGACTTCACACACCTCCATTCTGAGTTCACAAACCTCCATTCTGTGACTGAACGCACCTCCATTCTGTGACTTCACACACCTCCGTTCTGACTTCACACACCTCCATTCTATGACTTCACACCCCTCCATTCTGTGACTTCACACACCTCAATTCTGTGACTTCACACACCTCCATTATGACTTCACACACCTCCATTCTATGACTTCACACACCTCCATTCTATGACTACACACACCTAGATTCTGTGACTTCACACACCTCCGTTCTGAGTTCACACACCTCAATTCTTGACTTCACACACCTCCATTCTGACTTCACCCAGCTCCATTCAATGACTTCGCACACCTCCAATCTGACTTCACACAGCTCCACTCTATGCTTTCCCACACCTCCATTCTATGATTTCACACACCTCCATTCTATGATTTCACACACCTCCATTCTGTGATTTCACACACCTCCATTCTGAGTTCAAACAGCTCTGTTCTGTGACTTAACACACCTCCATTCTGTGACTTCACACACCACCATTCTGAGTTCACACACCTCCATTCTGTGACTTCACACACCTCCATTCTGACTTCAAACAGCTCCATTCTATGACTTCACACATCTCCATTCTGTGCCTTCACACACCTCCATTCTATGACTTAACACACCTTCATTCTTACTTCACAAACATCCATTCTATGACTTCACACACCTCCATTCTATGACTTCACACACCTCCATTCTATGACTTCACAAACCTCCATTCTATGACTTCACACACCTCCATTCTGACTTCACACACCTCCATTCTAACTTCACACACCTCCATTCTGACTTCACAAACATCAATTCTGTGACTTCACACACCTCCATTCTTTGACTTCACAGACTTCCATTGTGAGTTCACACACCTCCATTCTGAATTCACAAACATCAATTCTGTGACTTCACACACCTCCATTCTATGACTTCACACACCTCCATTATATGACTTCACACACCTCCATTCTATGACTTCACAAACCTCCATTCTGACTTCACACACCTCCATTCTGACTTCACAAACATCAATTCTGTGACTTCACACACCTCCGTTCTATGACTTCATACGCCTCCATTCTATGACTTCACACACCTCCATTCTGTGACTTCACACACTTCCATTCTTTGACTTCACACACCTCCATTTTTTGACTTCACACATCTCCATTGTTAGTTCACACACCTCCATTCTATGACTTCACACACCTCCATTCTGATTTCACAAACATCAATTCTGGCTTCACACACCTCCATTCTATGACTTCACACACTTCCATTCTATGACTTCACACACCTCCATTCTTTGACTTCACACACCTCCATTGTGAGTTCACACACCTCCATTCTGTGACTTCACACACCTGCATTCTTCGATTTCACACACCTCCATTCTATGATTTCACACACCTCCATTCTATGAATTCACACATCTCCATTCTGTGACTTCACACAACTCCATTCTATGACTTCCCACACCTCCATTCTGGGACTTCACACACCTCCAATGTGACTTCACACAGCTCCATTCTATGACCTCACACACCTCCATACTGTGACTTCACACAACTCCATTCTATGATTTCCCACACCTCCCTTTGACTTCACACACCTCCATTATATGACTTCACACAACTCCATTCTGACTTCACACACCTCCATTCCATGACTTCACACACTTCCATTCCATGACTTCACACACCTCCATTCGATGACTTCACACACCTCCATTCTATGATTTCACACACCTCCCTTGTGACTTCACACACCTCTATTCTATGACTTCACACAACTGCGTTCTGACTTCACACACCTCCATTCTGTGACTTCACACACCTCCATTCCATGACTTCACACACCTCCATTCTGTGATTTCACACACCTCCATTCTGTGACTTCACACACCTTTATTGTTTGACTTCACACAATGCATTCTGTGACTTCACACACCTTTATTCCATGACTTCACACACCTCCATTCTATGAGTTCTCAGACCTCCATTCTATGAGTTCACACACCTCCATTTTGACTTCATACACGTCCATTCTATGACTTCACACACATTCATTCTTATTCAGAAACATCCATTCTATGACTTCACACACCTCCATTCTATGACTTCACACACCTCCATTCTGTGACTTCACACACCTCCATTCCATGACTTCACACACCTCCATTCTTTGACTTCACACACCTCCATTCTATGAGTTCACACACCTCCATTTGTGACTCTACACACCACATTTTTGACTTCACACACCTCCATTCTGTGATTTCACACACCTCCATTCCTTGACTTCACACACCTTTATTGTTTGACTTCACAAACCTCCATTCTTTGACTTCACACACCTCCATTGCATGACTTCACCCACCTCCATTCTATGAGTTCACAAACCTCCATTCTATGAGTTCACACACATCCATTTTGACTTCACACACCTCCAATCTGTGACTTCACACACCTCCATTCTGTGACTTCACACACCTCCATTCTATGACTTCACACACCT
The DNA here is from genome assembly GCA_024803745.1 of Megascapheus bottae. Classification (NCBI taxonomy): domain Eukaryota; kingdom Metazoa; phylum Chordata; class Mammalia; order Rodentia; family Geomyidae; genus Megascapheus; species Megascapheus bottae. The sequence continues at coordinate 356,233 of JANJXV010000328.1, read as the reverse complement.
ACATTCTGTGAATTCACACACCTCCATTCTGTTACTTCACACACCTCCATTTTGACTTCACACACTTCCATTCTTTGAATTCACACACCTCCATTCTGTGACTTCACCCACATTAACATTGTTTGACTTCACACACCTCTGTTTTTGGACTTCACACACCTCCATTCCATGACTTCACACATCTCCATTTTATGAGTTCGCACACCTCCATTTTGTCTTCACACTCCTCCATTCTATGACTTCACACGCCTTCATTCTACTTCAGAAACATCCGTTCTATGACTTCACACACCTCCATTCTATGATTTCACAAACCTCCTTTCTGTGACTTCACACACCTCCATTCTGAGTTCACAAACCTCAATTCTGTGAATTCACACACCTCAATTCTGGCTTCACACACCTCCATTCTATGACTTCACACACTTCCATTCTATGACTTCACACACCTCCATTCTTTGACTTCACACACCTCCATTGTAAGTTCACACACCTCCATTCTGTGACTTCACACACCTGCATTCTTTGACTTCACACACCTCCATTCTATGACTTCACACACCTCCATTCTATGAATTCACACATCTCCATTCTGTGACTTCACACAACTCCATTCTATGACTTCCCACACCTCCATTCTGGGACTTTACACACCTCCATTCTGAGTTCACACACCTCCGTTCTGTGAATTAACACACCTTCATTCCGTGACTTCACACACCTTCCTTTTATGATTTCACACACCTCCATTCTATGACTTCACACACCTCCATTCTATGACTTCACACACCTATATTCTTTGACTTCGCACACCTCCATTCTTTGACTTCACACACCTCCATTTTGAGTTCACACGCATACATTCTGTGACTTCACACACCTCCATTTGTGACGTTACACACCACCATTTTGACTTCCCACACCTCCATTCTGTGACTTCACACACCTCCATTCTGTGACTTCACACACCTCCATTTTGACTTCACACACTTCCATTCTGTAACTTCACACACCTCCATTCTGTGACTTCGCACACCTCCATTGTTTGACTTCACACACCTCCATTCTTTGACTTCACGCACCTCCATTCCATGACTTCACACACCTCTACTCTATCAGTTCACTCACATCCATTCTATGAGTTCACACACCACCATTTTGACTTCATACACCTCCATTCTATGACTTCACACACCTACATTCTTACTTCAGGAACATCCATTTTATGAATTCACCCACCTCCATTCTATGACTTCACAAACCTCCATTCTATGACTTCACACACCTCCATTCTATGACTTCACACACCTCCATTCTATGACTTCACACACCTCCATTCTGTGACTTCACACACCTCCATTCTATGAGTTCACACACCTGCATTGTGACTTCACACACCTCCATTCTATGACTTCACGCACCTCCATTCTGACTTCACACACCTCCATTCTGACTTCACAAACATCAGTTCTGTGACTTCACACACCTCCATTCTTTGACTTCACACAACTCCATTGTGAGTTAACACACCTCCATTCTGACTTCACAAACATCAATTCTGTGACTTCACACACATCCATTCTACGACTTCACACACCTCCATTCTATGACTTCACAAACATCAATTCTGTGACTTCACACAACTCCATTCTATGACTTAACACACCTCCATTCTATGACTTCACAGACCTCCATTCTATGACTTCACAAACTTCCATTCTTTGACTTCACACACCTCCATTCTTTGACTTCACACATGTCCATTGTGAGTTCACACACCTTCATTCTATGACTTCACACACCTCCATTCTGACTACACAGCTCCATTCTATGACTTCACACACCTCCATTCTGTGCCTTCACACATCTCCATTCTAGGACTTAACACACCTTCATTCTTACTTCACAAACATCCATTCTATGACTTCACACACCTCCATTCTATGACTTCACACACCTCCATTCTATGACTTCACACACCTCCATTCTGTGACTTCACACATCTCAATTCTGTGACTTCACACACCTACATTATGACCTCACACACCTCCATTCTATGACTTTACACACCTCCATTCTATGACTTCACACACCTCCATTCTGAGTTCACAAACCTCCATTCTGTGACTGAACGCACCTCCATTCTGTGACTTCACACACCTCCGTTCTGACTTCACACACCTCCATTCTATGACTTCACACCCCTCCATTCTCTGACTTCACACACCTCAATTCTTGACTTCACACACCTCCATTCTGACTTCACCCAGCTCCATTCAATGACTTCGCACACCTCCAATCTGACTTCACACATCTCCACTCTATGCTTTCCCACACCTCCATTCTATGATTTCACACACCTCCATTCTATGACTTCACACACCTCCATTCTGTGATTTCACACACCTCCATTCTGAGTTCAAACACCTCCGTTCTGTGACTTAACACACCTCCATTCTGTGACTTCACACACCACCATTCTGAGTTCACACACCTCAATTCTGTGACTTCACACACCTCCCTTATGACTTCACACACCTCCATTTTATGACTTCACACACCTTCATTCTATGACTTCACACACCTAGATTCTGTGACTTCACACACCTCCGTTCTGAGTTCACACACCTCAATTCTCTGACTTCACACACCTCCATTCTGACTTCACCCAGCTCCATTCAATGACTTCGCACACCTCCAATCTGACTTCACACAGCTCCCCTCTATGCTTTCCCACACCTCCATTCTATGATTTCACACACCTCCATTCTATGACTTCACACACCTCCATTCTGTGATTTCACACACCTCCATTCTGAGTTCAAACACCTCCGTTCTGTGACTTAACACAGCTCCATTCTGTGACTTCACACACCACCATTCTGAGTTCACACACCTCCATTCTGTGACTTCACACACCTCCATTCTGACGTCAAACAGCTCCATACTATGACTTCACACACCTCCATTCTGTGACTTCACACACCTGCATTCTATGACTTAACACACCTTCATTCTTACTTCACAAACATCCATTCTATGACTTCACACACCTCCATTCTATGACTTCACACACCTCCATTCTATGACTTCACAAACCTCCATTCTATGACTTCACACACCTCAATTCTGTGACTTCACACACCTCCATTATGAATTCACACACATCCATTCTATGACTTCACACACCTCCATTCTATGACTTCACACACCTTCATTCTGTGACTTCACACACCTCCATTCTGAGTTCACACACCTCCATTCTGTGACTTAACACAACTCTATTCTGACTTCACACAGCTCCATTCTATGGCTTCACACACCTCCATTCTGTGACTTCACACACCTCCATTCTATGAATTCACACAACTCCATTCTGACTTCACACACCTCCATTCTATGACTTCACATACCTCCATTGTGACTTCACACACCTCCATTCTAGGAGTTCACACACCTCCATTCTGACTTCACACACCTCCATTCTATGACTTCACACAACTCCATTCTGACTTCACACACCTCCATTCTGTGACTTCACACACCTCCATTCTGTGACTTCGCACACCTACATTGTTTGACTTCACACACCTCCATTCTTTGACTTCACACACCTCCATTCCATGACTTCACACACCTCTGCTCTATCAGTTCACACACATCCATTCTATGAGTTCACACACCACCATTTTGACTTCATACACCTCCATTCTATGACTTCACACACCTACATTCTTACTTCAGGAACATCCATTTTATGAATTCACCCACCTCCATTCTATGACTTCACAAACCTCCATTCTATGACTTCACACACCTCCATTCTATGACTTCACACACCTCCATTCTATGACTTCACACACCTCCATTCTGTGACTTCACACACCTCCATTCTATGAGTTCACACACCTGCATTGTGACTTCACACACCTCCATTTTATGACTTCACTCACCTCCATTCTGACTTCACAAACATCAATTCTGTGACTTCACACACCTCCATTCTTTGACTTCACACAACTCCATTGTGAGTACAGACACCTCCATTCTGACTTCACAAACATCAATTTTGTGACTTCACACACATTAATTCTACGACTTCACACACCTCCATTCTATGACTTCACAAACTTCCATTCTGACTTCACACACGTCCATTCTGACTTCTCAAATATCAATTCTGTGACTTCACACAACTCCATTCTCTGACTTCACACACCTCCATTCTATGACTTCACACACCTCCATTCTATGAATTCACAAACTTCCATTCTTTGACTTCACACACCTCCATTCTTTGACTTCACACATCTCCATTGTGAGTTCACACACCTTCATTCTATGACTTCACACACCTCCATTCTGACTACACAGCTCCATTCTATGACTTCACACACCTCCATTCTGTGCCTTCACACATCTCCATTCTAGGACTTAACACACCTTCATTCTTACTTCACAAACATCCATTCTATGACTTCACACACCTCCATTCTATGACTTCACACACCTCCATTCTATGACTTCACAAACCTCCATTCTGTGACTTCACACATCTCAATTCTGTGACTTCACACACCTACATTATGACCTCACACACCTCCATTCTATGACTTTACACACCTCCATTCTATGACTTCACACACCTCCATTCTGAGTTCACAAACCTCCATTCCGTGACTTAACGCTCCTCCATTCTGTGACTTCACACACCTCCGTTCTGACTTCACACACCTCCATTCTATGACTTCACACATCTCCATTCTGTGACTTCACACACCTCAATTCTGTGACTTCACACACCTCCCTTATGACTTCACACACCTCCATTTTATGACTTCACACACCTCCATTCTATGACTTCACACACCTAGATTCTGTGACTTCACACACCTCCGTTCTGAGTTCACACACCTCAAATCTGTGACTTCACACACCTCCATTCTGACTTCACCCAGCTCCATTCAATGACTTCGCACACCTCCAATCTGACTTCACACAGCTCCACTCTATGCTTTCCCACACCTCCATTCTATGATTTCACACACCTCCATTCTATTACTTCACAGACCTCCATTCTGTGATTTTACACACCTCCATTCTGAGTTCAAACACCTCCGTTCTGTGACTTAACACACCTCCATTCTGTGAGTTCACACACCTCCATTCTGAGTACACACACCTCAATTCTGTGACTTCACACACCTCCCTTATGACTTCACACACCTCCATTTTATGACTTCACACACCTCCATTCTATGACTTAACACACCTAGATTCTGTGACTTCACACACCTCCGTTCTGAGTTCACACACCTCAGTTCTGTGACTTCACACACCTCCATTCTGACTTCACCCAGCTCCATTCAATGACTTCGCACACCTCCAATCTGACTTCACACAGCTCCACTCTATGCTTTCCCACACTTCCATTCTATGATTTCACACACCTCCATTCTATGACTTCACACACCTCCATTCTGTGATTTCACACACCTCCATTCTGAGTTCAAACACCTCCGTTCTGTGACTTAACACACCTCCATTCTGTGACTTCACACACCACCATTCTGAGTTCACACACCTCCATTCTGTGACTTCACACACCTCCATTCTGACGTCAAACAGCTCCATTCTATGACTTCACACACCTCCATTCTGTGACTTCACACACCTCCATTCTATGACTTAACACACCTTCATTCTTACTTCACAAACATCCATTCTATGACTTCACACACCTCCATTCTATGACTTCACACACCTCCATTCTATGACTTCACAAACCTCCATTCTATGACTTCACACACCTCAATTCTGTCACTTCACACACCTCCATTATGAATTCACACACATCCATTCTATGACTTCACACACCTCCATTCTATGACTTCACACACCTTCATTCTGTGACTTCACACACCTCCATTCTGAGTTCACACACCTCCATTCTGTGACTTCACACAACTCTATTCTGACTTCACACAGCTCCATTCTATGACTTCACACACCTCCATTCTGTGACTTCACACACCTCCATTCTATGACTTCACATACCTCCATTGTGACTTCACCCAGCTCCATTCTATGAGTTCACACACCTCCATTCTGACTTCACACACCTCCATTCTATGACTTCACACACCTCCATTCTGACTTCACACACCTCCGTTCTATGACTTCACACAACTCCATTCTGACTTCAGACACCTCCATTCTATGAGGTCACACACGTGCATTTTGACATCACACACCTCCATTCTATGACTTCACACACCTCCATTCTAACTTCACACACCTCCATTCTGACTTCACAAACATCAATTCTGTGACTTCACACACCTCCATTCTTTGACTTCACACACCTCCATTGTGAGTTCACACACCTCCATTCTGAATTCACAAACATCAATTCTGTGACTTCACACACCTCCATTCTATGACTTCACACACCTCCATTCTATGACTTCACACACCTCCATTCTATGACTTCACAAACCTCCATTCTGACTTCACACACCTCCATTCTGACTTCACAAACATCAATTCTGTGACTTCACACACCTCCATTCTATGATTTCATACGCCTCCATTCTATGACTTCACACACCTCCATTCTGTGACTTCACACACTTCCATTCTTTGACTTCACACACCTCCATTTTTTGACTTCACACATCTCCATTGTTAGTTCACACACCTCCATTCTGACTTCACAAAGCTCCATTCTATGACTTCACACACCTCCATTCTGTGCCATCACACATTTCCATTTTATGACTTAACACACCTTCATTCTTACTTCACAAACATTCATTCTATGACTTCACACACCTCCATTCTATGACTTCACACACCTCCAATCTATGACTTTACACACCTCCATTCTGTGACTTCACACACCTCAATTCTGTGACTTCACACACCTACATTATGACTTCACACACCTCCATTCTATGACTTCACACACCTCCATTCTGACTTCACACACCTCCATTCTATGACTTCCACACCTCCATTCTGCGACTTCACACACCACTATTCTATGACTTCACATACCTCCATTGTGACTTCACACACCTCCATTCTATGAGTTCACACACCTCCATTCTGACTTCACACACCTCCATTCTATGACTTCACACAACTCCATTCTGACTTCACACACCTCCATTCTGTGACTTCACACACCTCCATTCTGTGACTTCGCACACCTACATTGTTTGACTTCACACACCTCCATTCTTTGACTTCACACACCTCCATTCCATGACTTCACACACCTCTGCTCTATCAGTTCACACACATCCATTCTATGGGTTCACACACCACCATTTTGACTTCATACACATCCATTCTATGACTTCACACACCTACATTCTTACTTCAGGAACATCCATTATATGAATTCACCCACCTCCATTCTATGACTTCACAAACCTCCATTCTATGACTTCACACACCTCCATTCTATGACTTGACACACCTCCATTCTATGACGTCACACACCTCCATTCTGTGACTTCACACACCTCCATTCTATGAGTTCACACACCTGCATTGTGACTTCACACACCTCCATTCTATGACTTCACTCACCTCCATTCTGACTTCACACACCTCCATTCTGACTTCACAAACATCAATTCTGTGACTTCACACACCTCCATTCTTTGACTTCACACAACTCCATTGTGAGTACAGACACCTGCATTCTGACTTCACAAACATCAATTCTGTGACTTCACACACATCCATTCTACGACTTCACACACCTCCATTCTATGACTTCACAAACTTCCATTCTGACTTCACACACGTCCATTCTTTGACTTCACACACCTCCATTCTTTGACTTCACACATCTCCATTGTGAGTTCACACACCTTCATTCTATGACTTCACACACCTCCATTCTGACTACACAGCTCCATTCTATGACTTCACACACCTCCATTCTGTGCCTTCACACATCTCCATTCTAGGACTTAACACACCTTCATTCTTACTTCACAAACATCCATTCTATGACTTCACACACCTCCATTCTATGACTTCTCACACCTCCATTCTATGACTTCACAAACTTCCATTCAGTGACTTCACACATCTCAATTCTGTGACTTCACACACCTACATTATGACCTCACACACCTCCATTCTATGACTTTACACACCTCCATTCTATGACTTCACACACCTCCATTCTGAGTTCACAAACCTCCATTCTGTGACTTAACGCACCTCCATTCTGTGACTTCACACACCTCCGTTCTGACTTCACACACCTCCATTCTATGACTTCACACACCTCCATTCTGTGACTTCACACACCTCAATTCTGTGACTTCACACACATCCCTTATGACTTCACACACCTCCATTTTATGACTTCACACACCTCCATTCTGACTTCACCCAGCTCCATTCAATGACTTCGCACACCTCCAATCTGACTTCACACAGCTCCACTCTATGCTTTCCCACACCTCCATTCTATGATTTCACACACCTCCATTCTATGACTTCACACACCTCCATTCTGTGATTTCACACACCTCCATTCTGAGTTCAAACACCTCCGTTCTGTGACTTAACACACCTCCATTCTGTGACTTCACACACCACCATTCTGAGTTCACACACCTCCATTCTCTGACTTCACACACCTCAATTCTGACGACAAACAGCTCCATTCTATGACTTCACACACCTCCATTCTGTGACTTCACACAGCTCCATTCTATGACTTAACACACTTTCATTCTTACTTCACAAACATCCATTCTATGACTTCACTCACCTCCATTCTATGACTTCACACACCTCCATTCTATGACTTCACAAACCTCCATTCTATGACTTCACACACCTCCATTCTGTGACTTCACACACCTCCATTATGAATTCACACACATCCATTCTATGACTTCACACATCTCCATTCTATGACTTCACACACCTTCATTCTGTGACTTCACACAACTCTATTCTTACTTCACACAGCTCCATTCTATGACTTCACACACCTCCATTCTGTGACTTCACACACCTCCATTCTATGACTTCACATACCTCCATTGTGACTTCACCCAGCTCCATTCTATGAGTTCACACACCTCCATTCTGACTTCACACACCTCCATTCTATGACTTCACACACCTCCATTCTGACTTCACACACCTCCGTTCTATGACTTCACACAACTCCATTCTGACTTCAGACACCTCCATTCTATGAGGTCACACACGTGCATTGTGACATCACACACCTCCATTCTATGACTTCACACACCTCCATTCTAACTTCACACACCTCCATTCTGACTTCACAAACATCAATTCTGTGACTTCACACACCTCCATTCTTTGACTTCACACACCTCCATTGTGAGTTCACACACCTCCATTCTGAATTCACAAACATCAATTCTGTGACTTCACACACCTCCATTCTATGACTTCACACACCTCCATTCTATGACTTCACACACCTCCATTCTATGACTTCACAAACCTCCATTCTGACTTCACACACCTCCATTCTGACTTCACAAACATCAATTCTGTGACTTCACACACCTCCATTCTATGACTTCACACACCTCCATTCTATGACTTCACACACCTCCATTCTATGACTTCACAAACCTCCATTCTGACTTCACACACCTCCATTCTGACTTCACAAACATTAATTCTGTGACTTCACACACCTCCATTCTTTGACTTCACACAACTCCATTGTGAGTTCACACACCTCCATTCTGACTTCACAAACATCAATTCTGTGACTTCACACACATCCATTCTACGACTTCACACACCTCCATTCTATGACTTCACAAACTTCCATTCTGACTTCACACACCTCCATTCTGACTTCACAAACATCAATTCTGTGACTTCACACAACTCCATTCTCTGACTTCACACACCTCCATTTTTATGACTTCACAGACCTCCATTCTATGACTTCACAAACTTCCATTCTTTGACTTCACAAACCTCCATTCTTTGACTTCACATATCTCCATTGTGAGTTCACACACCTTCATTCTATGACTTCACACACCTCCATTCTGACTACACAGCTCCATTCTATGACTTCACACACCTCCATTCTGTGCCTTCACACATCTCCATTCTAGGACTTAACACACCTTCATTCTTACTTCACAAACATCCATTCTATGACTTCACACACCTCCATTCTATGACTTCACACACCTCCATTCTATGACTTCACACACCTCCATTCTGTGACTTCACACATCTCAATTCTGTGACTTCACACACCTACACTATGACCTCACACACCTCCATTCTATGACTTTACACACCTCCATTCTATGACTTCACACACCTCCATTCTGAGTTCACAAACCTCCATTCTGTGACTGAACGCATCTCCATTCTGTGACTTCACACACCTCCGTTCTGACTTCACACACCTCCATTCTATGACTTCACACCCCTCCATTCTGTGACTTCACACAAATCAATTCTCTGACTTCACACACCTCCATTATGACTTCACACACCTCCATTCTATGACTTCACACACCTCCATTCTATGACTTCACACACCTAGATTCTGTGACTTCACACACCTCCGTTCTGAGTTCACACACCTCAATTCTGTGACTTCACACACCTCCATTCTGACTTCACCCAGCTCCATTCAATTACTTCGCACACCTGCAATCTGACTTCACACAGCTCCACTCTATGCTTTCCCACACCTCCATCCTATGATTTCACACACCTCCATTCAATGATTTCACACACCTCCATTCTGTGATTTCACACACCTCCATTCTGAGTTCAAACAGCTCCGTTCTGTGACTTAACACACCTCCATTCTGTGACTTCACACACCACCATTCTGAGTTCACACACCTCCATTCTGTGACTTCACACACCTCCATTCTGACTTCAAACAGCTCCATTCTATGACTTCACACACCTCCATTCTGTGCCTTCACACACCTCCATTCTATGACTTAACACACCTTCATTCTTACTTCACAAACATCAATTCTATGACTTCACACACCTCCATTCTATGACTTCACACACCTCCATTCTATGACTTCACAAACCTCCATTCTATGACTTCACACACCTCCATTCTGACTTCACACACCTCCATTCTAACTTCACACACCTCCATTCTGACTTCACAAACATCAATTCTGTGACTTCACACACCTCCATTCTTTGACTTCACACACCTCCATTGTGAGTTCACACACCTCCATTCTGAATTCACAAACATCAATTCTGTGACTTCACACACCTCCATTCTATGACTTCACACACCTCCATTATATGACTTCACACACCTCCATTCTATGACTTCACAAACCTCCATTCTGACTTCACACACCTCCATTCTGACTTCGCAAACATCAATTCTGTGACTTCACACACCTCCATTCTATGACTTCATACGCCTCCATTCTATGACTTCACACACCTCCATTCTGTGACTTCACACACTTCCATTCTTTGACTTCACACACCTCCATTTTTTGACTTCACACATCTCCATTGTTAGTTCACACACCTCCATTCTATGACTTCACACACCTCCATTCTGACTTCACAAAGCTCCATTCTATGACTTCACACAACTCCATTGTGTGCCTTCACACATTTCCATTTTATGACTTAACACACCTTCATTCTTACTTCACAAACATTCATTCTATGACTTCACACACCTCCATTCTATGACTCACACACCTCCATTCTATGACTTTACACACCTCCATTCTGTGACTTCACACACCGCAATTCTGTGACTTCACACACCTACATTATGACTTCACACACCTCCATTCTATGACTTCACACACCTCCATTCTGACTTCACACACCTCCATTCTATGACTTCCACACCTCCATTCTGTGACTTCACACACCTCCATTCCATGACTTCACACACCTCCATTCGTTGCCTTCACACACCTCCATTCTTTGACTTCACACACCTCCATTCTATGAGTTCACACACCTCCATTTGTGACTCTACACACCACCTTTTTGACTTCACACACCTCCATTCTGTGATTTCACACACCTCCATTCTGTGACTTCACACACCTTTATTGTTTGACTTCACACACCTCCATTCTTTGAATTCACACACCTCCTTTCCATGACTTCACACACCTCCATTCTAAGAGTTCACACACCTCCTTTCTATGAGTTCACACACCTCCATTTTGACTTCACAAACCTCCATTCTATGACTTCACACACCTTCATTCTTACTTCAGAAGTATCCATTATATAACTTCACGCACTTCCATTCTATGACTTCACAAATCTCTGTTCTGTGATTTCACACACCTCCATTCTGAGTTCACACACTTCCATTCTCTGAGTTCACACACCTCCATTCTGTGACTTAACCCACCTCCATTCTATGACTTCACAGACCTCCATTCCGTGACTTCACACACCATTATTGTTTGACTTCACACACCTCCATTCTGGGACTTCACACACCTCCACTGTAAGTTCACACACCTCCATTCTGTGACTTCACACACCTCCATTCTGTGACTTCACACACCTCCATTCTGTGACAACACAAATCTCCATTCTGTGACTTCACACACCTCCATTCTATGACTTCACACACCTCCATTCTGTGACTTCACACACCTCCATTCTGTGACTTCTCACACCTTCCTTTTTTGACTTCACACACCTCCATTCCATGACTTCACGCATCTCCATTTTATGAGTTCGCACACCTCCATTTTTACTTCACACACCTACATTCTATGACTTCACACACCTTCATTCTACTTCAGAAACATCCATTCTATGACTTCACACACCTCCATTCTATGACTTTACAAACCTCCATTCTGTGACTTCACACACCTCCATTCTGAGTTCACACACCTCAATTCTGTGACTTCACACACCTCAATTCTGGCTTCACACAACTCCATTCTATGACTTCACACAATTCCTTTCTATGACTTCACACACCTCCATTCTTTGACTTCACACACCTCCATTGTGATTTTACAAACCTCCATTCTATGACTTCACACACCTCCATTATGACTTCACATAGCTCCATTCTATGACTTCACACACCTCCATTCTGTGCCTTCACACACCTCCATTCTATGACTTAACACACCTTCATTCTTACTTCACAAACATCCATTCTATGATCACACACCTCCATTCTATGACTTCACACACCTCCATTCTATATCTTCACACACCTCCATGCTGTGACTTCACACACCTCAATTCTGTGACTTCACACACCTCCATTATGACTTCACACACCTCCATTCTATGACGTCAAACACCTCCATTCTATGACTTCACACCTCCATTCTGTGATTTCACACACCTGCATTCTGAGTTCACACACCTTCATTCTGTGACTTCACACACCTCCAATCTGACTTCACACAGCTCCATTCTATGACTTCACACACCTCCATACTGTGACTTCACACACCTCCATTTTATGATTTCACACACCTCCCTTGTGACTTCACACACCTCCATTCTATGACTTCACACAACTCCATTCTGACTTCACACACCTCCATTATGTGACTTCACACACCTCCATTCCATGACTTCACACACCTCCATTCCATCACTTCACACACCTCCATTCGATGACTTCACACACCTCCATTCTATGATTTCACACACCTCCCTTGTGACTTCACACACCTCCATTCTATGACTTCACACAACTACATTCTGACTTCACACACCTCCATTCTGTGACTTCACACACCTCAATTCCATGACTTCACACACCTCCATTCTGTGATTTCACACACCTCCATGCTGTGACTTCACACACCTTTATTGTTTGACTTCACACAATGCATTCTTTGACTTCACACACCTTTATTCCATGACTTCACACACCTCCATTCTATGAGTTCTCAGAACTCCATTCTATGAGTTCACACACCTCCATTTTGACTTCATACACCTCCATTCTATGACTTCACACATATTCATTCTTATTCAGAAACATCCATTTTATGACTTCACACACCTCCATTGTATGACTTCACACACCTCCATTCTGTGACTTCACACACTTCCATTCCATGACTTCACACACCTCCATTCTTTGACTTCACACACCTCCATTCTATGAGTTCACACCCCTCCATTTGTGACTCTACACACCACATTTTTGACTTCATACACCTCCATTCTGTGATTTCACACACCTCCATTCTGTGACTTCACACAAATCAATTCTGTGACTTCACACACCTCCATTATGACTTCACACACCTCCATTCTATGACTTCACACACCTCCATTCTATGACTTCACACACCTAGATTCTGTGACTTCACACACCTCCGTTCTGAGTTCACACACCTCAATTCTGTGACTTCACACACCTCCATTCTGACTTCACCCAGCTCCATTCAATGACTTCGCACACCTGCAATCTGACTTCACACAGCTCCACTCTATGCTTTCCCACACCTCCATTCTATGATTTCACACACCTCCATTCAATGATTTCACACACCTCCATTCTGTGATTTCACACACCTCCATTCTGAGTTCAAACAGCTCCGTTCTGTGACTTAACACACCTCCATTCTGTGACTTCACACACCACCATTCTGAGTTCACACACCTCCATTCTGTGACTTCACACACCTCCATTCTGACTTCAAACAGCTCCATTCTATGACTTCACACACCTCCATTCTGTGCCTTCACACACCTCCATTCTATGACTTAACACACCTTCATTCTTACTTCACAAACATCAATTCTATGACTTCACACACCTCCATTCTATGACTTCACACACCTCCATTCTATGACTTCACAAACCTCCATTCTATGACTTCACACACCTCCATTCTGACTTCACACACCTCCATTCTAACTTCACACACCTCCATTCTGACTTCACAAACATCAATTCTGTGACTTCACACACCTCCATTCTTTGACTTCACACACCTCCATTGTGAGTTCACACACCTCCATTCTGAATTCACAAACATCAATTCTGTGACTTCACACACCTCCATTCTATGACTTCACACACCTCCATTATATGACTTCACACACCTCCATTCTATGACTTCACAAACCTCCATTCTGACTTCACACACCTCCATTCTGACTTCGCAAACATCAATTCTGTGACTTCACACACCTCCATTCTATGACTTCATACGCCTCCATTCTATGACTTCACACACCTCCATTCTGTGACTTCACACACTTCCATTCTTTGACTTCACACACCTCCATTTTTTGACTTCACACATCTCCATTGTTAGTTCACACACCTCCATTCTATGACTTCACACACCTCCATTCTGACTTCACAAAGCTCCATTCTATGACTTCACACAACTCCATTGTGTGCCTTCACACATTTCCATTTTATGACTTAACACACCTTCATTCTTACTTCACAAACATTCATTCTATGACTTCACACACCTCCATTCTATGACTCACACACCTCCATTCTATGACTTTACACACCTCCATTCTGTGACTTCACACACCGCAATTCTGTGACTTCACACACCTACATTATGACTTCACACACCTCCATTCTATGACTTCACACACCTCCATTCTGACTTCACACACCTCCATTCTATGACTTCCACACCTCCATTCTGTGACTTCACACACCTCCATTCCATGACTTCACACACCTCCATTCGATGCCTTCACACACCTCCATTCTTTGACTTCACACACCTCCATTCTATGAGTTCACACACCTCCATTTGTGACTATACACACCACCTTTTTGACTTCACACACCTCCATTCTGTGATTTCCCACACCTCCATTCTGTGACTTCACACACCTTTATTGTTTGACTTCACACACCTCCATTCTTTGAATTCACACACCTCCTTTCCATGACTTCACACACCTCCATTCTAAGAGTTCACACACCTCCTTTCTATGAGTTCACACACCTCCATTTTGACTTCACAAACCTCCATTCTATGACTTCACACACCTTCATTCTTACTTCAGAAGTATCCATTATATAACTTCACGCACTTCCATTCTATGACTTCACAAATCTCTGTTCTGTGATTTCACACACCTCCATTCTGAGTTCACACACTTCCATTCTCTGAGTTCACACACCTCCATTCTGTGACTTAACCCACCTCCATTCTATGACTTCACAGACCTCCATTCCGTGACTTCACACACCATTATTGTTTGACTTCACACACCTCCATTCTGGGACTTCACACACCTCCACTGTAAGTTCACACACCTCCATTCTGTGACTTCACACACCTCCATTCTGTGACTTCACACACCTCCATTCTGTGACAACACAAATCTCCATTCTGTGACTTCACACACCACCATTCTGAGTTCACACACCTCCATTCTGTGACTTCACACACCTCAATTCTGACGACAAACAGCTCCATTCTATGACTTCACACACCTCCATTCTGTGACTTCACACAGCTCCATTCTATGACTTAACACACCTTCATTCTTACTTCACAAACATCCATTCTATGACTTCACTCACCTCCATTCTATGACTTCACACACCTCCATTCTATGACTTCACAAACCTCCATTCTATGACTTCACACACCTCCATTCTGTGACTTCACACACCTCCATTATGAATTCACACACATCCATTCTATGACTTCACACATCTCCATTCTATGACTTCACACACCTTCATTCTGTGACTTCACACAACTCTATTCTTACTTCACACAGCTCCATTCTATGACTTCACACACCTCCATTCTGTGACTTCACACATCTCAATTCTGTGACTTCACACACCTACACTATGACCTCACACACCTCCATTCTATGACTTTACACACCTCCATTCTATGACTTCACACACCTCCATTCTGAGTTCACAAACCTCCATTCTGTGACTGAACGCATCTCCATTCTGTGACTTCACACACCTCCGTTCTGACTTCACACACCTCCATTCTATGACTTCACACCCCTCCATTCTGTGACTTCACACAAATCAATTCTCTGACTTCACACACCTCCATTATGACTTCACACACCTCCATTCTATGACTTCACACACCTCCATTCTATGACTTCACACACCTAGATTCTGTGACTTCACACACCTCCGTTCTGAGTTCACACACCTCAATTCTGTGACTTCACACACCTCCATTCTGACTTCACCCAGCTCCATTCAATTACTTCGCACACCTGCAATCTGACTTCACACAGCTCCACTCTATGCTTTCCCACACCTCCATCCTATGATTTCACACACCTCCATTCAATGATTTCACACACCTCCATTCTGTGATTTCACACACCTCCATTCTGAGTTCAAACAGCTCCGTTCTGTGACTTAACACACCTCCATTCTGTGACTTCACACACCACCATTCTGAGTTCACACACCTCCATTCTGTGACTTCACACACCTCCATTCTGACTTCAAACAGCTCCATTCTATGACTTCACACACCTCCATTCTGTGCCTTCACACACCTCCATTCTATGACTTAACACACCTTCATTCTTACTTCACAAACATCAATTCTATGACTTCACACACCTCCATTCTATGACTTCACACACCTCCATTCTATGACTTCACAAACCTCCATTCTATGACTTCACACACCTCCATTCTGACTTCACACACCTCCATTCTAACTTCACACACCTCCATTCTGACTTCACAAACATCAATTCTGTGACTTCACACACCTCCATTCTTTGACTTCACACACCTCCATTGTGAGTTCACACACCTCCATTCTGAATTCACAAACATCAATTCTGTGACTTCACACACCTCCATTCTATGACTTCACACACCTCCATTATATGACTTCACACACCTCCATTCTATGACTTCACAAACCTCCATTCTGACTTCACACACCTCCATTCTGACTTCGCAAACATCAATTCTGTGACTTCACACACCTCCATTCTATGACTTCATACGCCTCCATTCTATGACTTCACACACCTCCATTCTGTGACTTCACACACTTCCATTCTTTGACTTCACACACCTCCATTTTTTGACTTCACACATCTCCATTGTTAGTTCACACACCTCCATTCTATGACTTCACACACCTCCATTCTGACTTCACAAAGCTCCATTCTATGACTTCACACAACTCCATTGTGTGCCTTCACACATTTCCATTTTATGACTTAACACACCTTCATTCTTACTTCACAAACATTCATTCTATGACTTCACACACCTCCATTCTATGACTCACACACCTCCATTCTATGACTTTACACACCTCCATTCTGTGACTTCACACACCGCAATTCTGTGACTTCACACACCTACATTATGACTTCACACACCTCCATTCTATGACTTCACACACCTCCATTCTGACTTCACACACCTCCATTCTATGACTTCCACACCTCCATTCTGTGACTTCACACACCTCCATTCCATGACTTCACACACCTCCATTCGTTGCCTTCACACACCTCCATTCTTTGACTTCACACACCTCCATTCTATGAGTTCACACACCTCCATTTGTGACTCTACACACCACCTTTTTGACTTCACACACCTCCATTCTGTGATTTCACACACCTCCATTCTGTGACTTCACACACCTTTATTGTTTGACTTCACACACCTCCATTCTTTGAATTCACACACCTCCTTTCCATGACTTCACACACCTCCATTCTAAGAGTTCACACACCTCCTTTCTATGAGTTCACACACCTCCATTTTGACTTCACAAACCTCCATTCTATGACTTCACACACCTTCATTCTTACTTCAGAAGTATCCATTATATAACTTCACGCACTTCCATTCTATGACTTCACAAATCTCTGTTCTGTGATTTCACACACCTCCATTCTGAGTTCACACACTTCCATTCTCTGAGTTCACACACCTCCATTCTGTGACTTAACCCACCTCCATTCTATGACTTCACAGACCTCCATTCCGTGACTTCACACACCATTATTGTTTGACTTCACACACCTCCATTCTGGGACTTCACACACCTCCACTGTAAGTTCACACACCTCCATTCTGTGACTTCACACACCTCCATTCTGTGACTTCACACACCTCCATTCTGTGACAACACAAATCTCCATTCTGTGACTTCACACACCTCCATTCTATGACTTCACACACCTCCATTCTGTGACTTCACACACCTCCATTCTGTGACTTCTCACACCTTCCTTTTTTGACTTCACACACCTCCATTCCATGACTTCACGCATCTCCATTTTATGAGTTCGCACACCTCCATTTTTACTTCACACACCTACATTCTATGACTTCACACACCTTCATTCTACTTCAGAAACATCCATTCTATGACTTCACACACCTCCATTCTATGACTTTACAAACCTCCATTCTGTGACTTCACACACCTCCATTCTGAGTTCACACACCTCAATTCTGTGACTTCACACACCTCAATTCTGGCTTCACACAACTCCATTCTATGACTTCACACAATTCCTTTCTATGACTTCACACACCTCCATTCTTTGACTTCACACACCTCCATTGTGATTTTACAAACCTCCATTCTATGACTTCACACACCTCCATTATGACTTCACATAGCTCCATTCTATGACTTCACACACCTCCATTCTGTGCCTTCACACACCTCCATTCTATGACTTAACACACCTTCATTCTTACTTCACAAACATCCATTCTATGATCACACACCTCCATTCTATGACTTCACACACCTCCATTCTATATCTTCACACACCTCCATGCTGTGACTTCACACACCTCAATTCTGTGACTTCACACACCTCCATTATGACTTCACACACCTCCATTCTATGACGTCAAACACCTCCATTCTATGACTTCACACCTCCATTCTGTGATTTCACACACCTGCATTCTGAGTTCACACACCTTCATTCTGTGACTTCACACACCTCCAATCTGACTTCACACAGCTCCATTCTATGACTTCACACACCTCCATACTGTGACTTCACACACCTCCATTTTATGATTTCACACACCTCCCTTGTGACTTCACACACCTCCATTCTATGACTTCACACAACTCCATTCTGACTTCACACACCTCCATTATGTGACTTCACACACCTCCATTCCATGACTTCACACACCTCCATTCCATCACTTCACACACCTCCATTCGATGACTTCACACACCTCCATTCTATGATTTCACACACCTCCCTTGTGACTTCACACACCTCCATTCTATGACTTCACACAACTACATTCTGACTTCACACACCTCCATTCTGTGACTTCACACACCTCAATTCCATGACTTCACACACCTCCATTCTGTGATTTCACACACCTCCATGCTGTGACTTCACACACCTTTATTGTTTGACTTCACACAATGCATTCTTTGACTTCACACACCTTTATTCCATGACTTCACACACCTCCATTCTATGAGTTCTCAGAACTCCATTCTATGAGTTCACACACCTCCATTTTGACTTCATACACCTCCATTCTATGACTTCACACATATTCATTCTTATTCAGAAACATCCATTTTATGACTTCACACACCTCCATTGTATGACTTCACACACCTCCATTCTGTGACTTCACACACTTCCATTCCATGACTTCACACACCTCCATTCTTTGACTTCACACACCTCCATTCTATGAGTTCACACCCCTCCATTTGTGACTCTACACACCACATTTTTGACTTCATACACCTCCATTCTGTGATTTCACACACCTCCATTCTGTGACTTCACACAAATCAATTCTGTGACTTCACACACCTCCATTATGACTTCACACACCTCCATTCTATGACTTCACACACCTCCATTCTATGACTTCACACACCTAGATTCTGTGACTTCACACACCTCCGTTCTGAGTTCACACACCTCAATTCTGTGACTTCACACACCTCCATTCTGACTTCACCCAGCTCCATTCAATGACTTCGCACACCTGCAATCTGACTTCACACAGCTCCACTCTATGCTTTCCCACACCTCCATTCTATGATTTCACACACCTCCATTCAATGATTTCACACACCTCCATTCTGTGATTTCACACACCTCCATTCTGAGTTCAAACAGCTCCGTTCTGTGACTTAACACACCTCCATTCTGTGACTTCACACACCACCATTCTGAGTTCACACACCTCCATTCTGTGACTTCACACACCTCCATTCTGACTTCAAACAGCTCCATTCTATGACTTCACACACCTCCATTCTGTGCCTTCACACACCTCCATTCTATGACTTAACACACCTTCATTCTTACTTCACAAACATCAATTCTATGACTTCACACACCTCCATTCTATGACTTCACACACCTCCATTCTATGACTTCACAAACCTCCATTCTATGACTTCACACACCTCCATTCTGACTTCACACACCTCCATTCTAACTTCACACACCTCCATTCTGACTTCACAAACATCAATTCTGTGACTTCACACACCTCCATTCTTTGACTTCACACACCTCCATTGTGAGTTCACACACCTCCATTCTGAATTCACAAACATCAATTCTGTGACTTCACACACCTCCATTCTATGACTTCACACACCTCCATTATATGACTTCACACACCTCCATTCTATGACTTCACAAACCTCCATTCTGACTTCACACACCTCCATTCTGACTTCGCAAACATCAATTCTGTGACTTCACACACCTCCATTCTATGACTTCATACGCCTCCATTCTATGACTTCACACACCTCCATTCTGTGACTTCACACACTTCCATTCTTTGACTTCACACACCTCCATTTTTTGACTTCACACATCTCCATTGTTAGTTCACACACCTCCATTCTATGACTTCACACACCTCCATTCTGACTTCACAAAGCTCCATTCTATGACTTCACACAACTCCATTGTGTGCCTTCACACATTTCCATTTTATGACTTAACACACCTTCATTCTTACTTCACAAACATTCATTCTATGACTTCACACACCTCCATTCTATGACTCACACACCTCCATTCTATGACTTTACACACCTCCATTCTGTGACTTCACACACCGCAATTCTGTGACTTCACACACCTACATTATGACTTCACACACCTCCATTCTATGACTTCACACACCTCCATTCTGACTTCACACACCTCCATTCTATGACTTCCACACCTCCATTCTGTGACTTCACACACCTCCATTCCATGACTTCACACACCTCCATTCGATGCCTTCACACACCTCCATTCTTTGACTTCACACACCTCCATTCTATGAGTTCACACACCTCCATTTGTGACTATACACACCACCTTTTTGACTTCACACACCTCCATTCTGTGATTTCCCACACCTCCATTCTGTGACTTCACACACCTTTATTGTTTGACTTCACACACCTCCATTCTTTGAATTCACACACCTCCTTTCCATGACTTCACACACCTCCATTCTAAGAGTTCACACACCTCCTTTCTATGAGTTCACACACCTCCATTTTGACTTCACAAACCTCCATTCTATGACTTCACACACCTTCATTCTTACTTCAGAAGTATCCATTATATAACTTCACGCACTTCCATTCTATGACTTCACAAATCTCTGTTCTGTGATTTCACACACCTCCATTCTGAGTTCACACACTTCCATTCTCTGAGTTCACACACCTCCATTCTGTGACTTAACCCACCTCCATTCTATGACTTCACAGACCTCCATTCCGTGACTTCACACACCATTATTGTTTGACTTCACACACCTCCATTCTGGGACTTCACACACCTCCACTGTAAGTTCACACACCTCCATTCTGTGACTTCACACACCTCCATTCTGTGACTTCACACACCTCCATTCTGTGACAACACAAATCTCCATTCTGTGACTTCACACACCACCATTCTGAGTTCACACACCTCCATTCTGTGACTTCACACACCTCAATTCTGACGACAAACAGCTCCATTCTATGACTTCACACACCTCCATTCTGTGACTTCACACAGCTCCATTCTATGACTTAACACACCTTCATTCTTACTTCACAAACATCCATTCTATGACTTCACTCACCTCCATTCTATGACTTCACACACCTCCATTCTATGACTTCACAAACCTCCATTCTATGACTTCACACACCTCCATTCTGTGACTTCACACACCTCCATTATGAATTCACACACATCCATTCTATGACTTCACACATCTCCATTCTATGACTTCACACACCTTCATTCTGTGACTTCACACAACTCTATTCTTACTTCACACAGCTCCATTCTATGACTTCACACACCTCCATTCTGTGACTTCACACACCTCCATTCTATGACTTCACATACCTCCATTGTGACTTCACCCAGCTCCATTCTATGAGTTCACACACCTCCATTCTGACTTCACACACCTCCATTCTATGACTTCACACACCTCCATTCTGACTTCACACACCTCCGTTCTATGACTTCACACAACTCCATTCTGACTTCAGACACCTCCATTCTATGAGGTCACACACGTGCATTGTGACATCACACACCTCCATTCTATGACTTCACACACCTCCATTCTAACTTCACACACCTCCATTCTGACTTCACAAACATCAATTCTGTGACTTCACACACCTCCATTCTTTGACTTCACACACCTCCATTGTGAGTTCACACACCTCCATTCTGAATTCACAAACATCAATTCTGTGACTTCACACACCTCCATTCTATGACTTCACACACCTCCATTCTATGACTTCACACACCTCCATTCTATGACTTCACAAACCTCCATTCTGACTTCACACACCTCCATTCTGACTTCACAAACATCAATTCTGTGACTTCACACACCTCCATTCTATGACTTCACACACCTCCATTCTATGACTTCACACACCTCCATTCTATGACTTCACAAACCTCCATTCTGACTTCACACACCTCCATTCTGACTTCACAAACATTAATTCTGTGACTTCACACACCTCCATTCTTTGACTTCACACAACTCCATTGTGAGTTCACACACCTCCATTCTGACTTCACAAACATCAATTCTGTGACTTCACACACATCCATTCTACGACTTCACACACCTCCATTCTATGACTTCACAAACTTCCATTCTGACTTCACACACCTCCATTCTGACTTCACAAACATCAATTCTGTGACTTCACACAACTCCATTCTCTGACTTCACACACCTCCATTCTATGACTTCACAGACCTCCATTCTATGACTTCAAAAACTTCCATTCTTTGACTTCACAAACCTCCATTCTTTGACTTCACATATCTCCATTGTGAGTTCACACACCTTCATTCTATGACTTCACACACCTCCATTCTGACTACACAGCTCCATTCTATGACTTCACACACCTCCATTCTGTGCCTTCACACATCTCCATTCTAGGACTTAACACACCTTCATTCTTACTTCACAAACATCCATTCTATGACTTCACACACCTCCATTCTATGACTTCACACACCTCCATTCTATGACTTCACACACCTCCATTCTATGACTTCACAAACCTCCATTCTGACTTCACACACCTCCATTCTGACTTCGCAAACATCAATTCTGTGACTTCACACACCTCCATTCTATGACTTCATACGCCTCCATTCTATGACTTCACACACCTCCATTCTGTGACTTCACACACTTCCATTCTTTGACTTCACACACCTCCATTTTTTGACTTCACACATCTCCATTGTTAGTTCACACACCTCCATTCTATGACTTCACACACCTCCATTCTGACTTCACAAAGCTCCATTCTATGACTTCACACAACTCCATTGTGTGCCTTCACACATTTCCATTTTATGACTTAACACACCTTCATTCTTACTTCACAAACATTCATTCTATGACTTCACACACCTCCATTCTATGACTCACACACCTCCATTCTATGACTTTACACACCTCCATTCTGTGACTTCACACACCGCAATTCTGTGACTTCACACACCTACATTATGACTTCACACACCTCCATTCTATGACTTCACACACCTCCATTCTGACTTCACACACCTCCATTCTATGACTTCCACACCTCCATTCTGTGACTTCACACACCTCCATTCCATGACTTCACACACCTCCATTCGTTGCCTTCACACACCTCCATTCTTTGACTTCACACACCTCCATTCTATGAGTTCACACACCTCCATTTGTGACTCTACACACCACCTTTTTGACTTCACACACCTCCATTCTGTGATTTCACACACCTCCATTCTGTGACTTCACACACCTTTATTGTTTGACTTCACACACCTCCATTCTTTGAATTCACACACCTCCTTTCCATGACTTCACACACCTCCATTCTAAGAGTTCACACACCTCCTTTCTATGAGTTCACACACCTCCATTTTGACTTCACAAACCTCCATTCTATGACTTCACACACCTTCATTCTTACTTCAGAAGTATCCATTATATAACTTCACGCACTTCCATTCTATGACTTCACAAATCTCTGTTCTGTGATTTCACACACCTCCATTCTGAGTTCACACACTTCCATTCTCTGAGTTCACACACCTCCATTCTGTGACTTAACCCACCTCCATTCTATGACTTCACAGACCTCCATTCCGTGACTTCACACACCATTATTGTTTGACTTCACACACCTCCATTCTGGGACTTCACACACCTCCACTGTAAGTTCACACACCTCCATTCTGTGACTTCACACACCTCCATTCTGTGACTTCACACACCTCCATTCTGTGACAACACAAATCTCCATTCTGTGACTTCACACACCTCCATTCTATGACTTCACACACCTCCATTCTGTGACTTCACACACCTCCATTCTGTGACTTCTCACACCTTCCTTTTTTGACTTCACACACCTCCATTCCATGACTTCACGCATCTCCATTTTATGAGTTCGCACACCTCCATTTTTACTTCACACACCTACATTCTATGACTTCACACACCTTCATTCTACTTCAGAAACATCCATTCTATGACTTCACACACCTCCATTCTATGACTTTACAAACCTCCATTCTGTGACTTCACACACCTCCATTCTGAGTTCACACACCTCAATTCTGTGACTTCACACACCTCAATTCTGGCTTCACACAACTCCATTCTATGACTTCACACAATTCCTTTCTATGACTTCACACACCTCCATTCTTTGACTTCACACACCTCCATTGTGATTTTACAAACCTCCATTCTATGACTTCACACACCTCCATTATGACTTCACATAGCTCCATTCTATGACTTCACACACCTCCATTCTGTGCCTTCACACACCTCCATTCTATGACTTAACACACCTTCATTCTTACTTCACAAACATCCATTCTATGATCACACACCTCCATTCTATGACTTCACACACCTCCATTCTATATCTTCACACACCTCCATGCTGTGACTTCACACACCTCAATTCTGTGACTTCACACACCTCCATTATGACTTCACACACCTCCATTCTATGACGTCAAACACCTCCATTCTATGACTTCACACCTCCATTCTGTGATTTCACACACCTGCATTCTGAGTTCACACACCTTCATTCTGTGACTTCACACACCTCCAATCTGACTTCACACAGCTCCATTCTATGACTTCACACACCTCCATACTGTGACTTCACACACCTCCATTTTATGATTTCACACACCTCCCTTGTGACTTCACACACCTCCATTCTATGACTTCACACAACTCCATTCTGACTTCACACACCTCCATTATGTGACTTCACACACCTCCATTCCATGACTTCACACACCTCCATTCCATCACTTCACACACCTCCATTCGATGACTTCACACACCTCCATTCTATGATTTCACACACCTCCCTTGTGACTTCACACACCTCCATTCTATGACTTCACACAACTACATTCTGACTTCACACACCTCCATTCTGTGACTTCACACACCTCAATTCCATGACTTCACACACCTCCATTCTGTGATTTCACACACCTCCATGCTGTGACTTCACACACCTTTATTGTTTGACTTCACACAATGCATTCTTTGACTTCACACACCTTTATTCCATGACTTCACACACCTCCATTCTATGAGTTCTCAGAACTCCATTCTATGAGTTCACACACCTCCATTTTGACTTCATACACCTCCATTCTATGACTTCACACATATTCATTCTTATTCAGAAACATCCATTTTATGACTTCACACACCTCCATTGTATGACTTCACACACCTCCATTCTGTGACTTCACACACTTCCATTCCATGACTTCACACACCTCCATTCTTTGACTTCACACACCTCCATTCTATGAGTTCACACCCCTCCATTTGTGACTCTACACACCACATTTTTGACTTCATACACCTCCATTCTGTGATTTCACACACCTCCATTCTGTGACTTCACACAACTTTATTGTTTGACTTCACACACCTCCATTCTTTGACTTCACACACCTCCATTTCATGACTTCACACACCTCCATTCTATGAGTTCACAAACCTCCATTCTATGAGTTCACACACCTCCATTTTGACTTCACACACCTCCATTCTGGGACTTCACACACCTCCATTCTGTGACTTCACACACCTCCATTCTATGACTTCCCACACCTACATTCTGTGACTTCACACACCTCCATTCTGTTACTTCACACACCTCCATTTTGACTTCACACACTTCCATTATTTGAATTCACACACCTCCATTCTGTGACTTCACACACATTAACATTGTTTGACTTCACACACCTCTATATTTGGACTTCACACACCTCCATTCCATGACTTCACACATCTCCATTTTATGAGTTCGCACACCTCCATTTTGACTTCACACATCTCCATTCTATGACTTCACACACCTTCATTCTACTTCAGAAACATCCGTTCTATGACTTCACACACCTCCATTCTATGATTTCACAAACCTCCATTCTGTGACTTCACACACCTCCATTCTGAGTTCACAAACCTCAATTCGTTGACTTCACACACCTCAATTCTGGCTTCACACACCTCCATTCTATGACTTCACACACTTCCATTCTATGACTTCCCACACCTCCATTCTTTGACTTCACACACCTCCATTGTGAGTTCACACACCCCCATTCTGTGACTTCACACACCTCCATTCTTTGACTTCACACACCTCCATTCTGTGACTTCACACACCTCCATTCTATGACTTCACACACCTCCATTCTATGAATTCACACATCTCCATTCTGTGACTTCACACAACTCCAATCTATGACTTCCCACACCTCCATTATGGGACTTCACACACCTCCATTCTGAGTTCACACACCTCCGTTCTGTGACTTAACACACCTTCATTCCGTGACGTCACACACCATCCTTCTATGATTTCACACACCTCCATTCTATGACTTCACACACCTCCTTTCTATGACTTCACACACCTATATTCTTTGACTTCGCACACCTCCATTCTTTGACTTCACACACCTCCATTTTGAGTTCACACACATACATTCTGTGACTTCACACACCTCCATTTGTGACGTTACACACCACCGTTTTGACTTCACACACCTCCATTCTGTGACTTCACACACCTCCATTCTAACTTCACACACCTCCATTCTGACTTCACAAACATCAATTCTGTGACTTCACACACCTGCATTCTTTGATTTCACACACCTCCATTCTATGACTTCACACACCTCCATTCTATGACTTCACACACCTCCATTCTATGACTTCACACACCTAGATTCTGTGACTTCACACACCTCCGTTCTGAGTTCACACACCTCAATTCTGTGACTTCACACACCTCCATTCTGACTTCACCCAGCTCCATTCAATGACTTCGCACACCTGCAATCTGACTTCACACAGCTCCACTCTATGCTTTCCCACACCTCCATCCTATGATTTCACACACCTCCATTCAATGATTTCACACACCTCCATTCTGTGATTTCACACACCTCCATTCTGAGTTCAAACAGCTCCGTTCTGTGACTTAACACACCTCCATTCTTGACTTCACACACCACCATTCTGAGTTCACACACCTCCATTCTGTGACTTCACACACCTCCATTCTGACTTCAAACAGCTCCATTCTATGACTTCACACACCTCCATTCTGTGCCTTCACACACCTCCATTCTATGACTTAACACACCTTCATTCTTACTTCACAAACATCAATTCTATGACTTCACACACCTCCATTCTATGACTTCACACACCTCCATTCTATGACTTCACAAACCTCCATTCTATGACTTCACACACCTCCATTCTGACTTCACACACCTCCATTCTAACTTCACACACCTCCATTCTGACTTCACAAACATCAATTCTGTGACTTCACACACCTCCATTCTTTGACTTCACACACCTCCATTGTGAGTTCACACACCTCCATTCTGAATTCACAAACATCAATTCTGTGACTTCACACACCTCCATTCTATGACTTCACACACCTCCATTATATGACTTCACACACCTCCATTCTATGACTTCACAAACCTCCATTCTGACTTCACACACCTCCATTCTGACTTCGCAAACATCAATTCTGTGACTTCACACACCTCCATTCTATGACTTCATACGCCTCCATTCTATGACTTCACACACCTCCATTCTGTGACTTCACACACTTCCATTCTTTGACTTCACACACCTCCATTTTTTGACTTCACACATCTCCATTGTTAGTTCACACACCTCCATTCTATGACTTCACACACCTCCATTCTGACTTCACAAAGCTCCATTCTATGACTTCACACAACTCCATTGTGTGCCTTCACACATTTCCATTTTATGACTTAACACACCTTCATTCTTACTTCACAAACATTCATTCTATGACTTCACACACCTCCATTCTATGACTCACACACCTCCATTCTATGACTTTACACAGCTCCATTCTGTGACTTCACACACCGCAATTCTGTGACTTCACACACCTACATTATGACTTCACACACCTCCATTCTATGACTTCACACACCTCCATTCTGACTTCACACACCTCCATTCTATGACTTCCACACCTCCATTCTGTGACTTCACACACCTCCATTCCATGACTTCACACACCTCCATTCGTTGCCTTCACACACCTCCATTCTTTGACTTCACACACCTCCATTCTATGAGTACAGACACCTCCATTTGTGACTCTACACACCACCTTTTTGACTTCACACACCTCCATTCTGTGATTTCACACACCTCCATTCTGTGACTTCACACACCTTTATTGTTTGACTTCACACACCTCCATTCTTTGAATTCACACACCTCCTTTCCATGACTTCACACACCTCCATTCTAAGAGTTCACACACCTCCTTTCTATGAGTTCACACACCTCCATTTTGACTTCACAAACCTCCATTCTATGACTTCACACACCTTCATTCTTACTTCAGAAGTATCCATTATATAACTTCACGCACTTCCATTCTATGACTTCACAAATCTCTGTTCTGTGATTTCACACACCTCCATTCTGAGTTCACACACTTCCATTCTCTGAGTTCACACACCTCCATTCTGTGACTTAACCCACCTCCATTCTATGACTTCACAGACCTCCATTCCGTGACTTCACACACCATTATTGTTTGACTTCACACACCTCCATTCTGGGACTTCACACACCTCCACTGTAAGTTCACACACCTCCATTCTGTGACTTCACACACCTCCATTCTGTGACTTCACACACCTCCATTCTGTGACAACACAAATCTCCATTCTGTGACTTCACACACCTCCATTCTATGACTTCACACACCTCCATTCTGTGACTTCACACACCTCCATTCTGTGACTTCTCACACCTTCCTTTTTTGACTTCACACACCTCCATTCCATGACTTCACGCATCTCCATTTTATGAGTTCGCACACCTCCATTTTTACTTCACACACCTACATTCTATGACTTCACACACCTTCATTCTACTTCAGAAACATCCATTCTATGACTTCACACACCTCCATTCTATGACTTTACAAACCTCCATTCTGTGACTTCACACACCTCCATTCTGAGTTCACACACCTCAATTCTGTGACTTCACACACCTCAATTCTGGCTTCACACAACTCCATTCTATGACTTCACACAATTCCTTTCTATGACTTCACACACCTCCATTCTTTGACTTCACACACCTCCATTGTGATTTTACAAACCTCCATTCTATGACTTCACACACCTCCATTATGACTTCACATAGCTCCATTCTATGACTTCACACACCTCCATTCTGTGCCTTCACACACCTCCATTCTATGACTTAACACACCTTCATTCTTACTTCACAAACATCCATTCTATGATCACACACCTCCATTCTATGACTTCACACACCTCCATTCTATATCTTCACACACCTCCATGCTGTGACTTCACACACCTCAATTCTGTGACTTCACACACCTCCATTATGACTTCACACACCTCCATTCTATGACGTCAAACACCTCCATTCTATGACTTCACACCTCCATTCTGTGATTTCACACACCTGCATTCTGAGTTCACACACCTTCATTCTGTGACTTCACACACCTCCAATCTGACTTCACACAGCTCCATTCTATGACTTCACACACCTCCATACTGTGACTTCACACACCTCCATTTTATGATTTCACACACCTCCCTTGTGACTTCACACACCTCCATTCTATGACTTCACACAACTCCATTCTGACTTCACACACCTCCATTATGTGACTTCACACACCTCCATTCCATGACTTCACACACCTCCATTCCATCACTTCACACACCTCCATTCGATGACTTCACACACCTCCATTCTATGATTTCACACACCTCCCTTGTGACTTCACACACCTCCATTCTATGACTTCACACAACTACATTCTGACTTCACACACCTCCATTCTGTGACTTCACACACCTCAATTCCATGACTTCACACACCTCCATTCTGTGATTTCACACACCTCCATGCTGTGACTTCACACACCTTTATTGTTTGACTTCACACAATGCATTCTTTGACTTCACACACCTTTATTCCATGACTTCACACACCTCCATTCTATGAGTTCTCAGAACTCCATTCTATGAGTTCACACACCTCCATTTTGACTTCATACACCTCCATTCTATGACTTCACACATATTCATTCTTATTCAGAAACATCCATTTTATGACTTCACACACCTCCATTGTATGACTTCACACACCTCCATTCTGTGACTTCACACACTTCCATTCCATGACTTCACACACCTCCATTCTTTGACTTCACACACCTCCATTCTATGAGTTCACACCCCTCCATTTGTGACTCTACACACCACATTTTTGACTTCATACACCTCCATTCTGTGATTTCACACACCTCCATTCTGTGACTTCACACAACTTTATTGTTTGACTTCACACACCTTCATTCTTTGACTTCACACACCTCCATTTCATGACTTCACACACCTCCATTCTATGAGTTCACAAACCTCCATTCTATGAGTTCACACACCTCCATTTTGACTTCACACACCTCCATTCTGGGACTTCACACACCTCCATTCTGTGACTTCACACACCTCCATTCTATGACTTCCCACACCTACATTCTGTGACTTCACACACCTCCATTCTGTTACTTCACACACCTCCATTTTGACTTCACACACTTCCATTATTTGAATTCACACACCTCCATTCTGTGACTTCACACACATTAACATTGTTTGACTTCACACACCTCTATATTTGGACTTCACACACCTCCATTCCATGACTTCACACATCTCCATTTTATGAGTTCGCACACCTCCATTTTGACTTCACACATCTCCATTCTATGACTTCACACACCTTCATTCTACTTCAGAAACATCCGTTCTATGACTTCACACACCTCCATTCTATGATTTCACAAACCTCCATTCTGTGACTTCACACACCTCCATTCTGAGTTCACAAACCTCAATTCGTTGACTTCACACACCTCAATTCTGGCTTCACACACCTCCATTCTATGACTTCACACACTTCCATTCTATGACTTCCCACACCTCCATTCTTTGACTTCACACACCTCCATTGTGAGTTCACACACCCCCATTCTGTGACTTCACACACCTCCATTCTTTGACTTCACACACCTCCATTCTGTGACTTCACACACCTCCATTCTATGACTTCACACACCTCCATTCTATGAATTCACACATCTCCATTCTGTGACTTCACACAACTCCAATCTATGACTTCCCACACCTCCATTCTGGGACTTCACACACCTCCATTCTGAGTTCACACACCTCCGTTCTGTGACTTAACACACCTTCATTCCGTGACGTCACACACCATCCTTCTATGATTTCACACACCTCCATTCTATGACTTCACACACCTCCTTTCTATGACTTCACACACCTATATTCTTTGACTTCGCACACCTCCATTCTTTGACTTCACACACCTCCATTTTGAGTTCACACACATACATTCTGTGACTTCACACACCTCCATTTGTGACGTTACACACCACCGTTTTGACTTCACACACCTCCATTCTGTGACTTCACACACCTCC
The DNA here is from genome assembly GCA_024803745.1 of Megascapheus bottae. NCBI lineage: Eukaryota > Metazoa > Chordata > Mammalia > Rodentia > Geomyidae > Megascapheus > Megascapheus bottae. The sequence goes on along the minus strand of JANJXV010000328.1, from coordinate 322,541 downwards.
ATTCTAACTTCACACACCTCCATTCTGACTTCACAAACATCAATTCTGTGACTTCACTCACCTGCATTCTTTGATTTCACACACCTCCATTCTATGACTTCACACACCTCCATTCTATGAATTCACACATCTCCATTCTGTGACTTCACACAACTCCATTCTATGACTTCCCACACCTCCATTCTGGGACTTCACACACCTCCATTCTGAGTTCAAACACCTCCGTTCTGTGAATTAACACACCTTCATTCCGTGACTTCACACACCTTCCTTCTATGATTTCACACACCTCCATTCTATGACTTCACACACCTCCATTCTATGACTTCACACACCTATATTCTTTGACTTCGCACACCTCCATTCTTTGACTTCACACACCTCCATTTTGAGTTCACACACATACATTCTGTGACTTCACACACCTCCATTTGTGACGTTACACACCACCATTTTGACTTCACACACCTCCATTCTGTGACTTCACACACCTCCATTCCATGACTTCACACACCTCTACTCTATCAGTTCACACACATCCATTCTATGAGTTCACACACCACCATTTTGATTTCATACACCTCCCTTCTATGACTTCGCACACCTACATTCTTACTTCAGGAACATCCATTTTATGAATTCACCCACCTCCATTCTATGACTTCACAAACCTCCATTCTATGACTTCACACACCTCCATTCTATGACTTCACACACCTCCATTCTATGACTTCACACACCTCCATTCTGTGACTTCACACACCTCCATTCTATGAGTTCACGCATCTCCATTCTGACTTCACACACCTCCATTCTGACTTCACAAACATTAATTCTGTGACTTCACACACCTCCATTCTTTGACTTCACACAACTCCATTGTGAGTTCACACACCTCCATTCTGACTTCACAAACATCAATTCTGTGACTTCACACACATCCATTCTACGACTTCACACACCTCCATTCTATGACTTCACAAACTTCCATTCTGACTTCACACACCTCCATTCTGACTTCACAAACATCAATTCTGTGACTTCACACAACTCCATTCTCTGACTTCACACACCTCCATTCTATGACTTCACAGACCTCCATTCTATGACTTCACAAACTTCCATTCTTTGACTTCACACACCTCCATTCTTTGACTTCACACATCTCCATTGTGAGTTCACACACCTTCATTCTATGACTTCACACACCTCCATTCTGACTACACAGCTCCATTCTATGACTTCACACACCTCCATTCTGTGCCTTCACACATCTCCATTGTAGGACTTAACACACCTTCATTGTTACTTCACAAACATCCATTCTATGACTTCACACACCTCCATTCTATGACTTCACACACCTCCATTCTATGACTTCACACACCTCCATTCTGTGACTTCACACATCTCAATTCTGTGACTTCACACACCTACATTATGACCTCACACACCTCCATTCTATGACTTTACACACCTCCATTCTATGACTTCACACACCTCCATTCTGAGTTCACAAACCTCCATTCTGTGACTGAACGCACCTCCATTCTGTGACTTCACACACCTCCGTTCTGACTTCACACACCTCCATTCTATGACTTCACACCCCTCCATTCTGTGACTTCACACACCTCAATTCTGTGACTTCACACACCTCCATTACGACTTCACACACCTCCATTCTATGACTTCACACACCTCCATTCTATGACTTCACACACCTCCATTCTATGACTTCACAGACCTCCATTCCGTGACTTCACACACCATTATTGTTTGACTTCACACACCTCCATTCTGGGACTTCACACACCTCCACTGTAAGTTCACACACCTCCATTCTGTGACTTCACACACCTCCATTCTGTGACTTCACACACCTCCGTTCTGAGTTCACACACCTCAATTCTTGACTTCACACACCTCCATTCTGACTTCACCCAGCTCCATTCAATGACTTCGCACACCTCCAATCTGACTTCACACAGCTCCACTCTATGCTTTCCCACACCTCCATTCTATGATTTCACACACCTCCATTCTATGATTTCACACACCTCCATTCTGTGACTTCACACACCTCCATTCTGACTTCAAACATCTCCATTCTATGACTTCACACACCTCCATTCTGTGCCTTCACACACCTCCATTCTATGACTTAACACACCTTCATTCTTACTTCACAAACATCCATTTTATGACTTCACACACCTCCATTCTATGACTTCACAAACCCCCATTCTATGACTTCACAAACCTCCATTCTATGACTTCACACAACTCCATTCTGACTTCACACACCTCCATTCTAATTTCACACACCTCCATTCTGACTTCACAAACATCAATTCTGTGACTTCACACACCTCCATTCTTTGACTTCACACACCTCCATTGTGAGTTCACACACCTCTATTCTGAATTCACAAACATCAATTCTGTGACTTCACACACCTCCATTCTATGACTTCACACACCTCCATTATATGACTTCACACACCTCCATTCTATGACTTCACAAACCTCCATTCTGACTTCACACACCTCCATTCTGACTTCACAAACATCAATTCTGTGACTTCACACACCTCCATTCCATGACTTCATACGCCTCCATTCTATGACTTCACACACCTCCAGTCTGTGACTTCACACACTTCCATTCTTTGACTTCACACACCTCCATTTTTTGACTTCACACATCTCCATTGTTAGTTCACACACCTCCATTCCATGACTTCACACACCTCCATTCTGACTTCACAAAGCTCCATTCTATGACTTCACACAACTCCATTGTGTGCCTTCACACATTTCCATTTTATGACTTAACACACCTTCATTCTTACTTCACAAACATTCATTCTATGACTTCACACACCTCCATTCTATGACTCACACACCTCCATTCTATGACTTTACACACCTCCATTCTGTGACTTCACACACCGCAATTCTGTGACTTCACACACCTACATTATGACTTCACACACCTCCATTCTATGACTTCACACACCTCCATTCTGACTTCACACACCTCCATTCTATGACCTCCACACCTCCATTCTGTGACTTCACACACCACCATTCAATGACTTCACATACCTCCATTGTGACTTCACACACCTCCATTCTATGAGTTCACACACCTCCATTCTGACTTCACACACCTCTATTCTATGACTTCACACAACTCCATTCTGACTTCACACACCTCCATTCTGTGACTTCACACACCTCCATTCCATGACTTCACACACCTCCATTCGATGCCTTCACACACCTCCATTCTTTGACTTCACACACCTCCATTCTATGAGTTCACACACCTCCATTTGTGACTCTACACACCACCTTTTTGACTTCACACACCTCCATTCTGTGATTTCACACACCTCCATTCTGTGACTTCACACACCTTTATTGTTTGACTTCACACACCTCCATTCTTTCAATTCACACACCTCCTTTCCATGACTTCACACACCTCCATTCTAAGAGTTCACACACCTCCTTTCTATGAGTTCACACACCTCCATTTTGACTTCACAAACCTCCATTCTATGACTTCACACACCTTCATTCTTACTTCAGAAGTATCCATTATATAACTTCACGCACTTCCATTCTATGACTTCACAAATCTCGGTTCTGTGATTTCACACACCTCCATTCTGAGTTCACACACTTCCATTCTCTGAGTTCACACACCTCCATTCTGTGACTTAACACACCTCCATTCTATGACTTCACAGACCTCCATTCCGTGACTTCACACACCATTATTGTTTGACTTCACACACCTCCATTCTGGGACTTCACACACCTCCACTGTAAGTTCACACACCTCCATTCTGTGACTTCACACACCTCCATTCTGTGACTTCACACACCTCCATTCTGTGACAACACAAATCTCCATTCTGTGACTTCACACACCTCCATTCTATGACTTCACACACCTCCATTCTGTGACTTCACACACCACCATTCTGTGACTTCACACACCTCCCTTTTTTGGACTTCACACACCTCCATTCCATGACTTCACGCATCTCCATTTTATGAGTTCGCACACCTCCATTTTTACTTCACACACCTACATTCTATGACTTCACACACCTTCATTCTACTTCAGAAACATCCATTCTATGACTTCACACACCTCCATTATATGACTTTACAAACCTCCATTCTGTGACTTCACACACCTCCATTCTGAGTTCACACACCTCAATTCTGTGACTTCACACACCTCAATTCTGGCTTCACACACCTCCATTCTATGACTTCACACAATTCCTTTCTATGACTTCACACACCTCCATTATTTGACTTCACACACCTCCATTGTGATTTTACACACCTCCATTCTATGACATCACACACCTCCATTATGACTTCACATAGCTCCATTCTATGACTTCACACACCTCCATTCTGTGCCTTCACACATCTCCATTCTATGACTTAACACACCTTCATTCTTACTTCACAAACATCCATTCTATGATCACACACCTCCATTCTATAACTTCACACACCTCCATTCTGTGACTTCACACACCTCAATTCTGTGACTTCACACAACTCCATTATGACTTCACACACCTCCATTCTATGACTTCAAACACCTCCATTCTATGACTTCACACCTCCATTCTGTGATTTCACACACCTCCATTCTCAGTTCACACACCTTCATTCTGTGACTTCACACACCTCCAATCTGACTTCACACAGCTCCATTCTATGACTTCACACACCTCCATACTGTGACTTCACACACCTCCATTTTATGATTTCACACACCTCCCTTGTGACTTCACACACCTCCATTCTATGACTTCACACAACTCCATTCTGACTTCACACACCTCCATTATGTGACTTCACACACCTCCATTATGTGACTTCACACACCTCCATTCCATGACTTCACACACCTCCATTCGATGACTTCACACACCTCCATTCTATGATTTCACACACCTCCCTTGTGACTTCACACACCTCCATTCTATGACTTCACACAACTACATTCTGACTTCACACACCTCCATTCTGTGACTTCACACACCTCAATTCCATGACTTCACACACCTCCATTCTGTGATTTCACACACCTCCATTCTGTGACTTCACACACCTTTATTGTTTGACTTCACACAATGCATTCTTTGACTTCACACACCTTTATTCCATGACTTCACACACCTCCATTCTATGAGTTTCTCAGAACTCCATTCTATGAGTTCACACACCTCCATTTTGACTTCATACACCTCCATTCTATGACTTCACACACATTCATTCTTATTCAGAAACATCCATTTTATGACTTCACACACCTCCATTGTATGACTTCACACACCTCCATTCTGTGACTTCACACACTTCCATTCCATGACTTCACACACCTCCATTCTTTGACTTCACACACCTCCATTCTATGAGTTCACACCCCTCCATTTGTGACTCTACACACCACATTTTTGACTTCACACACCTCCATTCTGTGATTTCACACACCTCCATTCTGTGACTTCACACACCTTTATTGTTTGACCTCACACACCTCCATTCTTTGACTTCACACACCTCCATTTCATGACTACACACATCTCCATTCTATGAGTTCACAAACCTCCATTCTATGAGTTCACACACCTCCATTTTGACTTCACACACCTCCATTCAGGGACTTCACACACCTCCATTCTGTGACTTCACACACCTCCATTCTATGACTTCCCACACCTACATTCTGTGACTTCACACACCTCCATTCTGTTACTTCACTCACCTCCATTTTGACTTCACACACTTCCATTATTTGAATTCACACACCTCCATTCTGTGACTTCACACACATTAACATTGTTTGACTTCACACACCTCTATATTTGGACTTCACACACCTCCATTCCATGACTTCACACATCTCCATTTTATGAGTTCGCACACCTCCATTTTGACTTCACACATCTCCATTCTATGACTTCACACACCTTCATTCTACTTCAGAAACATCCGTTCTATGACTTCCCACACCTCCATTCTATGATTTCACAAACCTCCATTCTGTGACTTCACACACCTCCATTCTGAGTTCACAAACCTCAATTCTTTGACTTCACAAACCTCAATTCTGGCTTCACACACCTCCATTCTATGACTTCACACACTTCCATTCTATGACTTTACACACCTCCATTCTTTGACTTCACACACCTCCATTGTGAGTTCACACACCCCCATTCTGTGACTTCACACACCTCCATTCTTTGACTTCACACACCTCCATTCTGTGACTTCACACACCTCCATTCTATGACTTCACACACCTCCATTCTATGAATTCACACATCTCCATTCTGTGACTTCACACAACTCCATTCTATGACTTCCCACACCTCCATTCTGGGACTTCACACACCTCCATTCTGAGTTCACACACCTCCGTTCTGTGACTTAACACACCTTCATTCCGTGACTTCACACACCTTCCTTCTATGATTTCACACACCTCCATTCTATGACTTCACACACCTCCTTTCTATGACTTCACACACCTATATTCTTTGACTTCGCACACCTCCATTCTTTGACTTCACACACCTCCATTTTGAGTTCACACACATACATTCTGTGACTTCACACACCTCCATTTGTGACGTTACACACCACCATTTTGACTTCACACACCTCCATTCTGTGACTTCACAAACCTCCATTCTAACTTCACACACCTCCATTCTGACTTCACAAACATCAATTCTGTGACTTCACACACCTCCATTCTTTGACTTCACACAACTCCATTGTGAGTTCACACACCTCCATTCTGAATTCACAAACATCAATTCTGTGACTTCACACACCTCCCTTCTATGACTTCACACACCTCCATTCTATGACTTCACAAACATCAATTCTGTGACTTCACACACCTCCATTCTTTGACTTCACACACCTCCATTGTGAGTTCACACACCTCCATTCTGAATTCACAAACATCAATTCTGTGACTTCACACACCTACATTCTATGACTTCACACACCTCCATTCTATGACTTCACACACCTCCATTCTATGACTACACAAACCTCCATTCTGACTTCACACACCTCCATTCTGACTTCACAAACATCAATTCTGTGACTTCACACCTCCATTCTATGACTTCATACGCCTCCATTGTATGACTTCACACACCTCCATTCTGTGACTTCACACACTTCCATTCTTTGACTTCACACACCTCCATTTTTGACTTCACACATTTCCATTGTTAGTTCACACACCTCCATTCTATGACTTCACACACCTCCATTCTCACTTCACAAAGCTCCATTCTGTGACTTCACACACCTCCATTCTGTGCCTTCACACATTTCCATTTTATGACTTAACACACCTTCATTCTTACTTCACAAACATTCATTCTATGACTTCACACACCTCCATTCTATGACTTCACACACCTCCATTCTATGACTTTACACACCTCCATTCTGTGACTTCACACACCTCAATTCTGTGACTTCACACACCTACATTATGACCTCACACACCTCCATTCTATGACTTCACACACCTCCATTCTGAGTTCACAAACCTCCATTCTGTGACTTAACTCACCTCCATTCTGTGACTTCACACACCTCCGTTCTGACTTCACACACCTCCATTCTATGACTTCACACACCTCCATTCTGTGACTTCACACACCTCAATTCTGTGACTTCACACACCTCCCTTATGACTTCACACACCTCCATTCTATGACTACACACACCTCCATTCTATGACTTCACACACCTAGATTCTGTGACTTCACACACCTCCGTTCTGAGTTCACACACCTCAATTCTGTGACTTCACACACCTCCATTCTGACTTCACCCAGCTCCATTCAATGACTTCGCACACCTCCAATCTGACTTCACACAACTCCACTCTATGCTTTAACACACCTCCATTCTATGATTTCACACACCTCCATTCTATGACTTCACACACCTCCATTCTGTGATTTCACACACCTCCATTCTGAGTTCAAACACCTCCGTTCTGTGACTTAACACACCTCCATTCTGTGATTTCACACACCACCATTCTGTGTTCACACACCTCCATTCTGTGACTTCACACACCTCCATTCTGACGTCAAACAGCTCCATTCTATGACTTCACACTCCTCCATTCTGTGCCTTCACACACCTCCATTCTATGACTTAACACACCTTCATTCTTGCTTCACAAACATCCATTCTATGACTTCACACACCTCCATTCTATGACTTCACACACCTCCATTTAGACTTCACACACCTCCGTTCTATGACTTCACACAACTCCATTCTGACTTCACACACCTCCATTCTATGAGGTCACACACGTGCATTGTGACATCACACACCTCCATTCTATGACTTCACACACCTCCATTCTAACTTCACACACCTCCATTCTGACTTCACAAACATCAATTCTGTGACTTCACACACCTCCATTCTTTGACTTCACACACCTCCATTGTGAGTTCACACACCTCCATTCTGAATTCACAAACATCAATTCTGTGACTTCACACACCACCATTCTATGACTTCACACACCTCCATTCTGTGACTTCACACACCTCCATTCTATGACTTCACAAACCTCCATTCTGACTTCACACACCTCCATTCTGACTTCACAAACATCAATTCTGTGACTTCACACACCTCCATTCTATGACTTCATACGCCTCCATTCTATGACTTCACACACCTCCATTCTGTGACTTCACACACTTCCATTCTTTGACTTCACACATCTCCATTTTTTGACTTCACACATCTCCATTGTTAGTTCACACACCTCCATTCTATGACTTCACACACCTCCATTCTGACTTCACAAAGCTCCATTCTATGACTTCACACACCTCCATTCTGTGCCTTCACACATTTCCATTTTATGACTTAACACACCTTCATTCTTACTTCACAAACATTCATTCTATGACTTCACACACCTCCATTCTATGACTTCACACACCTCCAATCTATGACTTTACACACCTCCATTCTGTGACTTCACACACCTCAATTCTGTGACTTCACACACCTACATTATGACTTCACACACCTCCATTCTATGACTTCACACACCTCCATTCTGACTTCACACACCTCCATTCTATGACTTCCACACCTCCATTCTGTGACTTCACACACCACTATTCTATGACTTCATATACCTCCATTGTGACTTCACACACCTCCATTCTATGAGTTCACACACCTCCATTCTGACTTCACACACCTCCATTCTATGACTTCACACAACTCCATTCTGACTTCACACACCTCCATTCTGTGACTTCACACACCTCCATTCTGTGACTTCGCACACCTACATTGTTTGACTTCACACACCTCCATTCTTTGACTTCACACACCTCCATTCCATGAATTCACACACCTCTACTCTATCAGTTCACACACATCCATTCTATGAGTTCACACACCACCATTTTGACTTCATACACCTCCATTCTATGACTTCACACACCTACACTCTTACTTCAGGAACATCCATTTTATGAATTCACCCACCTCCATTCTATGACTTCACAAACCTCCATTCTATGACTTCACACACCTCCATTCTATGACTTCACACACCTCCATTCTATGACTTCACACACCTCCATTCTGACTTCACACACCTCCATTCTATGACCTCCACACCTCCATTCTGTGACTTCACACACCACCATTCAATGACTTCACATACCTCCATTGTGACTTCACACACCTCCATTCTATGAGTTCACACACCTCCATTCTGACTTCACACACCTCTATTCTATGACTTCACACAACTCCATTCTGACTTCACACACCTCCATTCTGTGACTTCACACACCTCCATTCCATGACTTCACACACCTCCATTCGATGCCTTCACACACCTCCATTCTTTGACTTCACACACCTCCATTCTATGAGTTCACACACCTCCATTTGTGACTCTACACACCACCTTTTTGACTTCACACACCTCCATTCTGTGATTTCACACACCTCCATTCTGTGACTTCACACACCTTTATTGTTTGACTTCACACACCTCCATTCTTTCAATTCACACACCTCCTTTCCATGACTTCACACACCTCCATTCTAAGAGTTCACACACCTCCTTTCTATGAGTTCACACACCTCCATTTTGACTTCACAAACCTCCATTCTATGACTTCACACACCTTCATTCTTACTTCAGAAGTATCCATTATATAACTTCACGCACTTCCATTCTATGACTTCACAAATCTCGGTTCTGTGATTTCACACACCTCCATTCTGAGTTCACACACTTCCATTCTCTGAGTTCACACACCTCCATTCTGTGACTTAACACACCTCCATTCTATGACTTCAAAGACCTCCATTCCGTGACTTCACACACAATTATTGTTTGACTTCACACACCTCCATTCTGGGACTTCACACACCTCCACTGTAAGTTCACACACCTCCATTCTGTGACTTCACACACCTCCATTCTGTGACTTCACACACCTCCATTCTGTGACAACACAAATCTCCATTCTGTGACTTCACACACCTCCATTCTATGACTTCACACACCTCCATTCTGTGACTTCACACACCACCATTCTGTGACTTCACACACCTCCCTTTTTTGGACTTCACACACCTCCATTCCATGACTTCACGCATCTCAATTTTATGAGTTCGCACACCTCCATTTTTACTTCACACACCTACATTCTATGACTTCACACACCTTCATTCTACTTCAGAAACATCCATTCTATGACTTCACACACCTCCATTATATGACTTTACAAACCTACATTCTGTGACTTCACACACCTCCATTCTGAGTTCACACACCTCAATTCTGTGACTTCACACACCTCAATTCTGGCTTCACACACCTCCATTCTATGACTTCAAACAATTCCTTTCTATGACTTCACACACCTCCATTATTTGACTTCACACACCTCCATTGTGATTTTACACACCTCCATTCTATGACATCACACACCTCCATTATGACTTCACATAGCTCCATTCTATGACTTCACACACCTCCATTCTGTGCCTTCACACATCTCCATTCTATGACTTAACACACCTTCATTCTTACTTCACAAACATCCATTCTATGATCACACACCTCCATTCTATGACTTCACACACCTCCATTCTATAACTTCACACACCTCCATTCTGTGACTTCACACACCTCAATTCTGTGACTTCACACAACTCCATTATGACTTCACACACCTCCATTCTATGACTTCAAACACCTCCATTCTATGACTTCACACCTCCATTCTGTGATTTCACACACCTCCATTCTCAGTTCACACACCTTCATTCTGTGACTTCACACACCTCCAATCTGACTTCACACAGCTCCATTCTATGACTTCACACACCTCCATACTGTGACTTCACACACCTCCATTTTATGATTTCACACACCTCCCTTGTGACTTCACACACCTCCATTCTATGACTTCACACAACTCCATTCTGACTTCACACACCTCCATTATGTGACTTCACACACCTCCATTATGTGACTTCACACACCTCCATTCCATGACTTCACACACCTCCATTCGATGACTTCACACACCTCCATTCTATGATTTCACACACCTCCCTTGTGACTTCACACTCCTCCATTCTATGACTTCACACAACTACATTCTGACTTCACACACCTCCATTCTGTGACTTCACACACCTCAATTCCATGACTTCACACACCTCCATTCTGTGATTTCACACACCTCCATTCTGTGACTTCACACACCTTTATTGTTTGACTTCACACAATGCATTCTTTGACTTCACACACCTTTATTCCATGACTTCACACACCTCCATTCTATGAGTTTCTCAGAACTCCATTCTATGAGTTCACACACCTCCATTTTGACTTCATACACCTCCATTCTATGACTTCACACACATTCATTCTTATTCAGAAACATCCATTTTATGACTTCACACACCTCCATTGTATGACTTCACACACCTCCATTCTGTGACTTCACACACTTCCATTCCATGACTTCACACACCTCCATTCTTTGACTTCACACACCTCCATTCTATGAGTTCACACCCCTCCATTTGTGACTCTACACACCACATTTTTGACTTCACACACCTCCATTCTGTGATTTCACACACCTCCATTCTGTGACTTCACACACCTTTATTGTTTGACCTCACACACCTCCATTCTTTGACTTCACACACCTCCATTTCATGACTTCACACACCTCCATTCTATGAGTTCACAAACCTCCATTCTATGAGTTCACACACCTCCATTTTGACTTCACACACCTCCATTCAGGGACTTCACACACCTCCATTCTGTGACTTCACACACCTCCATTCTATGACTTCCCACACCTACATTCTGTGACTTCACACACCTCCATTCTGTTACTTCACTCACCTCCATTTTGACTTCACACACTTCCATTATTTGAATTCACACACCTCCATTCTGTGACTTCACACACATTAACATTGTTTGACTTCACACACCTCTATATTTGGACTTCACACACCTCCATTCCATGACTTCACACATCTCCATTTTATGAGTTCGCACACCTCCATTTTGACTTCACACATCTCCATTCTATGACTTCACACACCTTCATTCTACTTCAGAAACATCCGTTCTATGACTTCCCACACCTCCATTCTATGATTTCACAAACCTCCATTCTGTGACTTCACACACCTCCATTCTGAGTTCACAAACCTCAATTCTTTGACTTCACACACCTCAATTCTGGCTTCACACACCTCCATTCTATGACTTCACACACTTCCATTCTATGACTTTACACACCTCCATTCTTTGACTTCACACACCTCCATTGTGAGTTCACACACCCCCATTCTGTGACTTCACACACCTCCATTCTTTGACTTCACACACCTCCATTCTGTGACTTCACACACCTCCATTCTATGACTTCACACACCTCCATTCTATGAATTCACACATCTCCATTCTGTGACTTCACACAACTCCATTCTATGACTTCCCACACCTCCATTCTGGGACTTCACACACCTCCATTCTGAGTTCACACACCTCCGTTCTGTGACTTAACACACCTTCATTCCGTGACTTCACACACCTTCCTTCTATGATTTCACACACCTCCATTCTATGACTTCACACACCTCCTTTCTATGACTTCACACACCTATATTCTTTGACTTCGCACACCTCCATTCTTTGACTTCACACACCTCCATTTTGAGTTCACACACATACATTCTGTGACTTCACACACCTCCATTTGTGACGTTACACACCACCATTTTGACTTCACACACCTCCATTCTGTGACTTCACAAACCTCCATTCTAACTTCACACACCTCCATTCTGACTTCACAAACATCAATTCTGTGACTTCACACACCTCCATTCTTTGACTTCACACAACTCCATTGTGAGTTCACACACCTCCATTCTGAATTCACAAACATCAATTCTGTGACTTCACACACCTCCCTTCTATGACTTCACACACCTCCATTCTATGACTTCACAAACATCAATTCTGTGACTTCACACACCTCCATTCTTTGACTTCACACACCTCCATTGTGAGTTCACACACCTCCATTCTGAATTCACAAACATCAATTCTGTGACTTCACACACCTACATTCTATGACTTCACACACCTCCATTCTATGACTTCACACACCTCCATTCTATGACTACACAAACCTCCATTCTGACTTCACACACCTCCATTCTGACTTCACAAACATCAATTCTGTGACTTCACACCTCCATTCTATGACTTCATACGCCTCCATTGTATGACTTCACACACCTCCATTCTGTGACTTCACACACTTCCATTCTTTGACTTCACACACCTCCATTTTTGACTTCACACATTTCCATTGTTAGTTCACACACCTCCATTCTATGACTTCACACACCTCCATTCTCACTTCACAAAGCTCCATTCTGTGACTTCACACACCTCCATTCTGTGTCTTCACACATTTCCATTTTATGACTTAACACACCTTCATTCTTACTTCACAAACATTCATTCTATGACTTCACACACCTCCATTCTATGACTTCACACACCTCCATTCTATGACTTTACACACCTCCATTCTGTGACTTCACACACCTCAATTCTGTGACTTCACACACCCACATTATGACCTCACACACCTCCATTCTATGACTTCACACACCTCCATTCTGAGTTCACAAACCTCCATTCTGTGACTTAACTCACCTCCATTCTGTGACTTCACACACCTCCGTTCTGACTTCACACACCTCCATTCTATGACTTCACACACCTCCATTCTGTGACTTCACACACCTCAATTCTGTGACTTCACACACCTCCCTTATGACTTCACACACCTCCATTCTATGACTTCACACACCTCCATTCTATGACTTCACACACCTAGATTCTGTGACTTCACACACCTCCGTTCTGAGTTCACACACCTCAATTCTGTGACTTCACACACCTCCATTCTGACTTCACCCAGCTCCATTCAATGACTTCGCACACCTCCAATCTGACTTCACACAGCTCCACTCTATGCTTTAACACACCTCCATTCTATGATTTCACACACCTCCATTCTATGACTTCACACACCTCCATTCTGTGATTTCACACACCTCCATTCTGAGTTCAAACACCTCCGTTCTGTGACTTAACACACCTCCATTCTGTGATTTCACACACCACCATTCTGTGTTCACACACCTCCATTCTGTGACTTCACACACCTCCATTCTGACGTCAAACAGCTCCATTCTATGACTTCACACTCCTCCATTCTGTGCCTTCACACACCTCCATTCTATGACTTAACACACCTTCATTCTTGCTTCACAAACATCCATTCTATGACTTCACACACCTCCATTCTATGACTTCACACACCTCCATTTTGACTTCACACACCTCCGTTCTATGACTTCACACAACTCCATTCTGACTTCAGACACCTCCATTCTATGAGGTCACACACGTGCATTGTGACATCACACACCTCCATTCTATGACTTCACACACCTCCATTCTAACTTCACACACCTCCATTCTGACTTCACAAACATCAATTCTGTGACTTCACACACCTCCATTCTTTGACTTCACACACCTCCATTGTGAGTTCACACACCTCCATTCTGAATTCACAAACATCAATTCTGTGACTTCACACACCACCATTCTATGACTTCACACACCTCCATTCTGTGACTTCACACACCTCCATTCTATGACTTCACAAACCTCCATTCTGACTTCACACACCTCCATTCTGACTTCACAAACATCAATTCTGTGACTTCACACACCTCCATTCTATGACTTCATACGCCTCCATTCTATGACTTCACACACCTCCATTCTGTGACTTCACACACTTCCATTCTTTGACTTCACACATCTCCATTTTTTGACTTCACACATCTCCATTGTTAGTTCACACACCTCCATTCTATGACTTCACACACCTCCATTCTGACTTCACAAAGCTCCATTCTATGACTTCACACACCTCCATTCTGTGCCTTCACACATTTCCATTTTATGACTTAACACACCTTCATTCTTACTTCACAAATATTCATTCTATGACTTCACACACCTCCATTCTATGACTTCACACACCTCCAATCTATGACTTTACACACCTCCATTCTGTGACTTCACACACCTCAATTCTGTGACTTCACACACCTACATTATGACTTCACACACCTCCATTCTATGACTTCACACACCTCCATTCTGACTTCACACACCTCCATTCTATGACTTCCACACCTCCATTCTGTGACTTCACACACCACTATTCTATGACTTCATATACCTCTATTGTGACTTCACACACCTCCATTCTATGAGTTCACACACCTCCATTCTGACTTCACACACCTCCATTCTATGACTTCACACAACTCCATTCTGACTTCACACACCTCCATTCTGTGACTTCACACACCTCCATTCTGTGACTTCGCACACCTACATTGTTTGACTTCACACACCTCCATTCTTTGACTTCACACACCTCCATTCCATGAATTCACACACCTCTACTCTATCAGTTCACACACATCCATTCTATGAGTTCACACACCACCATTTTGACTTCATACACCTCCATTCTATGACTTCACACACCTACACTCTTACTTCAGGAACATCCATTTTATGAATTCACCCACCTCCATTCTATGACTTCACAAACCTCCATTCTATGACTTCACACACCTCCATTCTATGACTTCACACACCTCCATTCTATGACTTCAACACCTCAATTCTGTGACTTCACACACCTCCATTCTATGAGTTCACACACCTGCATTGTGACTTCACACACCTCCATTCTATGACTTCACTCACCTCCATTCTGACTTCACACACCTCCATTCTGACTTCACAAACATCAATTCTGTGACTTCACACACCTCCATTCTTTGACTTCACACAACTCCATTGGGAGTACAGACACCTGCATTCTGACTTCACAAACATCAATTCTGTGACTTCACACACATCCATTCTACGACTTCACACACCTCCATTCTATGACTTCACAAGCTTCCATTCTGACTTCACACACGTCCATTCTGACTTCACAAACATCAATTCTGTGACTTCACACAACTCCATTCTCTGACTTCACACACCTCCATTCTATGACTTCACACACCTCCATTCTATGACTTCACAAACTTCCATTCTTTGACTTCACACACCTCCATTCTTTGACTTCACACATCTCCATTGTGAGTTCACACACCTTCATTCTATGACTTCACACACCTCCATTCTGACTACACAGCTCCATTCTATGACTTCACACACCTCCATTCTGTGCCTTCACACATCTCCATTCTAGGACTTAACACACCTTCATTCTTACTTCACAAACATCCATTCTATGACTTTACACACCTCCATTCTATGACTTCACACACCTCCATTCTATGACTTCACAAACCTCCATTCTGTGACTTCACACATCTCAATTCTGTGACTTCACACACCTACATTATGACCTCACACACCTCCATTCTATGACTTTACACACCTCCATTCTATGACTTCACACACCTCCATTCTGAGTTCACAAACCTGCATTCTGTGACTTAACGCTCCTCCATTCTGTGACTTCACACACCTCCGTTCTGACTTCACACACCTCCATTCTATGACTTCACCCACCTCCATTCTGTGACTTCACACACCTCAATTCTGTGACTTCACACACCTCCCTTATGACTTCACACACCTCCATTTTATGACTTCACACACCTCCATTCTATGACTTCACACACCTAGATTCTGTGACTTCACACACCTCCGTTCTGAGTTCACACACCTCAAATCTGTGACTTCACACACCTCCATTCTGACTTCACCCAGCTCCATTCAATGACTTCGCACACCTCCAATCTGACTTCACACAGCTCCGCTCTATGCTTTCCCACACCTCCATTCTATGACTTCACACACCTCCATTCTGTGATTTCACACACCTCCATTCTGAGTTCAAACACCTCCGTTCTGTGACTTAACACACCTCCATTCTGTGACTTCACACACCACCATTCTGAGTTCACACACCTCAATTCTGTGACTTCACACACCTCCCTTATGACTTCACACACCTCCATTTTATGACTTCACACACCTCCATTCTATGACTTCACACACCTAGATTCTGTGACTTCACACACCTCCGTTCTGAGTTCACACACCTCAATTCTGTGACTTCACACACCTCCATTCTGACTTCACCCAGCTCCATTCAATGACTTCGCACACCTCCAATCTGACTTCACACAGCTCCACTCTATGCTTTCCCACACCTCCATTCTATGATTTCACACACCTCCATTCTATGACTTCACACACCTCCATTCTGTGATTTCACACACCTCCATTCTGAGTTCAAACACCTCCGTTCTGTGACTTAACACACCTCCATTCTGTGACTTCACACACCACCATTCTGAATTCACACACCTCCATTCTGTGACTTCACACACCTCCATTCTGACGTCAAACAGCTCCATTCTATGACTTCACACACCTCCATTCTGTGACTTCACACACCTGCATTCTATGACTTAACACACCTTCATTCTTACTTCACAAACATCCATTCTATGACTTCACACACCTCCATTCTATTACTTCACACACCTCCATTCTATGACTTCACAAACCTCCATTCTATGACTTCACACACCTCAATTCTGTGACTTCACACACCTCCATTATGAATTCACACACATCCATTCTATGATTTCACACACCTCCATTCTATGACTTCACACACCTTCATTCTGTGACTTCACACACCTCCATTCTGAGTTCACACACCTCCATTCTGTGACTTCACACAACTCTATTCTGACTTCACACAGCTCCATTCTATGACTTCACACACCTCCATTCTGTGACTTCACACACCTCCATTCTATGACTTCACATAGCTCCATTGTGACTTCACCCAGCTCCATTCTATGAGTTCACAAACCTCCATTCTGACTTCACACACCTCCATTCTATGACTTCACACACCTCCATTCTGACTTCACACACCTCCGTTCTATGACTTCACACAACTCCATTCTGACTTCAGACACCTCCATTCTATGAGGTCACACACGTGCATTTTGACATCACACACCTCCATTCTATGACTTCACACACCTCCATTCTAACTTCACACACTTCCATTCTGACTTCACAAACATCAATTCTCTGACTTCACACACCTCCATTCTTTGACTTCACACACCTCCATTGTGAGTTCACACACCTCCATTCTGAATTCACAAACATCAATTCTGTGACTTCACACACCTCCATTCTATGACTTCACACACCTCCATTCTATGACTTCACACACCTCCATTCTATGACTTCACAAACCTCCATTCTGACTTCACACACCTCCATTCTGACTTCACAAACATCAATTCTGTGACTTCACACACCTCCATTCTATGACTTCATACGCCTCCATTCTATGACTTCACACACCTCCATTCTGTGACTTCACACACTTCCATTCTTTGACTTCACACACCTCCATTTTTTGACTTCACACATCTCCATTGTTAGTTCACACACCTCCATTCTATGACTTCACACACCTCCATTCTGACTTCACAAAGCTCCATTCTATGACTTCACACACCTCCATTCTGTGCCATCACACATTTCCATTTTATGACTTAACACACCTTCATTCTTACTTCACAAACATTCATTCTATGACTTCACACACCTCCATTCTATGACTTCACACACCTCCAATCTATGACTTTACACACCTCCATTCTGTGACTTCACACACCTCAATTCTGTGACTTCACACACCTACATTATGACTTCACACACCTCCATTCTATGACTTCACACACCTCCATTCTGACTTCACACACCTCCATTCTATGACTTCCACACCTCCATTCTGCGACTTCACACACCACTATTCTATGACTTCACATACCTCCATTGTGACTTCACACACCTCCATTCTATGAGTTCACACACCTCCATTCTGACTTCACACACCTCCATTCTATGACTTCACACAACTCCATTCTGACTTCACACACCTCCATTCTGTGACTTCACACACCTCCATTCTGTGACTTCGCACACCTACATTGTTTGACTTCACACACCTCCATTCTTTGACTTCACACACCTCCATTCCATGACTTCACACACCTCTGCTCTATCAGTTCACACGCATCCATTCTATGAGTTCACACACCACCATTTTGACTTCATACACCTCCATTCTATGACTTCACACACCTACATTCTTACTTCAGGAACATCCATTTTATGAATTCACCCACCTCCATTCTATGACTTCACAAACCTCCATTCTATGACTTCACACACCTCCATTCTATGACTTCACACACCTCCATTCTATGACTTCACACACCTCCATTCTGTGACTTCACACACCTCCATATCAATGAGTTCACACACCTGCATTGTGACATCACACACCTCCATTCTATGACTTCACTCACCTCCATTCTGACTTCACACACCTCCATTCTGACTTCACAAACATCAATTCTGTGACTTCACACACCTCCATTCTTTGACTTCACACAACTCCATTGTGAGTACAGACACCTGCATTCTGACTTCACAAACATCAATTCTGTGACTTCACACACATCCATTCTACGACTTCACACACCTCCATTCTATGACTTCAAAAACTTCCATTCTGACTTCACACACGTCCATTCTGACTTCACAAACATCAATTCTGTGACTTCACACAACTCCATTCTCTGACTTCACACACCTCCATTCTATGACTTCACACACCTCCATTCTATGATTTCACAAACTTCCATTCTTTGACTTCACACACCTCCATTATTTGACTTCACACATCTCCATTGTGAGTTCACACACCTTCATTCTATGACTTCACACACCTCCATTCTGACTACACAGCTCCATTCTATGACTTCACACACCTCCATTCTGTGCCTTCACACATCTCCATTCTAGGACTTAACACACCTTCATTCTTACTTCACAAACATCCATTCTATGACTTCACACACCTCCATTCTATGACTTCTCACACCTCCATTCTATGACTTCACAAACTTCCATTCAGTGACTTCACACATCTCAATTCTGTGACATCACACACCTACATTATGACCTCACACACCTCCATTCTATGACTTTACACACCTCCATTCTATGACTTCACACACCTCCATTCTGAGTTCACAAACCTCCATTCTGTGACTTAACGCACCTCCATTCTGTGACTTCACACACCTCCGTTCTGACTTTACACACCTCCATTCTATGACTTCACACACCTCCATTCTGTGACTTCACACACCTCAATTCTGTGACTTCACACACCTCCCTTATGACTTCACACACCTCCATTTTATGACTTCACACACCTCCATTCTATGACTTCACACACCTAGATTCTGTGACTTCACACACCTCCGTTCTGAGTTCACACACCTCAATTCTGTGACTTCACACACCTCCATTCTGACTTCACCCAGCTCCATTCAATGACTTCGCACACCTCCAATCTGACTTCACACAGCTCCACTCTATGCTTTAACACACCTCCATTCTATGATTTCACACACCTCCATTCTATGACTTCACACACCTCCATTCTGTGATTTCACACACCTCCATTCTGAGTTCAAACACCTCCGTTCTGTGACTTAACACAGCTCCATTCTGTGACTTCACACACCACCATTCTGAGTTCACACACCTCCATTCTGTGACTTCACACACCTCCATTCTGACGTCAAACAGCTCCATTCTATGACTTCACACACCTCCATTCTGTGACTTCACACACCTCCATTCTATGACTTAACACACCTTCATTCTTACTTCACAAACATCCATTCTATGACTTCACACACCTCCATTCTATGACTTCACACACCTCCATTCTATGACTTCACAAACCTCCATTCTATGACTTCACACACCTCAATTCTGTGACTTCACACACCTCCATTATGAATTCACACACATCCATTCTATGACTTCACACACCTCCATTCTATGACTTCACACACCTTCATTCTGTGACTTCACACACCTCCATTCTTAGTTCACACACCTCCATTCTGTGACTTCCCACAACTCTATTCTGACTTCACACAGCTCCATTCTATGACTTCACACACCTCCATTCTGTGACTTCACACACCTCCATTCTATGACTTCACATACCTCCATTGTGACTTCACCCAGCTCCATTCTATGAGTTCACACACCTCCATTCTGACTTCACACACCTCCATTCTATGACTTCACACACCTCCATTCTGACTTCACACACCTCCGTTCTATGACTTCACACACCTCCATTCTGACTTCACAAACATCAATTCTGTGACTTCACACACCTCCATTCTATGACTTCATACGCCTCCATTCTATGACTTCACACACCTCCATTCTGTGACTTCACACACTTCCATTCTTTGACTTCACACACCTCCATTTTTTGACTTCACACATCTCCATTGTTAGTTCACACACCTCCATTCTATGACTTCACACACCTCCATTCTGACTTCACAAAGCTCCATTCTATGACTTCACACACCTCCATTCTGTGCCATCACACATTTCCATTTTATGACTTAACACACCTTCATTCTTACTTCACAAACATTCATTCTATGACTTCACACACCTCCATTCTATGACTTCACACACCTCCAATCTATGACTTTACACACCTCCATTCTGTGACTTCACACACCTCAATTCTGTGACTTCACACACCTACATTATGACTTCACACACCTCCATTCTATGACTTCACACACCTCCATTCTGACTTCACACACCTCCATTCTATGACTTCCACACCTCCATTCTGCGACTTCACACACCACTATTCTATGACTTCACATACCTCCATTGTGACTTCACACACCTCCATTCTATGAGTTCACACACCTCCATTCTGACTTCACACACCTCCATTCTATGACTTCACACAACTCCATTCTGACTTCACACACCTCCATTCTGTGACTTCACACACCTCCATTCTGTGACTTCGCACACCTACATTGTTTGACTTCACACACCTCCATTCTTTGACTTCACACACCTCCATTCCATGACTTCACACACCTCTGCTCTATCAGTTCACACACATCCATTCTATGAGTTCACACACCACCATTTTGACTTCATACACCTCCATTCTATGACTTCACACACCTACATTCTTACTTCAGGAACATCCATTTTATGAATTCACCCACCTCCATTCTATGACTTCACAAACCTCCATTCTATGACTTCACACACCTCCATTCTATGACTTCACACACCTCCATTCTATGACTTCACACACCTCCATTCTGTGACTTCACACACCTCCATATCAATGAGTTCACACACCTGCATTGTGACATCACACACCTCCATTCTATGACTTCACTCACCTCCATTCTGACTTCACACACCTCCATTCTGACTTCACAAACATCAATTCTGTGACTTCACACACCTCCATTCTTTGACTTCACACAACTCCATTGTGAGTACAGACACCTGCATTCTGACTTCACAAACATCAATTCTGTGACTTCACACACATCCATTCTACGACTTCACACACCTCCATTCTATGACTTCAAAAACTTCCATTCTGACTTCACACACGTCCATTCTGACTTCACAAACATCAATTCTGTGACTTCACACAACTCCATTCTCTGACTTCACACACCTCCATTCTATGACTTCACACACCTCCATTCTATGATTTCACAAACTTCCATTCTTTGACTTCACACACCTCCATTATTTGACTTCACACATCTCCATTGTGAGTTCACACACCTTCATTCTATGACTTCACACACCTCCATTCTGACTACACAGCTCCATTCTATGACTTCACACACCTCCATTCTGTGCCTTCACACATCTCCATTCTAGGACTTAACACACCTTCATTCTTACTTCACAAACATCCATTCTATGACTTCACACACCTCCATTCTATGACTTCTCACACCTCCATTCTATGACTTCACAAACTTCCATTCAGTGACTTCACACATCTCAATTCTGTGACTTCACACACCTACATTATGACCTCACACACCTCCATTCTATGACTTTACACACCTCCATTCTATGACTTCACACACCTCCATTCTGAGTTCACAAACCTCCATTCTGTGACTTAACGCACCTCCATTCTGTGACTTCACACACCTCCGTTCTGACTTTACACACCTCCATTCTATGACTTCACACACCTCCATTCTGTGACTTCACACACCTCAATTCTGTGACTTCACACACCTCCCTTATGACTTCACACACCTCCATTTTATGACTTCACACACCTCCATTCTATGACTTCACACACCTAGATTCTGTGACTTCACACACCTCCGTTCTGAGTTCACACACCTCAATTCTGTGACTTCACACACCTCCATTCTGACTTCACCCAGCTCCATTCAATGACTTCGCACACCTCCAATCTGACTTCACACAGCTCCACTCTATGCTTTAACACACCTCCATTCTATGATTTCACACACCTCCATTCTATGACTTCACACACCTCCATTCTGTGATTTCACACACCTCCATTCTGAGTTCAAACACCTCCGTTCTGTGACTTAACACAGCTCCATTCTGTGACTTCACACACCACCATTCTGAGTTCACACACCTCCATTCTGTGACTTCACACACCTCCATTCTGACGTCAAACAGCTCCATTCTATGACTTCACACACCTCCATTCTGTGACTTCACACACCTCCATTCTATGACTTAACACACCTTCATTCTTACTTCACAAACATCCATTCTATGACTTCACACACCTCCATTCTATGACTTCACACACCTCCATTCTATGACTTCACAAACCTCCATTCTATGACTTCACACACCTCAATTCTGTGACTTCACACACCTCCATTATGAATTCACACACATCCATTCTATGACTTCACACACCTCCATTCTATGACTTCACACACCTTCATTCTGTGACTTCACACACCTCCATTCTTAGTTCACACACCTCCATTCTGTGACTTCCCACAACTCTATTCTGACTTCACACAGCTCCATTCTATGACTTCACACACCTCCATTCTGTGACTTCACACACCTCCATTCTATGACTTCACATACCTCCATTGTGACTTCACCCAGCTCCATTCTATGAGTTCACACACCTCCATTCTGACTTCACACACCTCCATTCTATGACTTCACACACCTCCATTCTGACTTCACACACCTCCGTTCTATGACTTCACACACCTCCATTCTGACTTCACAAACATCAATTCTGTGACTTCACACACCTCCATTCTATGACTTCATACGCCTCCATTCTATGACTTCACACACCTCCATTCTGTGACTTCACACACTTCCATTCTTTGACTTCACACACCTCCATTTTTTGACTTCACACATCTCCATTGTTAGTTCACACACCTCCATTCTATGACTTCACACACCTCCATTCTGACTTCACAAAGCTCCATTCTATGACTTCACACACCTCCATTCTGTGCCATCACACATTTCCATTTTATGACTTAACACACCTTCATTCTTACTTCACAAACATTCATTCTATGACTTCACACACCTCCATTCTATGACTTCACACACCTCCAATCTATGACTTTACACACCTCCATTCTGTGACTTCACACACCTCAATTCTGTGACTTCACACACCTACATTATGACTTCACACACCTCCATTCTATGACTTCACACACCTCCATTCTGACTTCACACACCTCCATTCTATGACTTCCACACCTCCATTCTGCGACTTCACACACCACTATTCTATGACTTCACATACCTCCATTGTGACTTCACACACCTCCATTCTATGAGTTCACACACCTCCATTCTCACTTCACACACCTCCATTCTATGACTTCACACAACTCCATTCTGACTTCACACACCTCCATTCTGTGACTTCACACACCTCCATTCTGTGACTTCGCACACCTACATTGTTTGACTTCACACACCTCCATTCTTTGACTTCACACACCTCCATTCCATGACTTCACACACCTCTGCTCTATCAGT
Source organism: Megascapheus bottae (assembly GCA_024803745.1). Lineage (NCBI taxonomy): Eukaryota > Metazoa > Chordata > Mammalia > Rodentia > Geomyidae > Megascapheus > Megascapheus bottae. The sequence continues at coordinate 296,749 of JANJXV010000328.1, read as the reverse complement.
TCACACACATCCATTCTATGAGTTCACACACCACCATTTTGACTTCATACACCTCCATTCTATGACTTCACACACCTACATTCTTACTTCAGGAACATCCATTTTATGAATTCACCCACCTCCATTCTATGACTTCACAAACCTCCATTCTATGACTTCACACACCTCCATTCTATGACTTCACACACCTCCATTCTATGACTTCACACACCTCCATTCTGTGACTTCACACACCTCCATATCAATGAGTTCACACACCTGCATTGTGACATCACACACCTCCATTCTATGACTTCACTCACCTCCATTCTGACTTCACACACCTCCATTCTGACTTCACAAACATCAATTCTGTGACTTCACACACCTCCATTCTTTGACTTCACACAACTCCATTGTGAGTACAGACACCTGCATTCTGACTTCACAAACATCAATTCTGTGACTTCACACACATCCATTCTACGACTTCACACACCTCCATTCTATGACTTCAAAAACTTCCATTCTGACTTCACACACGTCCATTCTGACTTCACAAACATCAATTCTGTGACTTCACACAACTCCATTCTCTGACTTCACACACCTCCATTCTATGACTTCACACACCTCCATTCTATGATTTCACAAACTTCCATTCTTTGACTTCACACACCTCCATTATTTGACTTCACACATCTCCATTGTGAGTTCACACACCTTCATTCTATGACTTCACACACCTCCATTCTGACTACACAGCTCCATTCTATGACTTCACACACCTCCATTCTGTGCCTTCACACATCTCCATTCTAGGACTTAACACACCTTCATTCTTACTTCACAAACATCCATTCTATGACTTCACACACCTCCATTCTATGACTTCTCACACCTCCATTCTATGACTTCACAAACTTCCATTCAGTGACTTCACACATCTCAATTCTGTGACTTCACACACCTACATTATGACCTCACACACCTCCATTCTATGACTTTACACACCTCCATTCTATGACTTCACACACCTCCATTCTGAGTTCACAAACCTCCATTCTGTGACTTAACGCACCTCCATTCTGTGACTTCACACACCTCCGTTCTGACTTTACACACCTCCATTCTATGACTTCACACACCTCCATTCTGTGACTTCACACACCTCAATTCTGTGACTTCACACACCTCCCTTATGACTTCACACACCTCCATTTTATGACTTCACACACCTCCATTCTATGACTTCACACACCTAGATTCTGTGACTTCACACACCTCCGTTCTGAGTTCACACACCTCAATTCTGTGACTTCACACACCTCCATTCTGACTTCACCCAGCTCCATTCAATGACTTCGCACACCTCCAATCTGACTTCACACAGCTCCACTCTATGCTTTAACACACCTCCATTCTATGATTTCACACACCTCCATTCTATGACTTCACACACCTCCATTCTGTGATTTCACACACCTCCATTCTGAGTTCAAACACCTCCGTTCTGTGACTTAACACAGCTCCATTCTGTGACTTCACACACCACCATTCTGAGTTCACACACCTCCATTCTGTGACTTCACACACCTCCATTCTGACGTCAAACAGCTCCATTCTATGACTTCACACACCTCCATTCTGTGACTTCACACACCTCCATTCTATGACTTAACACACCTTCATTCTTACTTCACAAACATCCATTCTATGACTTCACACACCTCCATTCTATGACTTCACACACCTCCATTCTATGACTTCACAAACCTCCATTCTATGACTTCACACACCTCAATTCTGTGACTTCACACACCTCCATTATGAATTCACACACATCCATTCTATGACTTCACACACCTCCATTCTATGACTTCACACACCTTCATTCTGTGACTTCACACACCTCCATTCTTAGTTCACACACCTCCATTCTGTGACTTCCCACAACTCTATTCTGACTTCACACAGCTCCATTCTATGACTTCACACACCTCCATTCTGTGACTTCACACACCTCCATTCTATGACTTCACATACCTCCATTGTGACTTCACCCAGCTCCATTCTATGAGTTCACACACCTCCATTCTGACTTCACACACCTCCATTCTATGACTTCACACACCTCCATTCTGACTTCACACACCTCCGTTCTATGACTTCACACACCTCCATTCTGACTTCACAAACATCAATTCTGTGACTTCACACACCTCCATTCTATGACTTCATACGCCTCCATTCTATGACTTCACACACCTCCATTCTGTGACTTCACAAACTTCCATTCTTTGACTTCACACACCTCCATTTTTTGACTTCACACATCTCCATTGTTAGTTCACACACCTCCATTCTATGACTTCACACACCTCCATTCTGACTTCACAAAGCTCCATTCTATGACTTCACACACCTCCATTCTGTGCCATCACACATTTCCATTTTATGACTTAACACACCTTCATTCTTACTTCACAAACATTCATTCTATGACTTCACACACCTCCATTCTATGACTTCACACACCTCCAATCTATGACTTTACACACCTCCATTCTGTGACTTCACACACCTCAATTCTGTGACTTCACACACCTACATTATGACTTCACACACCTCCATTCTATGACTTCACACACCTCCATTCTGACTTCACACACCTCCATTCTATGACTTCCACACCTCCATTCTGCGACTTCACACACCACTATTCTATGACTTCACATACCTCCATTGTGACTTCACACACCTCCATTCTATGAGTTCACACACCTCCATTCTGACTTCACACACCTCCATTCTATGACTTCACACAACTCCATTCTGACTTCACACACCTCCATTCTGTGACTTCACACACCTCCATTCTGTGACTTCGCACACCTACATTGTTTGACTTCACACACCTCCATTCTTTGACTTCACACACCTCCATTCCATGACTTCACACACCTCTGCTCTATCAGTTCACACACATCCATTCTATGAGTTCACACACCACCATTTTGACTTCATACACCTCCATTCTATGACTTCACACACCTACATTCTTACTTCAGGAACATCCATTTTATGAATTCACCCACCTCCATTCTATGACTTCACAAACCTCCATTCTATGACTTCACACACCTCCATTCTATGACTTCACACACCTCCATTCTATGACTTCACACACCTCCATTCTGTGACTTCACACACCTCCATATCAATGAGTTCACACACCTGCATTGTGACATCACACACCTCCATTCTATGACTTCACTCACCTCCATTCTGACTTCACACACCTCCATTCTGACTTCACAAACATCAATTCTGTGACTTCACACACCTCCATTCTTTGACTTCACACAACTCCATTGTGAGTACAGACACCTGCATTCTGACTTCACAAACATCAATTCTGTGACTTCACACACATCCATTCTACGACTTCACACACCTCCATTCTATGACTTCAAAAACTTCCATTCTGACTTCACACACGTCCATTCTGACTTCACAAACATCAATTCTGTGACTTCACACAACTCCATTCTCTGACTTCACACACCTCCATTCTATGACTTCACACACCTCCATTCTATGATTTCACAAACTTCCATTCTTTGACTTCACACACCTCCATTATTTGACTTCACACATCTCCATTGTGAGTTCACACACCTTCATTCTATGACTTCACACACCTCCATTCTGACTACACAGCTCCATTCTATGACTTCACACACCTCCATTCTGTGCCTTCACACATCTCCATTCTAGGACTTAACACACCTTCATTCTTACTTCACAAACATCCATTCTATGACTTCACACACCTCCATTCTATGACTTCTCACACCTCCATTCTATGACTTCACAAACTTCCATTCAGTGACTTCACACATCTCAATTCTGTGACTTCACACACCTACATTATGACCTCACACACCTCCGTTCTATGACTTTACACACCTCCATTCTATGACTTCACACACCTCCATTCTGAGTTCACAAACCTCCATTCTGTGACTTAACGCACCTCCATTCTGTGACTTCACACACCTCCGTTCTGACTTTACACACCTCCATTCTATGACTTCACACACCTCCATTCTGTGACTTCACACACCTCAATTCTGTGACTTCACACACCTCCCTTATGACTTCACACACCTCCATTTTATGACTTCACACACCTCCATTCTATGACTTCACACACCTAGATTCTGTGACTTCACACACCTCCGTTCTGAGTTCACACACCTCAATTCTGTGACTTCACACACCTCCATTCTGACTTCACCCAGCTCCATTCAATGACTTCGCACACCTCCAATCTGACTTCACACAGCTCCACTCTATGCTTTAACACACCTCCATTCTATGATTTCACACACCTCCATTCTATGACTTCACACACCTCCATTCTGTGATTTCACACACCTCCATTCTGAGTTCAAACACCTCCGTTCTGTGACTTAACACAGCTCCATTCTGTGACTTCACACACCACCATTCTGAGTTCACACACCTCCATTCTGTGACTTCACACACCTCCATTCTGACGTCAAACAGCTCCATTCTATGACTTCACACACCTCCATTCTGTGACTTCACACACCTCCATTCTATGACTTAACACACCTTCATTCTTACTTCACAAACATCCATTCTATGACTTCACACACCTCCATTCTATGACTTCACACACCTCCATTCTATGACTTCACAAACCTCCATTCTATGACTTCACACACCTCAATTCTGTGACTTCACACACCTCCATTATGAATTCACACACATCCATTCTATGACTTCACACACCTCCATTCTATGACTTCACACACCTTCATTCTGTGACTTCACACACCTCCATTCTTAGTTCACACACCTCCATTCTGTGACTTCCCACAACTCTATTCTGACTTCACACAGCTCCATTCTATGACTTCACACACCTCCATTCTGTGACTTCACACACCTCCATTCTATGACTTCACATACCTCCATTGTGACTTCACCCAGCTCCATTCTATGAGTTCACACACCTCCATTCTGACTTCACACACCTCCATTCTATGACTTCACACACCTCCATTCTGACTTCACACACCTCCGTTCTATGACTTCACACACCTCCATTCTGACTTCACAAACATCAATTCTGTGACTTCACACACCTCCATTCTATGACTTCATACGCCTCCATTCTATGACTTCACACACCTCCATTCTGTGACTTCACACACTTCCATTCTTTGACTTCACACACCTCCATTTTTTGACTTCACACATCTCCATTGTTAGTTCACACACCTCCATTCTATGACTTCACACACCTCCATTCTGACTTCACAAAGCTCCATTCTATGACTTCACACACCTCCATTCTGTGCCATCACACATTTCCATTTTATGACTTAACACACCTTCATTCTTACTTCACAAACATTCATTCTATGACTTCACACACCTCCATTCTATGACTTCACACACCTCCAATCTATGACTTTACACACCTCCATTCTGTGACTTCACACACCTCAATTCTGTGACTTCACACACCTACATTATGACTTCACACACCTCCATTCTATGACTTCACACACCTCCATTCTGACTTCACACACCTCCATTCTATGACTTCCACACCTCCATTCTGCGACTTCACACACCACTATTCTATGACTTCACATACCTCCATTGTGACTTCACACACCTCCATTCTATGAGTTCACACACCTCCATTCTGACTTCACACACCTCCATTCTATGACTTCACACAACTCCATTCTGACTTCACACACCTCCATTCTGTGACTTCACACACCTCCATTCTGTGACTTCGCACACCTACATTGTTTGACTTCACACACCTCCATTCTTTGACTTCACACACCTCCATTCCATGACTTCACACACCTCTGCTCTATCAGTTCACACACATCCATTCTATGAGTTCACACACCACCATTTTGACTTCATACACCTCCATTCTATGACTTCACACACCTACATTCTTACTTCAGGAACATCCATTTTATGAATTCACCCACCTCCATTCTATGACTTCACAAACCTCCATTCTATGACTTCACACACCTCCATTCTATGACTTCACACACCTCCATTCTATGACTTCACACACCTCCATTCTGTGACTTCACACACCTCCATATCAATGAGTTCACACACCTGCATTGTGACATCACACACCTCCATTCTATGACTTCACTCACCTCCATTCTGACTTCACACACCTCCATTCTGACTTCACAAACATCAATTCTGTGACTTCACACACCTACATTATGACTTCACACACCTCCATTCTATGACTTCACACACCTCCATTCTGACTTCACACACCTCCATTCTATGACTTCCACACCTCCATTCTGCGACTTCACACACCACTATTCTATGACTTCACATACCTCCATTGTGACTTCACACACCTCCATTCTATGAGTTCACACACCTCCATTCTGACTTCACACACCTCCATTCTATGACTTCACACAACTCCATTCTGACTTCACACACCTCCATTCTGTGACTTCACACACCTCCATTCTGTGACTTCGCACACCTACATTGTTTGACTTCACACACCTCCATTCTTTGACTTCACACACCTCCATTCCATGACTTCACACACCTCTGCTCTATCAGTTCACACACATCCATTCTATGAGTTCACACACCACCATTTTGACTTCATACACCTCCATTCTATGACTTCACACACCTACATTCTTACTTCAGGAACATCCATTTTATGAATTCACCCACCTCCATTCTATGACTTCACAAACCTCCATTCTATGACTTCACACACCTCCATTCTATGACTTCACACACCTCCATTCTATGACTTCACACACCTCCATTCTGTGACTTCACACACCTCCATATCAATGAGTTCACACACCTGCATTGTGACATCACACACCTCCATTCTATGACTTCACTCACCTCCATTCTGACTTCACACACCTCCATTCTGACTTCACAAACATCAATTCTGTGACTTCACACACCTCCATTCTTTGACTTCACACAACTCCATTGTGAGTACAGACACCTGCATTCTGACTTCACAAACATCAATTCTGTGACTTCACACACATCCATTCTACGACTTCACACACCTCCATTCTATGACTTCAAAAACTTCCATTCTGACTTCACACACGTCCATTCTGACTTCACAAACATCAATTCTGTGACTTCACACAACTCCATTCTCTGACTTCACACACCTCCATTCTATGACTTCACACACCTCCATTCTATGATTTCACAAACTTCCATTCTTTGACTTCACACACCTCCATTATTTGACTTCACACATCTCCATTGTGAGTTCACACACCTTCATTCTATGACTTCACACACCTCCATTCTGACTACACAGCTCCATTCTATGACTTCACACACCTCCATTCTGTGCCTTCACACATCTCCATTCTAGGACTTAACACACCTTCATTCTTACTTCACAAACATCCATTCTATGACTTCACACACCTCCATTCTATGACTTCTCACACCTCCATTCTATGACTTCACAAACTTCCATTCAGTGACTTCACACATCTCAATTCTGTGACTTCACACACCTACATTATGACCTCACACACCTCCATTCTATGACTTTACACACCTCCATTCTATGACTTCACACACCTCCATTCTGAGTTCACAAACCTCCATTCCGTGACTTAACGCACCTCCATTCTGTGACTTCACACACCTCCGTTCTGACTTTACACACCTCCATTCTATGACTTCACACACCTCCATTCTGTGACTTCACACACCTCAATTCTGTGACTTCACACACCTCCCTTATGACTTCACACACCTCCATTTTATGACTTCACACACCTCCATTCTATGACTTCACACACCTCCATTCTGACTTCACACACCTCCGTTCTATGACTTCACACAACTCCATTCTGACTTCAGACACCTCCATTCTATGAGGTCACACACGTGCATTTTGACATCACACACCTCCATTCTATGACTTCACACACCTCCATTCTAACTTCACACACTTCCATTCTGACTTCACAAACATCAATTCTCTGACTTCACACACCTCCATTCTTTGACTTCACACACCTCCATTGTGAGTTCACACACCTCCATTCTGAATTCACAAACATCAATTCTGTGACTTCACACACCTCCATTCTATGACTTCACACACCTCCATTCTATGACTTCACACACCTCCATTCTATGACTTCACAAACCTCCATTCTGACTTCACACACCTCCATTCTGACTTCACAAACATCAATTCTGTGACTTCACACACCTCCATTCTATGACTTCATACGCCTCCATTCTATGACTTCACACACCTCCATTCTGTGACTTCACACACTTCCATTCTTTGACTTCACACACCTCCATTTTTTGACTTCACACATCTCCATTGTTAGTTCACACACCTCCATTCTATGACTTCACACACCTCCATTCTGACTTCACAAAGCTCCATTCTATGACTTCACACACCTCCATTCTGTGCCATCACACATTTCCATTTTATGACTTAACACACCTTCATTCTTACTTCACAAACATTCATTCTATGACTTCACACACCTCCATTCTATGACTTCACACACCTCCAATCTATGACTTTACACACCTCCATTCTGTGACTTCACACACCTCAATTCTGTGACTTCACACACCTACATTATGACTTCACACACCTCCATTCTATGACTTCACACACCTCCATTCTGACTTCACACACCTCCATTCTATGACTTCCACACCTCCATTCTGCGACTTCACACACCACTATTCTATGACTTCACATACCTCCATTGTGACTTCACACACCTCCATTCTATGAGTTCACACACCTCCATTCTGACTTCACACACCTCCATTCTATGACTTCACACAACTCCATTCTGACTTCACACACCTCCATTCTGTGACTTCACACACCTCCATTCTGTGACTTCGCACACCTACATTGTTTGACTTCACACACCTCCATTCTTTGACTTCACACACCTCCATTCCATGACTTCACACACCTCTGCTCTATCAGTTCACACACATCCATTCTATGAGTTCACACACCACCATTTTGACTTCATACACCTCCATTCTATGACTTCACACACCTACATTCTTACTTCAGGAACATCCATTTTATGAATTCACCCACCTCCATTCTATGACTTCACAAACCTCCATTCTATGACTTCACACACCTCCATTCTATGACTTCACACACCTCCATTCTATGACTTCACACACCTCCATTCTGTGACTTCACACACCTCCATATCAATGAGTTCACACACCTGCATTGTGACATCACACACCTCCATTCTATGACTTCACTCACCTCCATTCTGACTTCACACACCTCCATTCTGACTTCACAAACATCAATTCTGTGACTTCACACACCTCCATTCTTTGACTTCACACAACTCCATTGTGAGTACAGACACCTGCATTCTGACTTCACAAACATCAATTCTGTGACTTCACACACATCCATTCTACGACTTCACACACCTCCATTCTATGACTTCAAAAACTTCCATTCTGACTTCACACACGTCCATTCTGACTTCACAAACATCAATTCTGTGACTTCACACAACTCCATTCTCTGACTTCACACACCTCCATTCTATGACTTCACACACCTCCATTCTATGATTTCACAAACTTCCATTCTTTGACTTCACACACCTCCATTATTTGACTTCACACATCTCCATTGTGAGTTCACACACCTTCATTCTATGACTTCACACACCTCCATTCTGACTACACAGCTCCATTCTATGACTTCACACACCTCCATTCTGTGCCTTCACACATCTCCATTCTAGGACTTAACACACCTTCATTCTTACTTCACAAACATCCATTCTATGACTTCACACACCTCCATTCTATGACTTCTCACACCTCCATTCTATGACTTCACAAACTTCCATTCAGTGACTTCACACATCTCAATTCTGTGACTTCACACACCTACATTATGACCTCACACACCTCCATTCTATGACTTTACACACCTCCATTCTATGACTTCACACACCTCCATTCTGAGTTCACAAACCTCCATTCTGTGACTTAACGCACCTCCATTCTGTGACTTCACACACCTCCGTTCTGACTTTACACACCTCCATTCTATGACTTCACACACCTCCATTCTGTGACTTCACACACCTCAATTCTGTGACTTCACACACCTCCCTTATGACTTCACACACCTCCATTTTATGACTTCACACACCTCCATTCTATGACTTCACACACCTAGATTCTGTGACTTCACACACCTCCGTTCTGAGTTCACACACCTCAATTCTGTGACTTCACACACCTCCATTCTGACTTCACCCAGCTCCATTCAATGACTTCGCACACCTCCAATCTGACTTCACACAGCTCCACTCTATGCTTTCCCACACCTCCATTCTATGATTTCACACACCTCCATTCTATGACTTCACACACCTCCATTCTGTGATTTCACACACCTCCATTCTGAGTTCAAACACCTCCGTTCTGTGACTTAACACAGCTCCATTCTGTGACTTCACACACCACCATTCTGAGTTCACACACCTCCATTCTGTGACTTCACACACCTCCATTCTGACGTCAAACAGCTCCATTCTATGACTTCACACACCTCCATTCTGTGACTTCACACACCTCCATTCTATGACTTAACACACCTTCATTCTTACTTCACAAACATCCATTCTATGACTTCACACACCTCCATTCTATGACTTCACACACCTCCATTCTATGACTTCACAAACCTCCATTCTATGACTTCACACACCTCAATTCTGTGACTTCACACACCTCCATTATGAATTCACACACATCCATTCTATGACTTCACACACCTCCATTCTATGACTTCACACACCTTCATTCTGTGACTTCACACACCTCCATTCTTAGTTCACACACCTCCATTCTGTGACTTCCCACAACTCTATTCTGACTTCACACAGCTCCATTCTATGACTTCACACACCTCCATTCTGTGACTTCACACACCTCCATTCTATGACTTCACATACCTCCATTGTGACTTCACCCAGCTCCATTCTATGAGTTCACACACCTCCATTCTGACTTCACACACCTCCATTCTATGACTTCACACACCTCCATTCTGACTTCACACACCTCCGTTCTATGACTTCACACACCTCCATTCTGACTTCACAAACATCAATTCTGTGACTTCACACACCTCCATTCTATGACTTCATACGCCTCCATTCTATGACTTCACACACCTCCATTCTGTGACTTCACACACTTCCATTCTTTGACTTCACACACCTCCATTTTTTGACTTCACACATCTCCATTGTTAGTTCACACACCTCCATTCTATGACTTCACACACCTCCATTCTGACTTCACAAAGCTCCATTCTATGACTTCACACACCTCCATTCTGTGCCATCACACATTTCCATTTTATGACTTAACACACCTTCATTCTTACTTCACAAACATTCATTCTATGACTTCACACACCTCCATTCTATGACTTCACACACCTCCAATCTATGACTTTACACACCTCCATTCTGTGACTTCACACACCTCAATTCTGTGACTTCACACACCTACATTATGACTTCACACACCTCCATTCTATGACTTCACACACCTCCATTCTGACTTCACACACCTCCATTCTATGACTTCCACACCTCCATTCTGCGACTTCACACACCACTATTCTATGACTTCACATACCTCCATTGTGACTTCACACACCTCCATTCTATGAGTTCACACACCTCCATTCTGACTTCACACACCTCCATTCTATGACTTCACACAACTCCATTCTGACTTCACACACCTCCATTCTGTGACTTCACACACCTCCATTCTGTGACTTCGCACACCTACATTGTTTGACTTCACACACCTCCATTCTTTGACTTCACACACCTCCATTCCATGACTTCACACACCTCTGCTCTATCAGTTCACACACATCCATTCTATGAGTTCACACACCACCATTTTGACTTCATACACCTCCATTCTATGACTTCACACACCTACATTCTTACTTCAGGAACATCCATTTTATGAATTCACCCACCTCCATTCTATGACTTCACAAACCTCCATTCTATGACTTCACACACCTCCATTCTATGACTTCACACACCTCCATTCTATGACTTCACACACCTCCATTCTGTGACTTCACACACCTCCATATCAATGAGTTCACACACCTGCATTGTGACATCACACACCTCCATTCTATGACTTCACTCACCTCCATTCTGACTTCACACACCTCCATTCTGACTTCACAAACATCAATTCTGTGACTTCACACACCTCCATTCTTTGACTTCACACAACTCCATTGTGAGTACAGACACCTGCATTCTGACTTCACAAACATCAATTCTGTGACTTCACACACATCCATTCTACGACTTCACACACCTCCATTCTATGACTTCAAAAACTTCCATTCTGACTTCACACACGTCCATTCTGACTTCACAAACATCAATTCTGTGACTTCACACAACTCCATTCTCTGACTTCACACACCTCCATTCTATGACTTCACACACCTCCATTCTATGATTTCACAAACTTCCATTCTTTGACTTCACACACCTCCATTATTTGACTTCACACATCTCCATTGTGAGTTCACACACCTTCATTCTATGACTTCACACACCTCCATTCTGACTACACAGCTCCATTCTATGACTTCACACACCTCCATTCTGTGCCTTCACACATCTCCATTCTAGGACTTAACACACCTTCATTCTTACTTCACAAACATCCATTCTATGACTTCACACACCTCCATTCTATGACTTCTCACACCTCCATTCTATGACTTCACAAACTTCCATTCAGTGACTTCACACATCTCAATTCTGTGACTTCACACACCTACATTATGACCTCACACACCTCCATTCTATGACTTTACACACCTCCATTCTATGACTTCACACACCTCCATTCTGAGTTCACAAACCTCCATTCTGTGACTTAACGCACCTCCATTCTGTGACTTCACACACCTCCGTTCTGACTTTACACACCTCCATTCTATGACTTCACACACCTCCATTCTGTGACTTCACACACCTCAATTCTGTGACTTCACACACCTCCCTTATGACTTCACACACCTCCATTTTATGACTTCACACACCTCCATTCTATGACTTCACACACCTAGATTCTGTGACTTCACACACCTCCGTTCTGAGTTCACACACCTCAATTCTGTGACTTCACACACCTCCATTCTGACTTCACCCAGCTCCATTCAATGACTTCGCACACCTCCAATCTGACTTCACACAGCTCCACTCTATGCTTTAACACACCTCCATTCTATGATTTCACACACCTCCATTCTATGACTTCACACACCTCCATTCTGTGATTTCACACACCTCCATTCTGAGTTCAAACACCTCCGTTCTGTGACTTAACACAGCTCCATTCTGTGACTTCACACACCACCATTCTGAGTTCACACACCTCCATTCTGTGACTTCACACACCTCCATTCTGACGTCAAACAGCTCCATTCTATGACTTCACACACCTCCATTCTGTGACTTCACACACCTCCATTCTATGACTTAACACACCTTCATTCTAACTTCACAAACATCCATTCTATGACTTCACACACCTCCATTCTATGACTTCACACACCTCCATTCTATGACTTCACAAACCTCCATTCTATGACTTCACACACCTCAATTCTGTGACTTCACACACCTCCATTATGAATTCACACACATCCATTCTATGACTTCACACACCTCCATTCTATGACTTCACACACCTTCATTCTGTGACTTCACACACCTCCATTCTTAGTTCACACACCTCCATTCTGTGACTTCCCACAACTCTATTCTGACTTCACACAGTTCCATTCTATGACTTCACACACCTCCATTCTGTGACTTCACACACCTCCATTCTATGACTTCACATACCTCCATTGTGACTTCACCCAGCTCCATTCTATGAGTTCACACACCTCCATTCTGACTTCACACACCTCCATTCTATGACTTCACACACCTCCATTCTGACTTCACACACCTCCGTTCTATGACTTCACACAACTCCATTCTGACTTCAGACACCTCCATTCTATGAGGTCACACACGTGCATTGTGACATCACACACCTCCATTCTATGACTTCACACACCTCCATTCTGTGACTTCACACACTTCCATTCTTTGACTTCACACACCTCCATTTTTTGACTTCACACATCTCCATTGTTAGTTCACACACCTCCATTCTATGACTTCACACACCTCCATTCTGACTTCACAAAGCTCCATTCTATGACTTCACACACCTCCATTCTGTGCCATCACACATTTCCATTTTATGACTTAACACACCTTCATTCTTACTTCACAAACATTCATTCTATGACTTCACACACCTCTATTCTATGACTTCACACACCTCCAATCTATGACTTTACACACCTCCATTCTGTGACTTCACACACCTCAATTCTGTGACTTCACACACCTACATTATGACTTCACACACCTCCATTCTATGACTTCACACACCTCCATTCTGACTTCACACACCTCCATTCTATGACTTCCACACCTCCATTCTGTGACTTCACACCCCACTATTCTATGACTTCACATACCTCCATTGTGACTTCACACACCTCCATTCTATGAGTTCACACACCTCCATTCTCACTTCACACACCTCCATTCTATGACTTCACACAACTCCATTCTGACTTCACACACCTCCATTCTGTGACTTCACACACCTCCATTCTGTGACTTCGCACACCTACATTGTTTGACTTCACACACCTCCATTCTTTGACGTCACACACCTCCATTCCATGACTTCACACACCTCTGCTCTATCAGTTCACACACATCCATTCTATGAGTTCACACACCACCATTTTGACTTCATACACCTCCATTCTATGACTTCACACACCTACATTCTTACTTCAGGAACATCCATTTTATGAATTCACCCACCTCCATTCCATGACTTCACAAACCTCCATTCTATGACTTCACACACCTCCATTCTATGACTTCACACACCTCCATTCTATGACTTCACACACCTCCATTCTATGACTTCACACACCTCCATTCTATGACTTCACACACCTCCATTCTATGACTTCACACACCTCCATTCTGTGACTTCACACACCTCCATTCTATGAGTTCACACAAGTGCATTGTGACTTCACACACCTCCATTCTATGACTTCACTAACCTCCATTCTGACTTCACACACCTCCATTCTGACTTCACAAACATCAATTCTGTGACTTCACACACCTCCATTCTTTGACTTCACACAACTCCATTGTGAGTACAGACACCTCCATTCTGACTTCACAAACATCAATTCTGTGACTTCACACACATCCATTCTACGACTTCACACACCTCCATTCTATGACTTCACAAACTTCCATTCTGACTTCACACACGTCCATTCTGACTTCACAAACATCAATTCTGTGACTTCACACAACTCCATTCTCTGACTTCACACACCTCCATTCTATGACTTCACACACCTCCATTCTATCACTTCACAAACTTCCATTCTTTGACTTCACACACCTCCATTCTTTGACTTCACACATCTCCATTGTGAGTTCACACACCTTCATTCTATGACTTCACACACCTCCATTCTGACTACACAGCTCCATTCTATGACTTCACTCACCTCCATTCTGTGCCTTCACACATCTCCATTCTAGGACTTAACACACCTTCATTCTTACTTCACAAACATCCATTCTATGACTTCACACACCTCCATTCTATGACTTCTCACACCTCCATTCTATGACTTCACAAACTTCCATTCAGTGACTTCACACATCTCAATTCTGTGACTTCACACACCTCCATTATGAATTCACACACATCCATTCTATGACTTCACACACCTCCATTCTATGACTTCACACACCTCCATTCTGTGACTTCTCACACCTCCATTCTATGACTTCTCACACCTCCATTCTATGACTTCACAAACTTCCATTCAGTGACTTCACACATCTCAATTCTGTGACTTCACACACCTACATTATGACCTCACACACCTCCATTCTATGACTTCACACACCTCCATTCTGAGTTCACAAACCTCCATTCTGTGACTTAACGCACCTCCATTCTGTGACTTCACACACCTCCGTTCTGAGTTCACACACCTCCATTCTATGACTTCACACACCTCCATTCTGTGACTTCACACACCTCAATTCTGTGACTTCACACACCTCCCTTATGACTTCACACACCTCCATTTTATGACTTCACACACCTCCATTCTATGACTTCACACACCTAGATTCTGTGACTTCACACACCTCCGTTTTGAGTTCACACACCTCAATTCTGTGACTTCACACACCTCCATTCTGACTTCACCCAGCTCCATTCAATGACTTCGCACACCTCCAATCTGACTTCACACAGCTCCACTCTATGCTTTCCCACACCTCCATTCTATGATTTCACACACCTCCATTCTATGACTTCACACACCTCCATTCTATGATTTCACACACCTCCATTCTGAGTTCAAACACCTCCGTTCTGTGACTTAACACAAATCCATTCTGTGACTTCACACACCACCATTCTGAGTTCACACACCTCCATTCTGTGACTTCACACACCTCCATTCTGACGTCAAACAGATCCATTCTATGACTTCACACACCTCCATTCTGTGACTTCACACACCTCCATTCTATGACTTAACACACCTTCATTCTTACTTCACAAACATCCATTCTATGACTTCACACACCTCCATTCTATGACTTCACACACCTCCATTCTATGACTTCACAAACCTCCATTCTATGACTTCACACACCTCAATTCTGTGACTTCACACACCTCCATTATGAATTCACACACATCCATTCTATGACTTCACACACCTCCATTCTATGACTTCACACACCTTCATTCTGTGACTTCACACACCTCCATTCTGAGTTCACACACCTCCATTCTGTGACTTCACACAACTCTATTCTGACTTCACACAGCTCCATTCTATGACTTCACACACCTCCATTCTGTGACTTCACACACCTCCATTCTATGACTTCACATACCTCCATTGTGACTTCACACAGCTCCATTCTATGAGTTCACACACCTCCATTGTGACTTCACACACCTCCATTCTATGACTTCACACACCTAAATTCTGACTTCACACACCTCCGTTCTATGACTTCACACAACTCCATTCTGACTTCAGACACCTCCATTCTATGAGGTCACACACGTGCATTGTGACATCACACACCTCCATTCTATGACTTCACACACCTCCATTGTGAGTTCACACACCTCCATTCTGACTTCACAAACATCAATTCTGTGACTTCACACACCTCCATTCTTTGACTTCACACACCTCCATTGTGAGTTCACACACCTCCATTCTGAATTCACAAACATCAATTCTGTGACTTCACACACCTCCATTCTATGACTTCACACACCTCCATTGTGAGTTCACACACCTCCATTCTGAATTCACAAACATCAATTCTGTGACTTCACACACCTCCATTCTATGACTTCACACACCTCCATTCTATGACTTCACACACCTCCATTCTATGACTTCACAAACCTCCATTCTGACTTCACACACCTCCATTCTGACTTCACATACATCAATTCTGTGACTTCACAAACCTCCATTCTATGACTTCATACGCCTCCATTGTATGACTTCACACACCTCCATTCTGTGAATTCACACACTTCCATTCTTTGACTTCACACACCTCCATTTTTTGACTTCACACATCTCCATTGTTAGTTCACACACCTCCATTCTATGACTTCACACACCTCCATTCTGACTTCACAAAGCTCCATTCTATGAAATCACACACCTCCATTCTGTGCCTTCACACATTTCCATTTTATGACTTAACACACCTTCATTCTTACTTCACAAACATTCATTCTATGACTTCACACACCTCCATTCTATGACTTCACACACCTCCATTCTATGACTTTACACACCTCCATTCTATGACTTCACACACCTCCATTCTGAGTTCACAAACCTCCATTCTGTGACTTAACGCACCTCCATTCTGTGACTTCACACACCTCCGTTCTGACTTCACACACCTCCATTCTATGACTTCACACACCTCCATTCTGTGACTTCACACACCTCAATTCTGTGACTTCACACACCTCCCTTATGACTTCACACACCTCCATTCTATGACTTCACACACCTCCATTCTATGACTTCACACACCTAGGTTCTGTGACTTCACATACCTCCTTTTTGAGTTCACACACCTCAATTCTGTGACTTCACACACCTCCATTCTGACTTCACCCAGCTCCATTCAATGACTTCGCACACCTCCAATCTGACTTCACACAGCTCCACTCTGTGCTTTCCCACACCTCCATTCTATGATTTCACACAACTCCATTCTATGACTTCACACACCTCCATTCTGTGATTTCACACACCTCCATTCTGAGTTCAAACACCTCCGTTCTGTGACTTAACACACCTCCATTCTGTGACTTCACACACCACCATTCTGAGTTCACACACCTCCATTCTGTGACTTCACACACCTCCATTCTGACGTCAAACAGCTCCATTCTATGACTTCACACACCTCCATTTTATGACTTCACACACCTCCATTCTATGACTTAACACACCTTCATTCTTACTTCACAAACATCCATTCTATGACTTCACACACCTCCATTCTATGACTTCACAAACCTCCATTCTATGACTTCACAAACCTCCATTCTATGACTTCACACACCTCAATTCTGTGACTTCACACACCTCCATTATGAATTCACACACATCCATTCTATGACTTCACACACCTCCATTCTGAGTTCACACACCTCCATTCTGTGACTTCACACAACTCTATTCTGACTTCACACAGCTCCATTCTATGACTTCACACACCTCCATTCTGTGACTTCACACACTTCCATTCTATGACTTCACATACCTCCATTGTGACTTCACACAGCTCCATTCTATGAGTTCACACACCTCCATTCTGACTTCACACACCTCCATTCTATGACTTCACACACCTAAATTCTGACTTCACACACCTCCGTTCTATGACTTCACACAACTCCATTCTGACTTCAGACACCTGCATTCTGACTTCACAAACATCAATTCTGTGACTTCACACACCTCCATTCTTTGACTTCACACACCTCCATTGTGAGTTCACACACCTCCATTCTGAATTCACAAACATCAATTCTGTGACTTCACACATCTCCATTCTATGACTTCGCACACCTCCATTGTGAGTTCACACACCTCCATTCTGAATTCACAAACATCAATTCTGTGACTTCACACACCTCCATTCTATGACTTCACACACCTCCATTCTATGACTTCACACACCTCCATTCTATGACTTCACAAACCTCCATTCTGACTTCACACACCTCCATTCTGACTTCAAAAACATCAATTCTGTGACTTCACACACCTCCATTCTATGACTTCATACTCCTCCATTGTATGACTTCACACACCTCCATTCTGTGACTTCACACACTTCCATTCTTTGACTTCACACACCTCCATTTTTTTACTTCACACATCTCCATTGTTAGTTCACACACCTCCATTCTATGACTTCACACACCTCCATTCTGACTTCACAAAGCTCCATTCTATGACTTCACACACCTCCATTCTGTGCCATCACACATTTCCATTTTATGACTTAACACACCTTCATTCTTACTTCACAAACATTCATTCTATGACTTCACACACCTCCAATCTATGACTTTACACACCTCCATTCTGTGACTTCACACACCTCAATTCTGTGACTTCACACACCTACATTATGACTTCACACACCTCCATTCTATGACTTCACACAACTCCATTCTGACTTCAGACACCTCCATTCTATGACTACCACACCTCCATTCTGTGACTTCACACACCACTATTCTATGACTTCACATACCTCCATTGTGACTTCACACACCTCCATTCTATGAGTTCACACACCTCCATTCTGACTTCACACACCTCCATTCTATGACTTCACACAACTCCATTCTGACTTCACACACCTCCATTCTGTGACTTCACACACCTCCATTCTGTGACTTCGCACACCTACATTGTTTGACTTCACACCTCCTTTCTTTGACTTCACACACCTCCATTCCATGACTTCACACACCTCTGCTCTATCAGTTCACACACATCCATTCTATGAGTTCACACACCAACATTTTGACTTCATACACCTCCATTCTATGACTTCACACACCTACATTCTTACTTCAGGAACATCCATTTCATGAATTCACCCACCTCCATTCTATGACTTCACAAACCTCCATTCTATGACTTCACACACCTCCATTCTATGACTTCAGACACCTCCATTCTATGACTTCACAAACCTCCATTCTATGACTTCACTCACCTACATTCTATGACTTCACACACCTCCATTCTTTGACTTCACACACCTCCATTCTATGACTTCACTCACCTCCATTCTGACTTCACACACCTCCATTCTGACTTCACAAACATTAATTCTGTGACTTCACACACCTCCATTCTTTGACTTCACACAACTCCATTGTGAGTACACACACCTCCATTCTGATTTCACAAACTTCAATTCTGTGACTTCACACACATCCATTCTATGACTTCACACACCTCCATTCTATGACTTTACACACCTCCATTCTATGACTTCACACACCTCCATTCTGAGTTCACAAACCTCCATTCTGTGACTTAACGCACTTCCATTCTGTGACTTCACACACCTCCGTTCTGACTTCACACACCTCCATTCTATGACTTCACACACCTCCATTCTGTGACTTCACACACCTCAATTCTGTGACTTCACACACCTCCCTTATGACTTCACACACCTCCATTCTATGACTTCACACACCTCCATTCTATGACTTCACACACCTAGATTCTGTGACTTCACATACCTCCGTTCTGAGTTCACACACCTCAATTCTGTGACTTCACACACCTCCATTCTGACTTCACCCAGCTCCATTCAATGACTTCGCACACCTCCAATCTGACTTCACACAGCTCCACTCTATGCTTTCCCACACCTCCATTCTATGATTTCACACAACTCCATTCTATGACTTCACACACCTCCATTCTGTGATTTCACACACCTCCATTCTGAGTTCAAACACCTCCGTTCTGTGACTTAACACACCTCCATTCTGTGACTTCACACACCACCATTCTGAGTTCACACACCTCTATTCTGTGACTTCACACACCTCCATTCTGACGTCAAACAGCTCCATTCTATGACTTCACACACCTCCATTTTATGACTTCACACACCTCCATTCTATGACTTAACACACCTTCATTCTTACTTCACAAACATCCATTCTATGACTTCACACACCTCCATTCTATGACTTCACAAACCTCCATTCTATGACTTCACAAACCTCCATTCTATGACTTCACACACCTCAATTCTGTGACTTCACACACCTCCATTATGAATTCACACACATCCATTCTATGACTTCACACACCTCCATTCTGAGTTCACACACCTCCATTCTGTGACTTTACACAACTCTATTCTGACTTCACACAGCTCCATTCTATGACTTCACACACCTCCATTCTGTGACTTCACACACTTCCATTCTATGACTTCACATACCTCCATTGTGACTTCACACAGCTCCATTCTATGAGTTCACACACCTCCATTCTGACTTCACACACCTCCATTCTATGACTTCACACACCTAAATTCTGACTTCACACACCTCCGTTCTATGACTTCACACAACTCCATTCTGACTTCAGACACCTCCATTCTATGAGGTCACACACGTGCATTGTGACATCACACACCTCCATTCTATGACTTCACACACCTCCATTCTAACTTCACACACCTGCATTCTGACTTCACAAACATCAATTCTGTGACTTCACACACCTGCATTCTTTGACTTCACACACCTCCATTGTGAGTTCACACACCTCCATTCTGAATTCACAAACATCAATTCTGTGACTTCACACATCTCCATTCTATGACTTCGCACACCTCCATTGTGAGTTCACACACCTCCATTCTGAATTCACAAACATCAATTCTGTGACTTCACACACCTCCATTCTATGACTTCACACACCTCAATCCTATGACTTCACACACCTCCATTCTATGACTTCACAAACCTCCATTCTGACTTCACACACCTCCATTCTGACTTCAAAAACATTAATTCTGTGACTTCACACACCTCCATTCTATGACTTCATACGCCTCCATTGTATGACTTCACACACCTCCATTCTGTGACTTCACACACTTCCATTCTTTGACTTCACACATCTCCATTTTTTGACTTCACACATCTCCATTGTTAGTTCACACACCTCCATTCTATGACTTCACACACCTCCATTCTGACTTCACAAAGCTCCATTCTATGACTTCACACACCTCCATTCTGTGCCATCACACATTTCCATTTTATGACTTAACACACCTTCATTCTTACTTCACAAACATTCATTCTATGACTTCACACACCTCCAATCTATGACTTTACACACCTCCATTCTGAGACTTCACACACCTCAATTCTGTGACTTCACACACCTACATTATGACTTCACACACCTCCATTCTATGACTTCACACACCTCCATTCTGACTTCAGACACCTCCATTCTATGACTTCCACACCTCCATTCTGTGACTTCACACACCACTATTCTATGACTTCACATACCTCCATTGTGACTTCACACACCTCCATTCTATGAGTTCACACACCTCCATTCTGACTTCACACACCTCCATTCTATGACTTCACACAACTCCATTCTGACTTCACACACCTCCATTCTGTGACTTCACACACCTCCATTCTGTGACTTCGCACACCTACATTTTTTGACTTCACACACCTCCATTCTTTGACTTCACACACCTCCATTCCATGACTTCGCACACCTCTGCTCTATCAGTTCACACACATCCATTCTATGAGTTCACACACCAACATTTTGACTTCATACACCTCCATTCTATGACTTCACACACCTACATTCTTACTTCAGGAACATCCATTTTATGAATTCACCCACCTCCATTCTATGACTTCACAAACCTCCATTCTATGACTTCACACACCTCCATTCTATGACTTCACACACCTCCATTCTATGACTTCACAAACCTCCATTCTATGACTTCACACACCTCCATTCTATGACTTCACACACCCCCATTCTTTGACTTCACACACCTCCATTCTATGACTTCACTCACCTCCATTCTGACTTCACACACCTCCATTCTGACTTCACAAACATCAATTCTGTGACTTCACACACCTCCATTCTTTGACTTCACACAACTCCATTGTGAGTACACACACCTCCATTCTGATTTCACAAACATCAATTCTGTGACTTCACACACATCCATTCTATGACTTCACACACCTCCATTCTATGACTTCACAAACTTCCATTCTGACTTCACACACGTCCATTCTGACTTCACAAACATCAATTCTGTGACTTCACACAACTCCATTCTCTGACTTCACACACCTCCATTCTATGACTTCACACACCTCCATTCTATGACTTCACAAACTTCCATTCTTTGACTTCACACACCTCCATTCTTTGACTTCACACATCTCCATTGTGAGTTCACACACCTTCATTCTATGACTTCACACACCTCCATTCTGACTACACAGCTCCATTCTATGACTTCACACACCTCCATTCTGTGCCTTCACACATCTCCATTCTAGGACTTAACACACCTTCATTCTTACATCACAAACATCCATTCTATGACTTCACACACCTCCATTCTATGACTTCTCACACCTCCATTCTATGACTTCACAAACTTCCCTCAGTGACTTCACACATCTCAATTCTGTGACTTCACACACCTACATTATGACCTCACACACCTCCATTCTATGACTTTACACACCTCCATTCTATGACTTCACACACCTCCATTCTGAGTTCACAAACCTCCATTCTGTGACTTAACGCACCTCCATTCTGTGACTTCACACACCTCCGTTCTGACTTCACACACCTCCATTCTATGACTTCACACACCTCCATTCTGTGACTTCACACACCTCAATTCTGTGACTTCACACACCTCCATTCTGTGACTTCACACACCACCATTCTGAGTTCACACATCTCCATTCTGTGACTTCACACACCTCCATTCTGACGTCAAACAACTCCATTCTATGACTTCACACACCTCCATTCTGTGACTTCACACACCTCCATTCTATGACTTAACACACCTTCATTCTTACTTCACAAACAACCAATCTATGACTTCACACACCTCCATTCTATGACTTCACACACCTCCATTCTATGACTTCACAAACCTACATTCTATGACTTCACACACCTCAATTCTGTGACTTCACACACCTCCATTATGAATTCACACACATCCATTCTATGACTTCACACACCTCCATTCTATGACTTCACACACCTTCATTCTGTGACTTCACACACCTCCATTCTGAGTTCACACACCTCCATTCTGTGACTTCACACAACTCTATTCTGACTTCACACAGCTCCATTCTATGACTTCACACACCTCCATTCTGTGACTTCACACACCTCCATTCTATGACTTCACAAAGCTCCATTGTGACTTCACACAGCTCCATTCTATGAGTTCACACACCTCCATTCTGACTTCACACACCTCCATTCTATGACTTCACACACCTCCATTCTGACTTCACACACCTCCGTTCTATGACTTCACACAACTCCATTCTGACTTCAGACACCTCCATTCTATGAGGTCACACACGTGCATTGTGACATCATACACCTCCATTCTATGACTTCACACACCTACATTCTAACTTCTCACACCTCCATTCTGACTTCACAAACATCAATTCTGTGACTTCACACACCTGCATTCTTTGACTTCACACACATCCATTGTGAGTTCACACACCTCCATTCTGAATTCACAAACATCAATTCTGTGACTTCACACAACTCCTTTCTATGACTTCACACACCTCCATTGTGAGTTCACACACCTCCATTCTGAATTCACAAACATCAATTCTGTGACTTCACACACCTCCATTCTATGACTTCACACACCTCCATTCTATGACTTCACACACCTCCATTTTATGACTTCACAAACCTCCATTCTGACTTCACACACCTCCATTCTATGACTTCATACGCCTCCATTCTATGACTTCACACACCTCCATTCTGTGACTTCACACACTTCCATTCTTTGACTTCACACACCTCCATTTTTTGACTTCACATATCTCCATTGTTAGTTCACACACTTCCATTCTATGACTTCACACACCTCCATTCTGACTTCCCAAAGCTCCATTCTATGACTTCACACACCTCCATTCTGTGCCTTCACACATTTCCATTTTATGACTTAACACACCTTCATTCTTACTTCACAAACATTCATTCTATGACTTCACACACCTACATTCTATGACTTCACACACCTCCATTCTATGACTTTACACACCTCCATTCTGTGACTTCACACACCTCAATGCTGTGACTTCACACACCTACATTATGACCTCACACACCTCCATTCTATGACTTCACACACCTCCATTCTGAGTTCACAAACCTCCATTCTGTGACTTAACGCACCTCCATTCTGTGACTTCGCACAACTCCGTTCTGTCTTCACACACCTCCATTCTATGACTTCACACACCTCCATTCTGTGACTTCACACACCTCAATTCTGTGACTTCACACACGTCCCTTATGACTTCACACACCTCCATTGTATGACTTCACACACCTCCATTCTATGACTTCACACACCTAGATTCTGTGACTTCACACACCTCCGTTCTGAGTTCACACACCTCAATTCTGTGACTTCACACACCTCCATTCTGACTTCACCCAGCTCCATTCAATGACTTCGCACACCTCCAATCTGACTTCACACAGCTCCACTCTGTGCTTTCCCACACCTCCATTCTATGATTTCACACACCTACATTCTATGACTTCACACACCTCCATTCTGTGATTTCACACACCTCCATTCTGAGTTCAAACACCTCCGTTCTGTGACTTAACACAGCTCCATTCTGTGACTTCACACACCACCATTCTGAGTTCACACACCTCCATTCTGTGACTACACACACCTCCATTCCGACGTCAAACAGCTCCATTCTATGACTTCACACACCTCCATTCTGTGCCTTCACACACCTCCATTCTATGACTTAACACACCTTCATTCTTTCTTCACAAACATCCATTCTATGACTTCACAAACCTCCATTCTATGACTTCACACACCTCCATTCTATGACTTCACAAACCTCCATTCTATGACTTCACACACCTCAATTCTGTGACTTCACACACCTCCATTATGAATTCACACACATCCATTCTATGACTTCACACACCTCCTTTCTATGACTTCACACACCTTCATTCTGTGACTTCACACACCTCCATTCTGAGTTCACACACCTCCATTCTGTGACTTCACACAACTCTATTCTGACTTCACACAGCTCCATTCTATGACTTCACACACCTCCATTCTGTGACTTCACACATCTCCATTCTATAACTTCACATACCTCCATTCTGTGACTTCATACAGCTCCATTCTATGAGTTCACACACCTCCATTCTGACTTCACACACCTCCATTCTATGACTTCACACACCTCCATTCTGACTTCACAGACCTCCGTTCTATGACTTCACACAACTCCATTCTGACTTCAGACACCTCAATTCTATGAGGTCACACACGTGCATTGTGACATCACACACCTCCATTCTATGACTTCACACACCTCCATTCTAACTTCACACACCTCCATTCTGACTTCACAAACATCAATTCTGTGACTTCACAAACCTCCATTCTTTGACTTCACACACCTCCATTGTGAGTTCACAAACCTCCATTCTGAATTCACAAACATCAATTCTGTGACTTCACACACCTCCATTCTATGACTTCACAAACCTCCATTCTATGACTTCACACACCTCAATTCTGTGACTTCACACACCTCCATTATGAATTCACACACATCCATTCTATGACTTCACACACCTCCTTTCTATGACTTCACACACCTTCATTCTGTGACTTCACACACCTCCATTCTGAGTTCACACACCTCCATTCTGTGACTTCACACAACTCTATTCTGACTTCACACAGCTCCATTCTATGACTTCACACACCTCCATTCTGTGACTTCACACATCTCCATTCTATAACTTCACATAGCTCCATTCTGTGACTTCATACAGCTCCATTCTATGAGTTCACACACCTCCATTCTGACTTCACACACCTCCATTCTATGACTTCACACACCTCCATTCTGACTTCACAGACCTCCGTTCTATGACTTCACACAACTCCATTCTGACTTCAGACACCTCAATTCTATGAGGTCACACACGTGCATTGTGACATCACACACCTCCATTCTATGACTTCACACACCTCCATTCTAACTTCACACACCTCCATTCTGACTTCACAAACATCAATTCTGTGACTTCACACACCTCCATTCTTTGACTTCACACACCTCCATTGTGAGTTCACAAACCTCCATTCTGAATTCACAAACATCAATTCTGTGACTTCACACACCTCCATTCTATGACTTCACACACCTCCATTCTATGACTTCACAAACTTCCATTCTTTGACTTCACACACCTCCATTCTTTGACTGCACACATCTCCATTGTGAGTTCACACACCTTCATTCTATGACTTCACACACCTCCATTCTGACTACACAGCTCCATTCTATGACTTCACACACCTCCATTCTGTGCCTTCAGACACCTCCATTCTATGACTTAACACACATTCATTTTTACTTCACAAACATCCATTCTATGACTTCACACACCTCCATTCTATGACTTCACACACCTCCATTCTATGACTTCACAAACCTCCATTCTATGACTTCACACACCTCAATTCTGTGACTTCACACACCTCCAATATGAATTCACACACATCCATTCTATGACTTCACACACCTCCATTCTATGACTTCACACACCTTCATTCTGTGACTTCACACACCTCCATTCTGAGTTCACACACCTCCATTCTGTGACTTCCCACAACTCTATTCTGACTTCACACAGCTCCATTCTATGACTTCACACACCTCCATTCTGTGACTTCACACACCTCCATTCTATGACTTCACATACCTCCATTGTGACTTCACACAGCTCCATTCTATGAGTTCACACACCTCCATTCTGACTTCACACACCACCATTCTATGACTTCACACACCTCCATTCTGACTTCAGACACCTCCATTCTATGAGGTCACACACGTGCATTGTGACATCACACACCTCCATTCTATGACTTCACACACCTCCATTCTAACTTCACACACCTCCATTCTGACTTCACAAACATCAATTCTGTGACTTCACACACCTCCATTCTTTGACTTCACACACCTCCATTGTGAGTTCACACACCTCCATTCTGAATTCACAAACATCAATTCTGTGACTTCACACACCTCCATTCTATGACATCAAACACCTCCATTCTATGACTTCACACACCTCCATTCTATGACTTCACAAACCTCCATTCTGACTTCACACACCTCCATTCTGACTTCACAAACATCAATTCTATGACTTCACACACCTCCATTCTATGACTTCATACGCCTCCATTGTATGACTTCACACACCTCCATTCTGTGACTTCACACACTTACATTCTTTGACTTCACACACCTCCATTTTTTGACTTCACACATCTCCATTGTTAGTTCACACACCTCCATTCTATGACTTCACACACCTCCATTCTGACTTCACAAAGCTCCATTCTATGACTTCACACACCTCCATTCTGTGCCTTCACACATTTCCATTTTATGACTTAACACACCTTCATTCTTACTTCACAAACATTCATTCTATGACTTCACACACCTCCATTCTATGACTTCACACACCTCCAATCTATGACTTTACACACCTCCATTCTGTGACTTCACACACCTCAATTCTGTGACTTCACACACCTACATTATGACTTCACACACCTCCATTCTATGACTTCACACACCTCCATTCTGACTTCACACACCTCCATTCTATGACTTCCACACCTCCATTCTGTGACTTCACACACCACTATTCTATGACTTCACATACCTCCATTGTGACTTCACACACCTCCATTCTATGAGTTCACACACCTGAATTATGACTTCACACACCTCCATTCTATGACTTCACTCACCTCCATTCTGACTTCACACACCTCGATTCTGTGACTTCACACACCTCCATTCTGTGACTTCGCACACCTACATTGTTTGACTTCACACACCTCCATTCTTTGACTTCACACACCTCCATTCCATGACTTCACACTCCTCTACTCTATCAGTTCACACACATCCATTCTATGAGTTCACACACCAACATTTTGACTTCATACACCTCCATTCTATGACTTCACACACCTACATTCTTACCTCAGGAACATCCATTTTATGAATTCAACCACCTCCATTCTATGACTTCACACACCTCCATTCTATGACTTCACACACCTCCATTCTATGACTTCACACACCTCCATTCTATGACTTCACACACCTCCATACTGTGACTTCACACACCTCCATTCTATGAGTTCACACACCTGAATTATGACTTCACACACCTCCATTCTATGACTTCACTCACCTCCATTCTGACTTCACACACCTCCATTCTGACTTCACAAACATCAATTCTGTGACTTCACACACCTCCATTCTTTGACTTCACACAACTCCATTGTGAGTACACACACCTCCATTCTGACTTCACAAACATCAATTCTGTGACTTCACACACATCCATTCTACGACTTCACACACCTCCATTCTATGACTTCACAAACTTCCATTCTGACTTCACACACGTCCATTCTGACCTCACAAACATCAATTCTGTGACTTCACACAACTCCATTCTCTGACTTCACACACCTCCATTCTATGACTTCACACACCTCCATTCTATGACTTCACAAACTTCCATTCTTTGACTTCACACACCTCCATTCTTTGACTTCACACATCTCCATTGTGAGTTCACACACCTTCATTCTATGACTTCACACACCTCCATTCTGACTACACAGCTCCATTCTATGACTTCACACACCTCCATTCTGTGCCTTCACACATCTCCATTCTAGGACTTAACACACCTTCATTCTTACTTCACAAACATCCATTCTCTGACTTCACACACCTCCATTCTATGACTTCACACACCTCCATTCTATGACTTCACAAACCTCCATTCAGTGACTTCACATATCTCAATTCTGTGACTTCACACACTTACATTATGACCTCACACACCTCCATTCTATGACTTTACACACCTCCATTCTATGACTTCACACACCTCCATTCAGAGTTCACAAACCTCCATTCTGTGACTTAACGCACCTCCATTCTGTGACTTCACACACCTCCGTTCTGACTTCACACACCTCCATTCTATGACTTCACACACCTCCATTCTGTGACTTCACACACCTCAATTCTGTGACTTCACACACCTCCCTTATAACTTCACACACCTCCATTTTATGACTTCACACACCTCCATTCTATGACTTCACACACCTAGATTCTGTGACTTCACACACCTTCGTTCTGAGTTCACACACCTCAATTCTGTGACTTCACACACCTCCATTCTGACTTCACCCAGCTCCATTCAATGACTTCGCACACCTCCAATCTGACTTCACACAGCTCCACTCTATGCTTTCCCACACCTCCATTCTGTGATTTCACACACCTCCATTCTGAGTTCAAACACCTCCGTTCTGTGACTTAACACACCTCCATTCTGTGACTTCACACACCACCATTCTCAGTTCACACACCTCCATTCTGTGACTTCACACACCTCCATTCTGACGTCAAACAGCTCCATTCTATGACTTCACACACCTCCATTCTGTGACTTCACACACCTCCATTCTATGACTTAACACACCTTCATTCTTACTTCACAAACATCCATTCTATGACTTCACACACCTCCATTCTATGACTTCACAAACCTCCATTCTATGACTTCACACACCTCAATTCTGTGACTTCACACACCTCCATTATGAATTCACACACATCCATTCTATGACTTCACACACCTCCATTCTATGACTTCACACACCTTCATTCTGTGACTTCACACACCTCCATTCTGAGTTCACACACCTCCATTCTGTGACTTCACACAACTCTATTCTGACTTCACACAGCTCCATTCTATGACTTCACACACCTCCATTCTGTGACTTCACACACTTCCATTCTATGACTTCACATACCTCCATTGTGACTTCACACAGCTCCATTCTATGAGTTCACACACCTCCATTCTGACTTCACACACCTCCATTCTATGACTTCACACACCTAAATTCTGACTTCACACACCTCCGTTCTATGACTTCACACAACTCCATTCTGACTTCAGACACCTCCATTCTATGAGGTCACACACGTGCATTGTGACATCATACACCTCCATTCTATGACTTCACACACCTACATTCTAACTTCTCACACCTCCATTCTGACTTCACAAACATCAATTCTGTGACTTCACACACCTGCATTCTTTGACTTCACACACATCCATTGTGAGTTCACACACCTCCATTCTGAATTCACAAACATCAATTCTGTGACTTCACACAACTCCTTTCTATGACTTCACACACCTCCATTGTGAGTTCACACACCTCCATTCTGAATTCACAAACATCAATTCTGTGACTTCACACACCTCCATTCTATGACTTCACACACCTCCATTCTATGACTTCACACACCTCCATTTTATGACTTCACAAACCTCCATTCTGACTTCACACACCTCCATTCTATGACTTCATACGCCTCCATTCTATGACTTCACACACCTCCATTCTGTGACTTCACACACTTCCATTCTTTGACTTCACACACCTCCATTTTTTGACTTCACATATCTCCATTGTTAGTTCACACACTTCCATTCTATGACTTCACACACCTCCATTCTGACTTCCCAAAGCTCCATTCTATGACTTCACACACCTCCATTCTGTGCCTTCACACATTTCCATTTTATGACTTAACACACCTTCATTCTTACTTCACAAACATTCATTCTATGACTTCACACACCTACATTCTATGACTTCACACACCTCCATTCTATGACTTTACACACCTCCATTCTGTGACTTCACACACCTCAATGCTGTGACTTCACACACCTACATTATGACCTCACACACCTCCATTCTATGACTTCACACACCTCCATTCTGAGTTCACAAACCTCCATTCTGTGACTTAACGCACCTCCATTCTGTGACTTCGCACAACTCCGTTCTGTCTTCACACACCTCCATTCTATGACTTCACACACCTCCATTCTGTGACTTCACACACCTCAATTCTGTGACTTCACACACGTCCCTTATGACTTCACACACCTCCATTGTATGACTTCACACACCTCCATTCTATGACTTCACACACCTAGATTCTGTGACTTCACACACCTCCGTTCTGAGTTCACACACCTCAATTCTGTGACTTCACACACCTCCATTCTGACTTCACCCAGCTCCATTCAATGACTTCGCACACCTCCAATCTGACTTCACACAGCTCCACTCTGTGCTTTCCCACACCTCCATTCTATGATTTCACACACCTACATTCTATGACTTCACACACCTCCATTCTGTGATTTCACACACCTCCATTCTGAGTTCAAACACCTCCGTTCTGTGACTTAACACAGCTCCATTCTGTGACTTCACACACCACCATTCTGAGTTCACACACCTCCATTCTGTGACTACACACACCTCCATTCCGACGTCAAACAGCTCCATTCTATGACTTCACACACCTCCATTCTGTGCCTTCACACACCTCCATTCTATGACTTAACACACCTTCATTCTTTCTTCACAAACATCCATTCTATGACTTCACAAACCTCCATTCTATGACTTCACACACCTCCATTCTATGACTTCACAAACCTCCATTCTATGACTTCACACACCTCAATTCTGTGACTTCACACACCTCCATTATGAATTCACACACATCCATTCTATGACTTCACACACCTCCTTTCTATGACTTCACACACCTTCATTCTGTGACTTCACACACCTCCATTCTGAGTTCACACACCTCCATTCTGTGACTTCACACAACTCTATTCTGACTTCACACAGCTCCATTCTATGACTTCACACACCTCCATTCTGTGACTTCACACATCTCCATTCTATAACTTCACATACCTCCATTCTGTGACTTCATACAGCTCCATTCTATGAGTTCACACACCTCCATTCTGACTTCACACACCTCCATTCTATGACTTCACACACCTCCATTCTGACTTCACAGACCTCCGTTCTATGACTTCACACAACTCCATTCTGACTTCAGACACCTCAATTCTATGAGGTCACACACGTGCATTGTGACATCACACACCTCCATTCTATGACTTCACACACCTCCATTCTAACTTCACACACCTCCATTCTGACTTCACAAACATCAATTCTGTGACTTCACAAACCTCCATTCTTTGACTTCACACACCTCCATTGTGAGTTCACAAACCTCCATTCTGAATTCACAAACATCAATTCTGTGACTTCACACACCTCCATTCTATGACTTCACAAACCTCCATTCTATGACTTCACACACCTCAATTCTGTGACTTCACACACCTCCATTATGAATTCACACACATCCATTCTATGACTTCACACACCTCCTTTCTATGACTTCACACACCTTCATTCTGTGACTTCACACACCTCCATTCTGAGTTCACACACCTCCATTCTGTGACTTCACACAACTCTATTCTGACTTCACACAGCTCCATTCTATGACTTCACACACCTCCATTCTGTGACTTCACACATCTCCATTCTATAACTTCACATAGCTCCATTCTGTGACTTCATACAGCTCCATTCTATGAGTTCACACACCTCCATTCTGACTTCACACACCTCCATTCTATGACTTCACACACCTCCATTCTGACTTCACAGACCTCCGTTCTATGACTTCACACAACTCCATTCTGACTTCAGACACCTCAATTCTATGAGGTCACACACGTGCATTGTGACATCACACACCTCCATTCTATGACTTCACACACCTCCATTCTAACTTCACACACCTCCATTCTGACTTCACAAACATCAATTCTGTGACTTCACACACCTCCATTCTTTGACTTCACACACCTCCATTGTGAGTTCACAAACCTCCATTCTGAATTCACAAACATCAATTCTGTGACTTCACACACCTCCATTCTATGACTTCACACACCTCCATTCTATGACTTCACAAACTTCCATTCTTTGACTTCACACACCTCCATTCTTTGACTGCACACATCTCCATTGTGAGTTCACACACCTTCATTCTATGACTTCACACACCTCCATTCTGACTACACAGCTCCATTCTATGACTTCACACACCTCCATTCTGTGCCTTCAGACACCTCCATTCTATGACTTAACACACATTCATTTTTACTTCACAAACATCCATTCTATGACTTCACACACCTCCATTCTATGACTTCACACACCTCCATTCTATGACTTCACAAACCTCCATTCTATGACTTCACACACCTCAATTCTGTGACTTCACACACCTCCAATATGAATTCACACACATCCATTCTATGACTTCACACACCTCCATTCTATGACTTCACACACCTTCATTCTGTGACTTCACACACCTCCATTCTGAGTTCACACACCTCCATTCTGTGACTTCCCACAACTCTATTCTGACTTCACACAGCTCCATTCTATGACTTCACACACCTCCATTCTGTGACTTCACACACCTCCATTCTATGACTTCACATACCTCCATTGTGACTTCACACAGCTCCATTCTATGAGTTCACACACCTCCATTCTGACTTCACACACCACCATTCTATGACTTCACACACCTCCATTCTGACTTCAGACACCTCCATTCTATGAGGTCACACACGTGCATTGTGACATCACACACCTCCATTCTATGACTTCACACACCTCCATTCTAACTTCACACACCTCCATTCTGACTTCACAAACATCAATTCTGTGACTTCACACACCTCCATTCTTTGACTTCACACACCTCCATTGTGAGTTCACACACCTCCATTCTGAATTCACAAACATCAATTCTGTGACTTCACACACCTCCATTCTATGACATCAAACACCTCCATTCTATGACTTCACACACCTCCATTCTATGACTTCACAAACCTCCATTCTGACTTCACACACCTCCATTCTGACTTCACAAACATCAATTCTATGACTTCACACACCTCCATTCTATGACTTCATACGCCTCCATTGTATGACTTCACACACCTCCATTCTGTGACTTCACACACTTACATTCTTTGACTTCACACACCTCCATTTTTTGACTTCACACATCTCCATTGTTAGTTCACACACCTCCATTCTATGACTTCACACACCTCCATTCTGACTTCACAAAGCTCCATTCTATGACTTCACACACCTCCATTCTGTGCCTTCACACATTTCCATTTTATGACTTAACACACCTTCATTCTTACTTCACAAACATTCATTCTATGACTTCACACACCTCCATTCTATGACTTCACACACCTCCAATCTATGACTTTACACACCTCCATTCTGTGACTTCACACACCTCAATTCTGTGACTTCACACACCTACATTATGACTTCACACACCTCCATTCTATGACTTCACACACCTCCATTCTGACTTCACACACCTCCATTCTATGACTTCCACACCTCCATTCTGTGACTTCACACACCACTATTCTATGACTTCACATACCTCCATTGTGACTTCACACACCTCCATTCTATGAGTTCACACACCTGAATTATGACTTCACACACCTCCATTCTATGACTTCACTCACCTCCATTCTGACTTCACACACCTCGATTCTGTGACTTCACACACCTCCATTCTGTGACTTCGCACACCTACATTGTTTGACTTCACACACCTCCATTCTTTGACTTCACACACCTCCATTCCATGACTTCACACTCCTCTACTCTATCAGTTCACACACATCCATTCTATGAGTTCACACACCAACATTTTGACTTCATACACCTCCATTCTATGACTTCACACACCTACATTCTTACCTCAGGAACATCCATTTTATGAATTCAACCACCTCCATTCTATGACTTCACACACCTCCATTCTATGACTTCACACACCTCCATTCTATGACTTCACACACCTCCATTCTATGACTTCACACACCTCCATACTGTGACTTCACACACCTCCATTCTATGAGTTCACACACCTGAATTATGACTTCACACACCTCCATTCTATGACTTCACTCACCTCCATTCTGACTTCACACACCTCCATTCTGACTTCACAAACATCAATTCTGTGACTTCACACACCTCCATTCTTTGACTTCACACAACTCCATTGTGAGTACACACACCTCCATTCTGACTTCACAAACATCAATTCTGTGACTTCACACACATCCATTCTACGACTTCACACACCTATATTCTATGACTTCACAAACTTCCATTCTGACTTCACACACGTCCATTCTGACCTCACAAACATCAATTCTGTGACTTCACACAACTCCATTCTCTGACTTCACACACCTCCATTCTATGACTTCACACACCTCCATTCTATGACTTCACAAACTTCCATTCTTTGACTTCACACACCTCCATTCTTTGACTTCACACATCTCCATTGTGAGTTCACACACCTTCATTCTATGACTTCACACACCTCCATTCTGACTACACAGCTCCATTCTATGACTTCACACACCTCCATTCTGTGCCTTCACACATCTCCATTCTAGGACTTAACACACCTTCATTCTTACTTCACAAACATCCATTCTCTGACTTCACACACCTCCATTCTATGACTTCACACACCTCCATTCTATGACTTCACAAACCTCCATTCAGTGACTTCACATATCTCAATTCTGTGACTTCACACACTTACATTATGACCTCACACACCTCCATTCTATGACTTTACACACCTCCATTCTATGACTTCACACACCTCCATTCAGAGTTCACAAACCTCCATTCTGTGACTTAACGCACCTCCATTCTGTGACTTCACACACCTCCGTTCTGACTTCACACACCTCCATTCTATGACTTCACACACCTCCATTCTGTGACTTCACACACCTCAATTCTGTGACTTCACACACCTCCCTTATAACTTCACACACCTCCATTTTATGACTTCACACACCTCCATTCTATGACTTCACACACCTAGATTCTGTGACTTCACACACCTTCGTTCTGAGTTCACACACCTCAATTCTGTGACTTCACACACCTCCATTCTGACTTCACCCAGCTCCATTCAATGACTTCGCACACCTCCAATCTGACTTCACACAGCTCCACTCTATGCTTTCCCACACCTCCATTCTGTGATTTCACACACCTCCATTCTGAGTTCAAACACCTCCGTTCTGTGACTTAACACACCTCCATTCTGTGACTTCACACACCACCATTCTCAGTTCACACACCTCCATTCTGTGACTTCACACACCTCCATTCTGACGTCAAACAGCTCCATTCTATGACTTCACACACCTCCATTCTGTGACTTCACACACCTCCATTCTATGACTTAACACACCTTCATTCTTACTTCACAAACATCCATTCTATGACTTCACACACCTCCATTCTATGACTTCACAAACCTCCATTCTATGACTTCACACACCTCAATTCTGTGACTTCACACACCTCCATTATGAATTCACACACATCCATTCTATGACTTCACACACCTCCATTCTATGACTTCACACACCTTCATTCTGTGACTTCACACACCTCCATTCTGAGTTCACACACCTCCATTCTGTGACTTCACACAACTCTATTCTGACTTCACACAGCTCCATTCTATGACTTCACACACCTCCATTCTGTGACTTCACACACTTCCATTCTATGACTTCACATACCTCCATTGTGACTTCACACAGCTCCATTCTATGAGTTCACACACCTCCATTCTGACTTCACACACCTCCATTCTATGACTTCACACACCTAAATTCTGACTTCACACACCTCCGTTCTATGACTTCACACAACTCCATTCTGACTTCAGACACCTCCATTCTATGAGGTCACACACGTGCATTGTGACATCACACACCTCCATTCTATGACTTCACACACCTCCATTCTAACTTCACACACCTGCATTCTGACTTCACAAACATCAATTCTGTGACTTCACACACCTGCATTCTTTGACTTCACACACATCCATTGTGAGTTCACACACCTCCATTCTGAATTCACAAACATCAATTCTGTGACTTCACACACCTCCATTCTATGACTTCACACACCTCCATTGTGAGTTCACACACCTCCATTCTGAATTCACAAACATCAATTCTGTGACTTCACACACCTCCATTCTATGACTTCACACACCTCCATTCTATGACTTCACACACCTCCATTCTGACTTCACAAACATCAATTCTGTGACTTCACACACCTCCATTCTATGACTTCATACGCCTCCATTGTATGACTTCACACACCTCCATTCTGTGACTTCACACACTTCCATTCTTTGACTTCACACACCTCCACTTTTTGACTTCACACATCTCCATTGTTAGTTCACACACCTCCATTCTATGACTTCACACACCTCCATTCTGACTTCACAAAGCTCAATTCTATTACTTCACACACCTCCATTCTGTGCCTTCACACACCTCCATTCTATGACTTCACACACCTCCATTCTATGACTTTATACACCTCCATTCTGTGACTTCACACACCTCAATTCTGTGACTTCACACACCTATATTATGACCTCACACACCTCCATTCTATGACTTCACACACCCCCATTCTGAGTTCAAAAACCTCCATTCTGTGACTTAACGCACCTCCATTCTGTGACTTCACACACCTCCGTTCTGACTTCACACACCTCCATTCTATGACTTCACACACCTCCATTCTGTGACTTCACACACCTCTATTCTGTGACTTCACACACCTCCATTCTATGACTTTACACACCTCTATTCTGTGACTTCACACACCTCAATTCTGTGACTTCACACACCTATATTATGACCTCACACACCTCCATTCTATGACTTCACACACCTCCATTCTGAGTTCAAAAACCTCCATTCTGTGACTTAACGCACCTCCATTCTGAGACTTCACACATCTCCATTCTATAACTTCACATAGCTCCATTCTGTGACTTCATACAGCTCCATTCTATGAGTTCACACACCTCCATTCTGACTTCACACACCTCCATTCTATGACTTCACACACCTCCATTCTGACTTCACAGACCTCCGTTCTATGACTTCACACAACTCCATTCTGACTTCAGACACCTCAATTCTATGAGGTCACACACGTGCATTGTGACATCACACACCTCCATTCTATGACTTCACACACCTCCATTCTAACTTCACACACCTCCATTCTGACTTCACAAACATCAATTCTGTGACTTCACACACCTCCATTCTTTGACTTCACACACCTCCATTGTGAGTTCACAAACCTCCATTCTGAATTCACAAACATCAATTCTGTGACTTCACACACCTCCATTCTATGACTTCACACACCTCCATTCTATGACTTCACAAACTTCCATTCTTTGACTTCACACACCTCCATTCTTTGACTGCACACATCTCCATTGTGAGTTCACACACCTTCATTCTATGACTTCACACACCTCCATTCTGACTACACAGCTCCATTCTATGACTTCACACACCTCCATTCTGTGCCTTCAGACACCTCCATTCTATGACTTAACACACATTCATTTTTACTTCACAAACATCCATTCTATGACTTCACACACCTCCATTCTATGACTTCACACACCTCCATTCTATGACTTCACAAACCTCCATTCTATGACTTCACACACCTCAATTCTGTGACTTCACACACCTCCAATATGAATTCACACACATCCATTCTATGACTTCACACACCTCCATTCTATGACTTCACACACCTTCATTCTGTGACTTCACACACCTCCATTCTGAGTTCACACACCTCCATTCTGTGACTTCCCACAACTCTATTCTGACTTCACACAGCTCCATTCTATGACTTCACACACCTCCATTCTGTGACTTCACACACCTCCATTCTATGACTTCACATACCTCCATTGTGACTTCACACAGCTCCATTCTATGAGTTCACACACCTCCATTCTGACTTCACACACCACCATTCTATGACTTCACACACCTCCATTCTGACTTCAGACACCTCCATTCTATGAGGTCACACACGTGCATTGTGACATCACACACCTCCATTCTATGACTTCACACACCTCCATTCTAACTTCACACACCTCCATTCTGACTTCACAAACATCAATTCTGTGACTTCACACACCTCCATTCTTTGACTTCACACACCTCCATTGTGAGTTCACACACCTCCATTCTGAATTCACAAACATCAATTCTGTGACTTCACACACCTCCATTCTATGACATCAAACACCTCCATTCTATGACTTCACACACCTCCATTCTATGACTTCACAAACCTCCATTCTGACTTCACACACCTCCATTCTGACTTCACAAACATCAATTCTATGACTTCACACACCTCCATTCTATGACTTCATACGCCTCCATTGTATGACTTCACACACCTCCATTCTGTGACTTCACACACTTACATTCTTTGACTTCACACACCTCCATTTTTTGACTTCACACATCTCCATTGTTAGTTCACACACCTCCATTCTATGACTTCACACACCTCCATTCTGACTTCACAAAGCTCCATTCTATGACTTCACACACCTCCATTCTGTGCCTTCACACATTTCCATTTTATGACTTAACACACCTTCATTCTTACTTCACAAACATTCATTCTATGACTTCACACACCTCCATTCTATGACTTCACACACCTCCAATCTATGACTTTACACACCTCCATTCTGTGACTTCACACACCTCAATTCTGTGACTTCACACACCTACATTATGACTTCACACACCTCCATTCTATGACTTCACACACCTCCATTCTGACTTCACACACCTCCATTCTATGACTTCCACACCTCCATTCTGTGACTTCACACACCACTATTCTATGACTTCACATACCTCCATTGTGACTTCACACACCTCCATTCTATGAGTTCACACACCTGAATTATGACTTCACACACCTCCATTCTATGACTTCACTCACCTCCATTCTGACTTCACACACCTCGATTCTGTGACTTCACACACCTCCATTCTGTGACTTCGCACACCTACATTGTTTGACTTCACACACCTCCATTCTTTGACTTCACACACCTCCATTCCATGACTTCACACTCCTCTACTCTATCAGTTCACACACATCCATTCTATGAGTTCACACACCAACATTTTGACTTCATACACCTCCATTCTATGACTTCACACACCTACATTCTTACCTCAGGAACATCCATTTTATGAATTCAACCACCTCCATTCTATGACTTCACACACCTCCATTCTATGACTTCACACACCTCCATTCTATGACTTCACACACCTCCATTCTATGACTTCACACACCTCCATACTGTGACTTCACACACCTCCATTCTATGAGTTCACACACCTGAATTATGACTTCACACACCTCCATTCTATGACTTCACTCACCTCCATTCTGACTTCACACACCTCCATTCTGACTTCACAAACATCAATTCTGTGACTTCACACACCTCCATTCTTTGACTTCACACAACTCCATTGTGAGTACACACACCTCCATTCTGACTTCACAAACATCAATTCTGTGACTTCACACACATCCATTCTACGACTTCACACACCTCCATTCTATGACTTCACAAACTTCCATTCTGACTTCACACACGTCCATTCTGACCTCACAAACATCAATTCTGTGACTTCACACAACTCCATTCTCTGACTTCACACACCTCCATTCTATGACTTCACACACCTCCATTCTATGACTTCACAAACTTCCATTCTTTGACTTCACACACCTCCATTCTTTGACTTCACACATCTCCATTGTGAGTTCACACACCTTCATTCTATGACTTCACACACC
Source organism: Megascapheus bottae (assembly GCA_024803745.1). Lineage (NCBI taxonomy): Eukaryota > Metazoa > Chordata > Mammalia > Rodentia > Geomyidae > Megascapheus > Megascapheus bottae. The sequence continues at coordinate 254,087 of JANJXV010000328.1, read as the reverse complement.
TCCATTCTGACTACACAGCTCCATTCTATGACTTCACACACCTCCATTCTGTGCCTTCACACATCTCCATTCTAGGACTTAACACACCTTCATTCTTACTTCACAAACATCCATTCTCTGACTTCACACACCTCCATTCTATGACTTCACACACCTCCATTCTATGACTTCACAAACCTCCATTCAGTGACTTCACATATCTCAATTCTGTGACTTCACACACTTACATTATGACCTCACACACCTCCATTCTATGACTTTACACACCTCCATTCTATGACTTCACACACCTCCATTCAGAGTTCACAAACCTCCATTCTGTGACTTAACGCACCTCCATTCTGTGACTTCACACACCTCCGTTCTGACTTCACACACCTCCATTCTATGACTTCACACACCTCCATTCTGTGACTTCACACACCTCAATTCTGTGACTTCACACACCTCCCTTATAACTTCACACACCTCCATTTTATGACTTCACACACCTCCATTCTATGACTTCACACACCTAGATTCTGTGACTTCACACACCTTCGTTCTGAGTTCACACACCTCAATTCTGTGACTTCACACACCTCCATTCTGACTTCACCCAGCTCCATTCAATGACTTCGCACACCTCCAATCTGACTTCACACAGCTCCACTCTATGCTTTCCCACACCTCCATTCTGTGATTTCACACACCTCCATTCTGAGTTCAAACACCTCCGTTCTGTGACTTAACACACCTCCATTCTGTGACTTCACACACCACCATTCTCAGTTCACACACCTCCATTCTGTGACTTCACACACCTCCATTCTGACGTCAAACAGCTCCATTCTATGACTTCACACACCTCCATTCTGTGACTTCACACACCTCCATTCTATGACTTAACACACCTTCATTCTTACTTCACAAACATCCATTCTATGACTTCACACACCTCCATTCTATGACTTCACAAACCTCCATTCTATGACTTCACACACCTCAATTCTGTGACTTCACACACCTCCATTATGAATTCACACACATCCATTCTATGACTTCACACACCTCCATTCTATGACTTCACACACCTTCATTCTGTGACTTCACACACCTCCATTCTGAGTTCACACACCTCCATTCTGTGACTTCACACAACTCTATTCTGACTTCACACAGCTCCATTCTATGACTTCACACACCTCCATTCTGTGACTTCACACACTTCCATTCTATGACTTCACATACCTCCATTGTGACTTCACACAGCTCCATTCTATGAGTTCACACACCTCCATTCTGACTTCACACACCTCCATTCTATGACTTCACACACCTAAATTCTGACTTCACACACCTCCGTTCTATGACTTCACACAACTCCATTCTGACTTCAGACACCTCCATTCTATGAGGTCACACACGTGCATTGTGACATCACACACCTCCATTCTATGACTTCACACACCTCCATTCTAACTTCACACACCTGCATTCTGACTTCACAAACATCAATTCTGTGACTTCACACACCTGCATTCTTTGACTTCACACACATCCATTGTGAGTTCACACACCTCCATTCTGAATTCACAAACATCAATTCTGTGACTTCACACACCTCCATTCTATGACTTCACACACCTCCATTGTGAGTTCACACACCTCCATTCTGAATTCACAAACATCAATTCTGTGACTTCACACACCTCCATTCTATGACTTCACACACCTCCATTCTATGACTTCACACACCTCCATTCTGACTTCACAAACATCAATTCTGTGACTTCACACACCTCCATTCTATGACTTCATACGCCTCCATTGTATGACTTCACACACCTCCATTCTGTGACTTCACACACTTCCATTCTTTGACTTCACACACCTCCACTTTTTGACTTCACACATCTCCATTGTTAGTTCACACACCTCCATTCTATGACTTCACACACCTCCATTCTGACTTCACAAAGCTCAATTCTATTACTTCACACACCTCCATTCTGTGCCTTCACACACCTCCATTCTATGACTTCACACACCTCCATTCTATGACTTTATACACCTCCATTCTGTGACTTCACACACCTCAATTCTGTGACTTCACACACCTATATTATGACCTCACACACCTCCATTCTATGACTTCACACACCCCCATTCTGAGTTCAAAAACCTCCATTCTGTGACTTAACGCACCTCCATTCTGTGACTTCACACACCTCCGTTCTGACTTCACACACCTCCATTCTATGACTTCACACACCTCCATTCTGTGACTTCACACACCTCTATTCTGTGACTTCACACACCTCCATTCTATGACTTTACACACCTCTATTCTGTGACTTCACACACCTCAATTCTGTGACTTCACACACCTATATTATGACCTCACGCACCTCCATTCTATGACTTCACACACCTCCATTCTGAGTTCAAAAACCTCCATTCTGTGACTTAACGCACCTCCATTCTGAGACTTCACACACCTCCGTTCTGAGTTCACACACCTCAATTCTGTGACTTCACACACCTCCATTCTGACTTCACCCAGCTCCATTCAATGACTTCGCACACCTCCAATCTGACTTCACACAGCTCCACTCAATGCTTTCCCACACCTCCATTCTATGATTTCACACACCTCCATTCTATGACTTCACACACCTCCATTCTGTGATTTCACACAACTCCATTCTGAGTTCAAACACCTCCGTTCTGTGACTTAACGCACCTCCATTCTGTGACTTCACACACCTCCGTTCTGACTTCACACACCTCCATTCTATGACTTCACACACCTCCATTCTGTGACTTCACACACCTCAATTCTGTGACTTCACACACCTCCCTCATGACTTCACACACCTCCATTCTATGACTTCACACACCTCCATTCTATGACTTCACACACCTAGATTCTGTGACTTCACATACCTCCGTTCTGAGTTCACACACCTCAATTCTGTGACTTCACACACCTCCATTCTGACTTCACCCAGCTCCATTCAATGACTTCGCACACCTCCAATCTGACTTCACACAGCTCCACTCTATGCTTTCCCACACCTCCATTCTATGATTTCACACACCTCCATTCTATGACCTCACACACCTCCATTCTGTGATTTCACACACCTCCATTCTGAGTTCAAACACCTCCGTTCTGTGACTTAACACACCTCCATTCTGTGACTTCACACACCACCATTCTGAGTTCACACACCTCCATTCTGTGACTTCACACACCTCCATTCTGACGTCAAACAGCTCCATTCTATGACTTCACACACCTCCATTTTATGACTTCACACACCTCCATTCTATGACTTAACACACCTTCATTCTTACTTCACAAACATCCATTCTATGACTTCACACACCTCCATTCTATGACTTCACACACCTCCATTCTATGACTTCACAAACCTCCATTCTATGACTTCACACACCTCAATTCTGTGACTTCACACACCTCCATTATGAATTCACACACATCCATTCTATGACTTCACACACCTCCATTCTGAGTTCACACACCTCCATTCTGTGACTTCACACAACTCTATTCTGACTTCACACAGCTCCATTCTATGACTTCACACACCTCCATTCTGTGACTTCACACACTTCCATTCTATGACTTCACATACCTCCATTGTGACTTCACACAGCTCCATTCTATGAGTTCACACACCTCCATTCTGACTTCACACACCTCCATTCTATGACTTCACACACCTAAATTCTGACTTCACACACCTCCGTTCTATGACTTCACACAACTCCATTCTGACTTCAGACACCTCCATTCTATGTGGTCACACACGTGCATTATGACATCACACACCTCCATTCTATGACTTCACACACCTCCATTCTAACTTCACACACCTGCATTCTGACTTCACAAACATCAATTCTGTGACTTCACACACCTCCATTCTTTGACTTCACACACCTCCATTGTGAGTTCACACACCTCCTTTCTGAATTCACAAACATCAATTCTGTGACTTCACACATCTCCATTCTATGACTTCGCACACCTCCATTGTGAGTTCACACACCTCCATTCTGAATTCACAAACATCAATTCTGTGACTTCACACACCTCCATTCTATGACTTCACACACCTCCATTCTATGAGTTCACACACCTCCATTCTATGACTTCACAAACCTCCATTCTGACTTCACACACCTCCATTCTGACTTCACAAACATCAATTCTGTGACTTCACACACCTCCATTCTATGACTTCATACGCCTCCATTGTATGACTTCACACACCTCCATTCTGTGACTTCACACACTTCCATTCTTTGACTTCACACACCTCCATTTTTTGACTTCACACGTCTCCATTGTTAGTTCACACACCTCCATTCTATGACTTCACACACCTCCATTCTGACTTCACAAAGCTCCATTCTATGACTTCACACACCTCCATTCTGTGCCATCACACATTTCCATTTTATGACTTAACACACCTTCATTCTTACTTCACAAACATTCATTCTATGACTTCACACACCTCCATTCTATGACTTCACACACCTCCAATCTATGACTTTACACACCTCCATTCTGTGACTTCACACACCTCAATTCTGTGACTTCACACACCTACATTATGACTTCACACACCTCCATTCTATGACTTCACACACCTCCATTCTGACTTCACACACCTCCATTCTATGACTTCCACACCTCCATTCTGCGACTTCACACACCTCCATTCTATGACTTCACACACCTCCATTCTAACTTCACACACCTGCATTCTGACTTCACAAACATCAATTCTGTGACTTCACACATCTCCATTCTATGACTTCACACACCTCCATTGTGAGTTCACACACCTCCATTCTGAATTCACAAACATCAATTCTGTGACTTCACACACCTCCATTCTATGACTTCCCACACCTCCATTCTATGACTTCACACACCTCCATTCTATGACTTCACAAACCTCCATTCTGACTTCACACACCTCCATTCTGACTTCACAAACATCAATTCTGTGACTTCACACACCTCCATTCTATGACTTCATACGCCTCCATTGTATGACTTCACACACCTCCATTCTGTGACTTCACACACTTCCATTCTTTGACTTCACACACCTCCATTTTTTGACTTCACACATCTCCATTGTTAGTTCACACATCTCCATTCTATGACTTCACACACCTCCATTCTGACTTCACAAAGCTCCATTCTATGACTTCACACACCTCCATTCTGTGCCATCACACATTTCCATTTTATGACTTAACACACCTTCATTCTTACTTCACAAACATTCATTCTATGACTTCACACACCTCCATTCTATGACTTCACACACCTCCAATCTATGACTTTACACACCTCCATTCTGTGACTTCACACACCTCAATTCTGTGATTTCACACACCTACATTATGACTTCACACACCTCCATTCTATGACTTCCACACCTCCATTCTGTGACTTCACACACCACTATTCTATGACTTCACATACCTCCATTGTGACTTCACACACCTCCATTCTATGAGTTCACACACCTCCATTCTGACTTCACACACCTCCATTCTATGACTTCACACAACTCCATTCTGACTTCACACACCTCCATTCTGTGACTTCACACACCTCCATTCTGTGACTTCGCACACCTACATTGTTTGACTTCACACACCTCCATTCTTTGACTTCACACACCTCCATTCCATGGCTTCACACACCTCTGCTCTATCAGTTCACACACATCCATTCTATGAGTTCACACACCACCATTTTGACTTCATACACCTCCATTCTATGACTTCACACACCTACATTCTTACTTCAGGAACATCCATTTTATGAATTCACCCACCTCCATTCTATGACTTCACAAACCTCCATTCTATGACTTCACACACCTCCATTCTATGACTTCACACACCTCCATTCTATGACTTCACAAACCTCCATTCTATGACTTCACACACCTCCATTCTATGACTTCACACACCTCCATTCTTTGACTTCACACACCTCCATTCTATGACTTCACTCACCTCCATTCTGACTTCACACACCTCCATTCTGACTTCACAAACATCAATTCTGTGACTTCACACACCGCCATTCTTTGACTTCACACAACTCCATTGTGAGGACACACACCTCCATTCTGATTTCACAAACATCAATTCTGTGACTTCACACACATCCATTCTATGACTTCACACACCTCCATTCTATGACTTCACAAACTTCCATTCTGACTTCACACACGTCCATTCTGACTTCACAAACATCAATTCTGTGACTTCACACAACTCCATTCTCTGACTTCACACACCTCCATTCTATGACTTCACACACCTCCATTCTATGACTTCACAAACTTCCATTCTTTGACTTCACACACCTCCATTCTTTGACTTCACACATCTCCATTGTGAGTTCACACACCTTCATTCTATGACTTCACACACCTCCATTCTGACTACACAGCTCCATTCTATGACTTCACACACCTCCATTCTGTGCCTTCACACATCTCCATTCTAGGACTTAACACACCTTCATTCTTACATCACAAACATCCATTCTATGACTTCACAAACCTCCATTCTATGACTTCTCACACCTCCATTCTATGACTTCACAAACTTCCATTCAGTGACTTCACACATCTCAATTCTGTGACTTCACACACCTACATTATGACCTCACACACCTCCATTCTATGACTTTACACACCTCCATTCTATGACTTCACACACCTCCATTCTGAGTTCACAAACCTCCATTCTGTGACTTAACGCACCTCCATTCTGTGACTTCACACACCTCCGTTCTGACTTCACACACCTCCATTCTATGACTTCACACACCTCCATTCTGTGACTTCACACACCTCAATTCTGTGACTTCACACACCTCCCTTATGACTTCACACACCTCCATTTTATGACTTCACACACCTCCATTCTATGACTTCACACACCTAGATTCTGTGACTTCACACACCTCCGTTCTGAGTTCACACACCTCAATTCTGTGACTTCACACGCAACTCCATTCTGACTTCACCCAGCTCCATTCAATGACTTCGCACACCTCCAATCTGACTTCACACAGCTCCACTCTATGCTTTCCCACACCTCCATTCTATGATTTCACACACCTCCATTCTATGACTTCACACACCTCCATTCTGTGATTTCACACACCTCCATTCTGAGTTCAAACACCTCCGTTCTGTGACTTAACACACCTCCATTCTGTGACTTCACACACCACCATTCTGAGTTCACACATCTCCATTCTGTGACTTCACACACCTCCATTCTGACGTCAAACAGCTCCATTCTATGACTTCACACACCTCCATTCTGTGACTTCAAACACCTCCATTCTATGACTTAACACACCTTCATTCTTACTTCACAAACATCCATTCTATGACTTCACACACCTTCATTCTGTGACTTCACACACCTCCATTCTGAGTTCACACACCTCCATTCTGTGACTTCACACAACTCTATTCTGACTTCACACAGCTCCATTCTATGACTTCACACACCTCCATTCTGTGACTTCACACACCTCCATTCTATGACTTCACATACCTCCATTGTGACTTCACACAGCTCCATTCTATGAGTTCACACACCTCCATTCTGACTTCACACACCTCCGTTCTATGAATTCACACAACTCCATTCTGACTTCAGACACCTCCATTCTATGAGTTCACACACGTGCATTGTGACATCACACACCTCCATTCTATGACTTCACACACCTCCATTCTATGACTTCACACACCTCCATTCTATGACTTCACAAACCTCCATTCTATGACTTCACACACCTCAATTCTGTGACTTCACACACCTCCATTGTGAATTCACACACATCCATTCTATGACTTCACACACCTCCATTCTGAGTTCACACACCTCCATTCTGTGACTTCACACAACTCTATTCTGACTTCACACAGCTCCATTCTATGACTTCACACACCTCCATTCTGTGACTTCACACACTTCCATTCTATGACTTCACATACCTCCATTGTGACTTCACACAGCTCCATTCTATGAGTTCACACACCTCCATTCTGACTTCACACACCTCCATTCTATGACTTCACACACCTAAATTCTGACTTCACACACCTCCGTTCTATGACTTCACACAACTCCATTCTGACTTCAGACACCTCCATTCTATGTGGTCACACACGTGCATTATGACATCACACACCTCCATTCTATGACTTCACACACCTCCATTCTAACTTCACACACCTGCATTCTGACTTCACAAACATCAATTCTGTGACTTCACACACCTCCATTCTTTGACTTCACACACCTCCATTGTGAGTTCACACACCTCCTTTCTGAATTCACAAACATCAATTCTGTGACTTCACACATCTCCATTCTATGACTTCGCACACCTCCATTGTGAGTTCACACACCTCCATTCTGAATTCACAAACATCAATTCTGTGACTTCACACACCTCCATTCTATGACTTCACACACCTCCATTCTATGAGTTCACACACCTCCATTCTATGACTTCACAAACCTCCATTCTGACTTCACACACCTCCATTCTGACTTCACAAACATCAATTCTGTGACTTCACACACCTCCATTCTATGACTTCATACGCCTCCATTGTATGACTTCACACACCTCCATTCTGTGACTTCACACACTTCCATTCTTTGACTTCACACACCTCCATTTTTTGACTTCACACATCTCCATTGTTAGTTCACACACCTCCATTCTATGACTTCACACACCTCCATTCTGACTTCACAAAGATCCATTCTATGATTTCACACACCTCCATTCTGTGCCATCACATATTTTCCATTTTATGACTTAACACACCTTCATTCTTACTTCACAAACATTCATTCTATGACTTCACACACCTCCATTCTATGACTTCACACACCTCCAATCTATGACTTTACACACCTCCATTCTGTGACTTCACACACCTCAATTCTGTGACTTCACACACCTACATTATGACTTCACACACCTCCATTCTATGACTTCACACACCTCCATTCTGACTTCAGACACCTCCATTCTATGACTTCCACACCTCCATTCTGTGACTTCACACACCACTATTCTATGACTTCACATACCTCCATTGTGACTTCACACACCTCCATTCTATGAGTTCACACACCTCCATTCTGACTTCACACACCTCCATTCTATGACTTCACACAACTCCATTCTGACTTCACACACCTCCATTCTGTGACTTCACACACCTCCATTCTGTGACTTCGCACACCTACATTGTTTGACTTCACACACCTCCATTCTTTGACTTCACACACCTCCATTCCATGACTTCACACACCTCTGCTCTATCAGTTCACACACATCCATTCTATGAGTTCACACACCACCATTTTGACTTCATACACCTCCATTCTATGACTTCACACACCTACATTCTTACTTCAGGAACATCCATTTTATGTATTCACCCACCTCCATTCTATGACTTCACAAACCTACATTCTATGACTTCACACACCTCCATTCTATGACTTCACACACCTCCATTCTATGACTTCACAAACCTCCATTCTATGACTTCACACACCTCCATTCTATGACTTCACACACCTCCATTCTTTGACTTCACACACCTCCATTCTATGACTTCACTCACCTCCATTCTGACTTCACACACCTCCATTCTGACTTCACAAACATCAATTCTGTGACTTCACACACCTCCATTCTTTGACTTCACACAACTCCATTGTGAGGACACACACCTCCATTCTGATTTCACAAACATCAATTCTGTGACTTCACACACATCCATTCTATGACTTCACACACCTCCATTCTATGACTTCACAAACTTCCATTCTGACTTCACACACCTCCATTCTGACTTCACAAACATCAATTCTGTGAATTCACAAAACTCCATTCTCTGACTTCACACAGCTCCATTCTATGACTTCACACACCTCCATTCTATGACTTCACAAACTTCCATTCTTTGACTTCACACACCTCCATTCTTTGACTTCACACATCTCCATTGTGAGTTCACACACCTTCATTCTATGACTTCACACACCTCCATTCTGACTACACAGCTCCATTCTATGACTTCACACACCTCCATTCTGTGCCTTCACACATCTCCATTCTAGGACTTAACACACCTTCATTCTTACATCACAAACATCCATTCTATGACTTCACACACATCCATTCTATGACTTCTCACACCTCCATTCTATGACTTCACAAACTTCCATTCAGTGACTTCACACATCTCAATTCTGTGACTTCACACACCTACATTATGACCTCACACACCTCCATTCTATGACTTTACACACCTCCATTCTGAGTTCACAAACCTCCATTCTGTGACTTAACGCACCTCCATTCTGTGACTTCACACACCTCCGTTCTGACTTCACACACCTCCATTCTATGACTTCACACACCTCCATTCTGTGACTTCACACACCTCAATTCTGTGACTTCACACACCTCCCTTATGACTTCACACACCTCCATTTTATGACTTCACACACCTCCATTCTATGACTTCACACACCTAGATTCTGTGACTTCACACACCTCCGTTCTGAGTTCACACACCTCAATTCTGTGACTTCACACACAACTCCATTCTGACTTCACCCAGCTCCATTCAATGACTTCGCACACCTCCAATCTGACTTCACACAGCTCCACTCTATGCTTTCCCACACCTCCATTCTATGATTTCACACACCTCCATTCTATGACTTCACACACCTCCATTCTGTGATTTCACACACCTCCATTCTGAGTTCAAACACCTCCGTTCTGTGACTTAACACACCTCCATTCTGTGACTTCACACACCACCATTCTGAGTTCACACATCTCCATTCTGTGACTTCACACACCTCCATTCTGACGTCAAACAGCTCCATTCTATGACTTCACACACCTCCATTCTGTGACTTCACACACCTCCATTCTATGACTTAACACACCTTCATTCTTACTTCACAAACATCCATTCTATGACTTCACACACCTCCATTCTATGACTTCACACACCTCCATTCTATGACTTCACAAACCTCCATTCTATGACTTCACACACCTCAATTCTGTGACTTCACACACCTCCATTATGAATTCACACACATCCATTCTATGACTTCACACACCTCCATTCTATGACTTCACACACCTTCATTCTGTGACTTCACACACCTCCATTCTGAGTTCACACACCTCCATTCTGTGACTTCACACAACTCAATTCTGACTTCACACAGCTCCATTCTATGACTTCACACACCTCCATTCTGTGACTTCACACACCTCCATTCTATGACTTCACATACCTCCATTGTGACTTCACACAGCTCCATTCTATGAGTTCACACACCTCCATTCTGACTTCACACACCTCCATTCTATGACTTCACACACCTCCATTCTGACTTCACACACCTCCGTTCTATGACTTCACACAACTCCATTCTGACTTCAGACACCTCCATTCTATGAGGTCACACACGTGCATTGTGACATCACACACCTCCATTCTATGACTTCACACACCTCCATTCTAACTTCTCACACCTCCATTCTGACTTCACAAACATCAATTCTGTGACTTCACACACCTGCATTCTTTGACTTCACACACATCCATTGTGAGTTCACACACCTCCATTCTGAATTCACAAACATCAATTCTGTGACTTCACACACCTCCATTCTATGACTTCACACACCTCCATTGTGAGTTCACACACCTCCATTCTGAATTCACAAACATCAATTCTGTGACTTCACACACCTCCATTCTATGACTTCACACACCTCCATTCTATGACTTCACACACCTCAATTCTGTGACTTCACACACCTCCCTTATGACTTCACACACCTCCATTTTATGACTTCACACACCTCCATTCTATGACTTCACACACCTTCATTCTGTGACTTCACACACCTCCATTCTTAGTTCACACACCTCCATTCTGTGACTTCCCACAACTCTATTCTGACTTCACACAGCTCCATTCTATGACTTCACACACCTCCATTCTGTGACTTCACACACCTCCATTCTATGACTTCACATACCTCCATTGTGACTTCACCCAGCTCCATTCTATGAGTTCACACACCTCCATTCTGACTTCACACACCTCCATTCTATGACTTCACACACCTCCATTCTGACTTCACACACCTCCGTTCTATGACTTCACACACCTCCATTCTGACTTCACAAACATCAATTCTGTGACTTCACACACCTCCATTCTATGACTTCATACGCCTCCATTCTATGACTTCACACACCTCCATTCTGTGACTTCACACACTTCCATTCTTTGACTTCACACACCTCCATTTTTTGACTTCACACATCTCCATTGTTAGTTCACACACCTCCATTCTATGACTTCACACACCTCCATTCTGACTTCACAAAGCTCCATTCTATGACTTCACACACCTCCATTCTGTGCCATCACACATTTCCATTTTATGACTTAACACACCTTCATTCTTACTTCACAAACATTCATTCTATGACTTCACACACCTCCATTCTATGACTTCACACACCTCCAATCTATGACTTTACACACCTCCATTCTGTGACTTCACACACCTCAATTCTGTGACTTCACACACCTACATTATGACTTCACACACCTCCATTCTATGACTTCACACACCTCCATTCTGACTTCACACACCTCCATTCTATGACTTCCACACCTCCATTCTGCGACTTCACACACCACTATTCTATGACTTCACATACCTCCATTGTGACTTCACACACCTCCATTCTATGAGTTCACACACCTCCATTCTGACTTCACACACCTCCATTCTATGACTTCACACAACTCCATTCTGACTTCACACACCTCCATTCTGTGACTTCACACACCTCCATTCTGTGACTTCGCACACCTACATTGTTTGACTTCACACACCTCCATTCTTTGACTTCACACACCTCCATTCCATGACTTCACACACCTCTGCTCTATCAGTTCACACACATCCATTCTATGAGTTCACACACCACCATTTTGACTTCATACACCTCCATTCTATGACTTCACACACCTACATTCTTACTTCAGGAACATCCATTTTATGAATTCACCCACCTCCATTCTATGACTTCACAAACCTCCATTCTATGACTTCACACACCTCCATTCTATGACTTCACACACCTCCATTCTATGACTTCACACACCTCCATTCTGTGACTTCACACACCTCCATATCAATGAGTTCACACACCTGCATTGTGACATCACACACCTCCATTCTATGACTTCACTCACCTCCATTCTGACTTCACACACCTCCATTCTGACTTCACAAACATCAATTCTGTGACTTCACACACCTACATTATGACTTCACACACCTCCATTCTATGACTTCACACACCTCCATTCTGACTTCACACACCTCCATTCTATGACTTCCACACCTCCATTCTGCGACTTCACACACCACTATTCTATGACTTCACATACCTCCATTGTGACTTCACACACCTCCATTCTATGAGTTCACACACCTCCATTCTGACTTCACACACCTCCATTCTATGACTTCACACAACTCCATTCTGACTTCACACACCTCCATTCTGTGACTTCACACACCTCCATTCTGTGACTTCGCACACCTACATTGTTTGACTTCACACACCTCCATTCTTTGACTTCACACACCTCCATTCCATGACTTCACACACCTCTGCTCTATCAGTTCACACACATCCATTCTATGAGTTCACACACCACCATTTTGACTTCATACACCTCCATTCTATGACTTCACACACCTACATTCTTACTTCAGGAACATCCATTTTATGAATTCACCCACCTCCATTCTATGACTTCACAAACCTCCATTCTATGACTTCACACACCTCCATTCTATGACTTCACACACCTCCATTCTATGACTTCACACACCTCCATTCTGTGACTTCACACACCTCCATATCAATGAGTTCACACACCTGCATTGTGACATCACACACCTCCATTCTATGACTTCACTCACCTCCATTCTGACTTCACACACCTCCATTCTGACTTCACAAACATCAATTCTGTGACTTCACACACCTCCATTCTTTGACTTCACACAACTCCATTGTGAGTACAGACACCTGCATTCTGACTTCACAAACATCAATTCTGTGACTTCACACACATCCATTCTACGACTTCACACACCTCCATTCTATGACTTCAAAAACTTCCATTCTGACTTCACACACGTCCATTCTGACTTCACAAACATCAATTCTGTGACTTCACACAACTCCATTCTCTGACTTCACACACCTCCATTCTATGACTTCACACACCTCCATTCTATGATTTCACAAACTTCCATTCTTTGACTTCACACACCTCCATTATTTGACTTCACACATCTCCATTGTGAGTTCACACACCTTCATTCTATGACTTCACACACCTCCATTCTGACTACACAGCTCCATTCTATGACTTCACACACCTCCATTCTGTGCCTTCACACATCTCCATTCTAGGACTTAACACACCTTCATTCTTACTTCACAAACATCCATTCTATGACTTCACACACCTCCATTCTATGACTTCTCACACCTCCATTCTATGACTTCACAAACTTCCATTCAGTGACTTCACACATCTCAATTCTGTGACTTCACACACCTACATTATGACCTCACACACCTCCATTCTATGACTTTACACACCTCCATTCTATGACTTCACACACCTCCATTCTGAGTTCACAAACCTCCATTCTGTGACTTAACGCACCTCCATTCTGTGACTTCACACACCTCCGTTCTGACTTTACACACCTCCATTCTATGACTTCACACACCTCCATTCTGTGACTTCACACACCTCAATTCTGTGACTTCACACACCTCCCTTATGACTTCACACACCTCCATTTTATGACTTCACACACCTCCATTCTATGACTTCACACACCTCCATTCTGACTTCACACACCTCCGTTCTATGACTTCACACAACTCCATTCTGACTTCAGACACCTCCATTCTATGAGGTCACACACGTGCATTTTGACATCACACACCTCCATTCTATGACTTCACACACCTCCATTCTAACTTCACACACTTCCATTCTGACTTCACAAACATCAATTCTCTGACTTCACACACCTCCATTCTTTGACTTCACACACCTCCATTGTGAGTTCACACACCTCCATTCTGAATTCACAAACATCAATTCTGTGACTTCACACACCTCCATTCTATGACTTCACACACCTCCATTCTATGACTTCACACACCTCCATTCTATGACTTCACAAACCTCCATTCTGACTTCACACACCTCCATTCTGACTTCACAAACATCAATTCTGTGACTTCACACACCTCCATTCTATGACTTCATACGCCTCCATTCTATGACTTCACACACCTCCATTCTGTGACTTCACACACTTCCATTCTTTGACTTCACACACCTCCATTTTTTGACTTCACACATCTCCATTGTTAGTTCACACACCTCCATTCTATGACTTCACACACCTCCATTCTGACTTCACAAAGCTCCATTCTATGACTTCACACACCTCCATTCTGTGCCATCACACATTTCCATTTTATGACTTAACACACCTTCATTCTTACTTCACAAACATTCATTCTATGACTTCACACACCTCCATTCTATGACTTCACACACCTCCAATCTATGACTTTACACACCTCCATTCTGTGACTTCACACACCTCAATTCTGTGACTTCACACACCTACATTATGACTTCACACACCTCCATTCTATGACTTCACACACCTCCATTCTGACTTCACACACCTCCATTCTATGACTTCCACACCTCCATTCTGCGACTTCACACACCACTATTCTATGACTTCACATACCTCCATTGTGACTTCACACACCTCCATTCTATGAGTTCACACACCTCCATTCTGACTTCACACACCTCCATTCTATGACTTCACACAACTCCATTCTGACTTCACACACCTCCATTCTGTGACTTCACACACCTCCATTCTGTGACTTCGCACACCTACATTGTTTGACTTCACACACCTCCATTCTTTGACTTCACACACCTCCATTCCATGACTTCACACACCTCTGCTCTATCAGTTCACACACATCCATTCTATGAGTTCACACACCACCATTTTGACTTCATACACCTCCATTCTATGACTTCACACACCTACATTCTTACTTCAGGAACATCCATTTTATGAATTCACCCACCTCCATTCTATGACTTCACAAACCTCCATTCTATGACTTCACACACCTCCATTCTATGACTTCACACACCTCCATTCTATGACTTCACACACCTCCATTCTGTGACTTCACACACCTCCATATCAATGAGTTCACACACCTGCATTGTGACATCACACACCTCCATTCTATGACTTCACTCACCTCCATTCTGACTTCACACACCTCCATTCTGACTTCACAAACATCAATTCTGTGACTTCACACACCTCCATTCTTTGACTTCACACAACTCCATTGTGAGTACAGACACCTGCATTCTGACTTCACAAACATCAATTCTGTGACTTCACACACATCCATTCTACGACTTCACACACCTCCATTCTATGACTTCAAAAACTTCCATTCTGACTTCACACACGTCCATTCTGACTTCACAAACATCAATTCTGTGACTTCACACAACTCCATTCTCTGACTTCACACACCTCCATTCTATGACTTCACACACCTCCATTCTATGATTTCACAAACTTCCATTCTTTGACTTCACACACCTCCATTATTTGACTTCACACATCTCCATTGTGAGTTCACACACCTTCATTCTATGACTTCACACACCTCCATTCTGACTACACAGCTCCATTCTATGACTTCACACACCTCCATTCTGTGCCTTCACACATCTCCATTCTAGGACTTAACACACCTTCATTCTTACTTCACAAACATCCATTCTATGACTTCACACACCTCCATTCTATGACTTCTCACACCTCCATTCTATGACTTCACAAACTTCCATTCAGTGACTTCACACATCTCAATTCTGTGACTTCACACACCTACATTATGACCTCACACACCTCCATTCTATGACTTTACACACCTCCATTCTATGACTTCACACACCTCCATTCTGAGTTCACAAACCTCCATTCTGTGACTTAACGCACCTCCATTCTGTGACTTCACACACCTCCGTTCTGACTTTACACACCTCCATTCTATGACTTCACACACCTCCATTCTGTGACTTCACACACCTCAATTCTGTGACTTCACACACCTCCCTTATGACTTCACACACCTCCATTTTATGACTTCACACACCTCCATTCTATGACTTCACACACCTAGATTCTGTGACTTCACACACCTCCGTTCTGAGTTCACACACCTCAATTCTGTGACTTCACACACCTCCATTCTGACTTCACCCAGCTCCATTCAATGACTTCGCACACCTCCAATCTGACTTCACACAGCTCCACTCTATGCTTTCCCACACCTCCATTCTATGATTTCACACACCTCCATTCTATGACTTCACACACCTCCATTCTGTGATTTCACACACCTCCATTCTGAGTTCAAACACCTCCGTTCTGTGACTTAACACAGCTCCATTCTGTGACTTCACACACCACCATTCTGAGTTCACACACCTCCATTCTGTGACTTCACACACCTCCATTCTGACGTCAAACAGCTCCATTCTATGACTTCACACACCTCCATTCTGTGACTTCACACACCTCCATTCTATGACTTAACACACCTTCATTCTTACTTCACAAACATCCATTCTATGACTTCACACACCTCCATTCTATGACTTCACACACCTCCATTCTATGACTTCACAAACCTCCATTCTATGACTTCACACACCTCAATTCTGTGACTTCACACACCTCCATTATGAATTCACACACATCCATTCTATGACTTCACACACCTCCATTCTATGACTTCACACACCTTCATTCTGTGACTTCACACACCTCCATTCTTAGTTCACACACCTCCATTCTGTGACTTCCCACAACTCTATTCTGACTTCACACAGCTCCATTCTATGACTTCACACACCTCCATTCTGTGACTTCACACACCTCCATTCTATGACTTCACATACCTCCATTGTGACTTCACCCAGCTCCATTCTATGAGTTCACACACCTCCATTCTGACTTCACACACCTCCATTCTATGACTTCACACACCTCCATTCTGACTTCACACACCTCCGTTCTATGACTTCACACACCTCCATTCTGACTTCACAAACATCAATTCTGTGACTTCACACACCTCCATTCTATGACTTCATACGCCTCCATTCTATGACTTCACACACCTCCATTCTGTGACTTCACACACTTCCATTCTTTGACTTCACACACCTCCATTTTTTGACTTCACACATCTCCATTGTTAGTTCACACACCTCCATTCTATGACTTCACACACCTCCATTCTGACTTCACAAAGCTCCATTCTATGACTTCACACACCTCCATTCTGTGCCATCACACATTTCCATTTTATGACTTAACACACCTTCATTCTTACTTCACAAACATTCATTCTATGACTTCACACACCTCCATTCTATGACTTCACACACCTCCAATCTATGACTTTACACACCTCCATTCTGTGACTTCACACACCTCAATTCTGTGACTTCACACACCTACATTATGACTTCACACACCTCCATTCTATGACTTCACACACCTCCATTCTGACTTCACACACCTCCATTCTATGACTTCCACACCTCCATTCTGCGACTTCACACACCACTATTCTATGACTTCACATACCTCCATTGTGACTTCACACACCTCCATTCTATGAGTTCACACACCTCCATTCTGACTTCACACACCTCCATTCTATGACTTCACACAACTCCATTCTGACTTCA
Source organism: Megascapheus bottae (assembly GCA_024803745.1). Classification (NCBI taxonomy): domain Eukaryota; kingdom Metazoa; phylum Chordata; class Mammalia; order Rodentia; family Geomyidae; genus Megascapheus; species Megascapheus bottae. Next base: position 234,992 of record JANJXV010000328.1, on the reverse strand, counting down.
CACACCTCCATTCTGTGACTTCACACACCTCCATTCTGTGACTTCGCACACCTACATTGTTTGACTTCACACACCTCCATTCTTTGACTTCACACACCTCCATTCCATGACTTCACACACCTCTGCTCTATCAGTTCACACACATCCATTCTATGAGTTCACACACCACCATTTTGACTTCATACACCTCCATTCTATGACTTCACACACCTACATTCTTACTTCAGGAACATCCATTTTATGAATTCACCCACCTCCATTCTATGACTTCACAAACCTCCATTCTATGACTTCACACACCTCCATTCTATGACTTCACACACCTCCATTCTATGACTTCACACACCTCCATTCTGTGACTTCACACACCTCCATATCAATGAGTTCACACACCTGCATTGTGACATCACACACCTCCATTCTATGACTTCACTCACCTCCATTCTGACTTCACACACCTCCATTCTGACTTCACAAACATCAATTCTGTGACTTCACACACCTCCATTCTTTGACTTCACACAACTCCATTGTGAGTACAGACACCTGCATTCTGACTTCACAAACATCAATTCTGTGACTTCACACACATCCATTCTACGACTTCACACACCTCCATTCTATGACTTCAAAAACTTCCATTCTGACTTCACACACGTCCATTCTGACTTCACAAACATCAATTCTGTGACTTCACACAACTCCATTCTCTGACTTCACACACCTCCATTCTATGACTTCACACACCTCCATTCTATGATTTCACAAACTTCCATTCTTTGACTTCACACACCTCCATTATTTGACTTCACACATCTCCATTGTGAGTTCACACACCTTCATTCTATGACTTCACACACCTCCATTCTGACTACACAGCTCCATTCTATGACTTCACACACCTCCATTCTGTGCCTTCACACATCTCCATTCTAGGACTTAACACACCTTCATTCTTACTTCACAAACATCCATTCTATGACTTCACACACCTCCATTCTATGACTTCTCACACCTCCATTCTATGACTTCACAAACTTCCATTCAGTGACTTCACACATCTCAATTCTGTGACTTCACACACCTACATTATGACCTCACACACCTCCATTCTATGACTTTACACACCTCCATTCTATGACTTCACACACCTCCATTCTGAGTTCACAAACCTCCATTCTGTGACTTAACGCACCTCCATTCTGTGACTTCACACACCTCCGTTCTGACTTTACACACCTCCATTCTATGACTTCACACACCTCCATTCTGTGACTTCACACACCTCAATTCTGTGACTTCACACACCTCCCTTATGACTTCACACACCTCCATTTTATGACTTCACACACCTCCATTCTATGACTTCACACACCTAGATTCTGTGACTTCACACACCTCCGTTCTGAGTTCACACACCTCAATTCTGTGACTTCACACACCTCCATTCTGACTTCACCCAGCTCCATTCAATGACTTCGCACACCTCCAATCTGACTTCACACAGCTCCACTCTATGCTTTAACACACCTCCATTCTATGATTTCACACACCTCCATTCTATGACTTCACACACCTCCATTCTGTGATTTCACACACCTCCATTCTGAGTTCAAACACCTCCGTTCTGTGACTTAACACAGCTCCATTCTGTGACTTCACACACCACCATTCTGAGTTCACACACCTCCATTCTGTGACTTCACACACCTCCATTCTGACGTCAAACAGCTCCATTCTATGACTTCACACACCTCCATTCTGTGACTTCACACACCTCCATTCTATGACTTAACACACCTTCATTCTAACTTCACAAACATCCATTCTATGACTTCACACACCTCCATTCTATGACTTCACACACCTCCATTCTATGACTTCACAAACCTCCATTCTATGACTTCACACACCTCAATTCTGTGACTTCACACACCTCCATTATGAATTCACACACATCCATTCTATGACTTCACACACCTCCATTCTATGACTTCACACACCTTCATTCTGTGACTTCACACACCTCCATTCTTAGTTCACACACCTCCATTCTGTGACTTCCCACAACTCTATTCTGACTTCACACAGTTCCATTCTATGACTTCACACACCTCCATTCTGTGACTTCACACACCTCCATTCTATGACTTCACATACCTCCATTGTGACTTCACCCAGCTCCATTCTATGAGTTCACACACCTCCATTCTGACTTCACACACCTCCATTCTATGACTTCACACACCTCCATTCTGACTTCACACACCTCCGTTCTATGACTTCACACAACTCCATTCTGACTTCAGACACCTCCATTCTATGAGGTCACACACGTGCATTGTGACATCACACACCTCCATTCTATGACTTCACACACCTCCATTCTGTGACTTCACACACTTCCATTCTTTGACTTCACACACGTCCATTTTTTGACTTCACACATCTCCATTGTTAGTTCACACACCTCCATTCTATGACTTCACACACCTCCATTCTGACTTCACAAAGCTCCATTCTATGACTTCACACACCTCCATTCTGTGCCATCACACATTTCCATTTTATGACTTAACACACCTTCATTCTTACTTCACAAACATTCATTCTATGACTTCACACACCTCTATTCTATGACTTCACACACCTCCAATCTATGACTTTACACACCTCCATTCTGTGACTTCACACACCTCAATTCTGTGACTTCACACACCTACATTATGACTTCACACACCTCCATTCTATGACTTCACACACCTCCATTCTGACTTCACACACCTCCATTCTATGACTTCCACACCTCCATTCTGTGACTTCACACCCCACTATTCTATGACTTCACATACCTCCATTGTGACTTCACACACCTCCATTCTATGAGTTCACACACCTCCATTCTCACTTCACACACCTCCATTCTATGACTTCACACAACTCCATTCTGACTTCACACACCTCCATTCTGTGACTTCACACACCTCCATTCTGTGACTTCGCACACCTACATTGTTTGACTTCACACACCTCCATTCTTTGACGTCACACACCTCCATTCCATGACTTCACACACCTCTGCTCTATCAGTTCACACACATCCATTCTATGAGTTCACACACCACCATTTTGACTTCATACACCTCCATTCTATGACTTCACACACCTACATTCTTACTTCAGGAACATCCATTTTATGAATTCACCCACCTCCATTCCATGACTTCACAAACCTCCATTCTATGACTTCACACACCTCCATTCTATGACTTCACACACCTCCATTCTATGACTTCACACACCTCCATTCTATGACTTCACACACCTCCATTCTATGACTTCACACACCTCCATTCTATGACTTCACACACCTCCATTCTGTGACTTCACACACCTCCATTCTATGAGTTCACACAAGTGCATTGTGACTTCACACACCTCCATTCTATGACTTCACTAACCTCCATTCTGACTTCACACACCTCCATTCTGACTTCACAAACATCAATTCTGTGACTTCACACACCTCCATTCTTTGACTTCACACAACTCCATTGTGAGTACAGACACCTCCATTCTGACTTCACAAACATCAATTCTGTGACTTCACACACATCCATTCTACGACTTCACACACCTCCATTCTATGACTTCACAAACTTCCATTCTGACTTCACACACGTCCATTCTGACTTCACAAACATCAATTCTGTGACTTCACACAACTCCATTCTCTGACTTCACACACCTCCATTCTATGACTTCACACACCTCCATTCTATCACTTCACAAACTTCCATTCTTTGACTTCACACACCTCCATTCTTTGACTTCACACATCTCCATTGTGAGTTCACACACCTTCATTCTATGACTTCACACACCTCCATTCTGACTACACAGCTCCATTCTATGACTTCACTCACCTCCATTCTGTGCCTTCACACATCTCCATTCTAGGACTTAACACACCTTCATTCTTACTTCACAAACATCCATTCTATGACTTCACACACCTCCATTCTATGACTTCTCACACCTCCATTCTATGACTTCACAAACTTCCATTCAGTGACTTCACACATCTCAATTCTGTGACTTCACACACCTCCATTATGAATTCACACACATCCATTCTATGACTTCACACACCTCCATTCTATGACTTCACACACCTCCATTCTGTGACTTCTCACACCTCCATTCTATGACTTCTCACACCTCCATTCTATGACTTCACAAACTTCCATTCAGTGACTTCACACATCTCAATTCTGTGACTTCACACACCTACATTATGACCTCACACACCTCCATTCTATGACTTCACACACCTCCATTCTGAGTTCACAAACCTCCATTCTGTGACTTAACGCACCTCCATTCTGTGACTTCACACACCTCCGTTCTGACTTCACACACCTCCATTCTATGACTTCACACACCTCCATTCTGTGACTTCACACACCTCAATTCTGTGACTTCACACACCTCCCTTATGACTTCACACACCTCCATTTTATGACTTCACACACCTCCATTCTATGACTTCACACACCTAGATTCTGTGACTTCACACACCTCCGTTTTGAGTTCACACACCTCAATTCTGTGACTTCACACACCTCCATTCTGACTTCACCCAGCTCCATTCAATGACTTCGCACACCTCCAATCTGACTTCACACAGCTCCACTCTATGCTTTCCCACACCTCCATTCTATGATTTCACACACCTCCATTCTATGACTTCACACACCTCCATTCTATGATTTCACACACCTCCATTCTGAGTTCAAACACCTCCGTTCTGTGACTTAACACAAATCCATTCTGTGACTTCACACACCACCATTCTGAGTTCACACACCTCCATTCTGTGACTTCACACACCTCCATTCTGACGTCAAACAGATCCATTCTATGACTTCACACACCTCCATTCTGTGACTTCACACACCTCCATTCTATGACTTAACACACCTTCATTCTTACTTCACAAACATCCATTCTATGACTTCACACACCTCCATTCTATGACTTCACACACCTCCATTCTATGACTTCACAAACCTCCATTCTATGACTTCACACACCTCAATTCTGTGACTTCACACACCTCCATTATGAATTCACACACATCCATTCTATGACTTCACACACCTCCATTCTATGACTTCACACACCTTCATTCTGTGACTTCACACACCTCCATTCTGAGTTCACACACCTCCATTCTGTGACTTCACACAACTCTATTCTGACTTCACACAGCTCCATTCTATGACTTCACACACCTCCATTCTGTGACTTCACACACCTCCATTCTATGACTTCACATACCTCCATTGTGACTTCACACAGCTCCATTCTATGAGTTCACACACCTCCATTGTGACTTCACACACCTCCATTCTATGACTTCACACACCTAAATTCTGACTTCACACACCTCCGTTCTATGACTTCACACAACTCCATTCTGACTTCAGACACCTCCATTCTATGAGGTCACACACGTGCATTGTGACATCACACACCTCCATTCTATGACTTCACACACCTCCATTCTAACTTCACACACCTCCATTCTGACTTCACAAACATCAATTCTGTGACTTCACACACCTCCATTCTTTGACTTCACACACCTCCATTGTGAGTTCACACACCTCCATTCTGAATTCACAAACATCAATTCTGTGACTTCACACACCTCCATTCTATGACTTCACACACCTCCATTGTGAGTTCACACACCTCCATTCTGAATTCACAAACATCAATTCTGTGACTTCACACACCTCCATTCTATGACTTCACACACCTCCATTCTATGACTTCACACACCTCCATTCTATGACTTCACAAACCTCCATTCTGACTTCACACACCTCCATTCTGACTTCACATACATCAATTCTGTGACTTCACAAACCTCCATTCTATGACTTCATACGCCTCCATTGTATGACTTCACACACCTCCATTCTGTGAATTCACACACTTCCATTCTTTGACTTCACACACCTCCATTTTTTGACTTCACACATCTCCATTGTTAGTTCACACACCTCCATTCTATGACTTCACACACCTCCATTCTGACTTCACAAAGCTCCATTCTATGAAATCACACACCTCCATTCTGTGCCTTCACACATTTCCATTTTATGACTTAACACACCTTCATTCTTACTTCACAAACATTCATTCTATGACTTCACACACCTCCATTCTATGACTTCACACACCTCCATTCTATGACTTTACACACCTCCATTCTATGACTTCACACACCTCCATTCTGAGTTCACAAACCTCCATTCTGTGACTTAACGCACCTCCATTCTGTGACTTCACACACCTCCGTTCTGACTTCACACACCTCCATTCTATGACTTCACACACCTCCATTCTGTGACTTCACACACCTCAATTCTGTGACTTCACACACCTCCCTTATGACTTCACACACCTCCATTCTATGACTTCACACACCTCCATTCTATGACTTCACACACCTAGGTTCTGTGACTTCACATACCTCCTTTTTGAGTTCACACACCTCAATTCTGTGACTTCACACACCTCCATTCTGACTTCACCCAGCTCCATTCAATGACTTCGCACACCTCCAATCTGACTTCACACAGCTCCACTCTGTGCTTTCCCACACCTCCATTCTATGATTTCACACAACTCCATTCTATGACTTCACACACCTCCATTCTGTGATTTCACACACCTCCATTCTGAGTTCAAACACCTCCGTTCTGTGACTTAACACACCTCCATTCTGTGACTTCACACACCACCATTCTGAGTTCACACACCTCCATTCTGTGACTTCACACACCTCCATTCTGACGTCAAACAGCTCCATTCTATGACTTCACACACCTCCATTTTATGACTTCACACACCTCCATTCTATGACTTAACACACCTTCATTCTTACTTCACAAACATCCATTCTATGACTTCACACACCTCCATTCTATGACTTCACAAACCTCCATTCTATGACTTCACAAACCTCCATTCTATGACTTCACACACCTCAATTCTGTGACTTCACACACCTCCATTATGAATTCACACACATCCATTCTATGACTTCACACACCTCCATTCTGAGTTCACACACCTCCATTCTGTGACTTCACACAACTCTATTCTGACTTCACACAGCTCCATTCTATGACTTCACACACCTCCATTCTGTGACTTCACACACTTCCATTCTATGACTTCACATACCTCCATTGTGACTTCACACAGCTCCATTCTATGAGTTCACACACCTCCATTCTGACTTCACACACCTCCATTCTATGACTTCACACACCTAAATTCTGACTTCACACACCTCCGTTCTATGACTTCACACAACTCCATTCTGACTTCAGACACCTGCATTCTGACTTCACAAACATCAATTCTGTGACTTCACACACCTCCATTCTTTGACTTCACACACCTCCATTGTGAGTTCACACACCTCCATTCTGAATTCACAAACATCAATTCTGTGACTTCACACATCTCCATTCTATGACTTCGCACACCTCCATTGTGAGTTCACACACCTCCATTCTGAATTCACAAACATCAATTCTGTGACTTCACACACCTCCATTCTATGACTTCACACACCTCCATTCTATGACTTCACACACCTCCATTCTATGACTTCACAAACCTCCATTCTGACTTCACACACCTCCATTCTGACTTCAAAAACATCAATTCTGTGACTTCACACACCTCCATTCTATGACTTCATACTCCTCCATTGTATGACTTCACACACCTCCATTCTGTGACTTCACACACTTCCATTCTTTGACTTCACACACCTCCATTTTTTTACTTCACACATCTCCATTGTTAGTTCACACACCTCCATTCTATGACTTCACACACCTCCATTCTGACTTCACAAAGCTCCATTCTATGACTTCACACACCTCCATTCTGTGCCATCACACATTTCCATTTTATGACTTAACACACCTTCATTCTTACTTCACAAACATTCATTCTATGACTTCACACACCTCCAATCTATGACTTTACACACCTCCATTCTGTGACTTCACACACCTCAATTCTGTGACTTCACACACCTACATTATGACTTCACACACCTCCATTCTATGACTTCACACAACTCCATTCTGACTTCAGACACCTCCATTCTATGACTACCACACCTCCATTCTGTGACTTCACACACCACTATTCTATGACTTCACATACCTCCATTGTGACTTCACACACCTCCATTCTATGAGTTCACACACCTCCATTCTGACTTCACACACCTCCATTCTATGACTTCACACAACTCCATTCTGACTTCACACACCTCCATTCTGTGACTTCACACACCTCCATTCTGTGACTTCGCACACCTACATTGTTTGACTTCACACCTCCTTTCTTTGACTTCACACACCTCCATTCCATGACTTCACACACCTCTGCTCTATCAGTTCACACACATCCATTCTATGAGTTCACACACCAACATTTTGACTTCATACACCTCCATTCTATGACTTCACACACCTACATTCTTACTTCAGGAACATCCATTTCATGAATTCACCCACCTCCATTCTATGACTTCACAAACCTCCATTCTATGACTTCACACACCTCCATTCTATGACTTCAGACACCTCCATTCTATGACTTCACAAACCTCCATTCTATGACTTCACTCACCTACATTCTATGACTTCACACACCTCCATTCTTTGACTTCACACACCTCCATTCTATGACTTCACTCACCTCCATTCTGACTTCACACACCTCCATTCTGACTTCACAAACATTAATTCTGTGACTTCACACACCTCCATTCTTTGACTTCACACAACTCCATTGTGAGTACACACACCTCCATTCTGATTTCACAAACTTCAATTCTGTGACTTCACACACATCCATTCTATGACTTCACACACCTCCATTCTATGACTTTACACACCTCCATTCTATGACTTCACACACCTCCATTCTGAGTTCACAAACCTCCATTCTGTGACTTAACGCACTTCCATTCTGTGACTTCACACACCTCCGTTCTGACTTCACACACCTCCATTCTATGACTTCACACACCTCCATTCTGTGACTTCACACACCTCAATTCTGTGACTTCACACACCTCCCTTATGACTTCACACACCTCCATTCTATGACTTCACACACCTCCATTCTATGACTTCACACACCTAGATTCTGTGACTTCACATACCTCCGTTCTGAGTTCACACACCTCAATTCTGTGACTTCACACACCTCCATTCTGACTTCACCCAGCTCCATTCAATGACTTCGCACACCTCCAATCTGACTTCACACAGCTCCACTCTATGCTTTCCCACACCTCCATTCTATGATTTCACACAACTCCATTCTATGACTTCACACACCTCCATTCTGTGATTTCACACACCTCCATTCTGAGTTCAAACACCTCCGTTCTGTGACTTAACACACCTCCATTCTGTGACTTCACACACCACCATTCTGAGTTCACACACCTCTATTCTGTGACTTCACACACCTCCATTCTGACGTCAAACAGCTCCATTCTATGACTTCACACACCTCCATTTTATGACTTCACACACCTCCATTCTATGACTTAACACACCTTCATTCTTACTTCACAAACATCCATTCTATGACTTCACACACCTCCATTCTATGACTTCACAAACCTCCATTCTATGACTTCACAAACCTCCATTCTATGACTTCACACACCTCAATTCTGTGACTTCACACACCTCCATTATGAATTCACACACATCCATTCTATGACTTCACACACCTCCATTCTGAGTTCACACACCTCCATTCTGTGACTTTACACAACTCTATTCTGACTTCACACAGCTCCATTCTATGACTTCACACACCTCCATTCTGTGACTTCACACACTTCCATTCTATGACTTCACATACCTCCATTGTGACTTCACACAGCTCCATTCTATGAGTTCACACACCTCCATTCTGACTTCACACACCTCCATTCTATGACTTCACACACCTAAATTCTGACTTCACACACCTCCGTTCTATGACTTCACACAACTCCATTCTGACTTCAGACACCTCCATTCTATGAGGTCACACACGTGCATTGTGACATCACACACCTCCATTCTATGACTTCACACACCTCCATTCTAACTTCACACACCTGCATTCTGACTTCACAAACATCAATTCTGTGACTTCACACACCTGCATTCTTTGACTTCACACACCTCCATTGTGAGTTCACACACCTCCATTCTGAATTCACAAACATCAATTCTGTGACTTCACACATCTCCATTCTATGACTTCGCACACCTCCATTGTGAGTTCACACACCTCCATTCTGAATTCACAAACATCAATTCTGTGACTTCACACACCTCCATTCTATGACTTCACACACCTCAATCCTATGACTTCACACACCTCCATTCTATGACTTCACAAACCTCCATTCTGACTTCACACACCTCCATTCTGACTTCAAAAACATTAATTCTGTGACTTCACACACCTCCATTCTATGACTTCATACGCCTCCATTGTATGACTTCACACACCTCCATTCTGTGACTTCACACACTTCCATTCTTTGACTTCACACATCTCCATTTTTTGACTTCACACATCTCCATTGTTAGTTCACACACCTCCATTCTATGACTTCACACACCTCCATTCTGACTTCACAAAGCTCCATTCTATGACTTCACACACCTCCATTCTGTGCCATCACACATTTCCATTTTATGACTTAACACACCTTCATTCTTACTTCACAAACATTCATTCTATGACTTCACACACCTCCAATCTATGACTTTACACACCTCCATTCTGAGACTTCACACACCTCAATTCTGTGACTTCACACACCTACATTATGACTTCACACACCTCCATTCTATGACTTCACACACCTCCATTCTGACTTCAGACACCTCCATTCTATGACTTCCACACCTCCATTCTGTGACTTCACACACCACTATTCTATGACTTCACATACCTCCATTGTGACTTCACACACCTCCATTCTATGAGTTCACACACCTCCATTCTGACTTCACACACCTCCATTCTATGACTTCACACAACTCCATTCTGACTTCACACACCTCCATTCTGTGACTTCACACACCTCCATTCTGTGACTTCGCACACCTACATTTTTTGACTTCACACACCTCCATTCTTTGACTTCACACACCTCCATTCCATGACTTCGCACACCTCTGCTCTATCAGTTCACACACATCCATTCTATGAGTTCACACACCAACATTTTGACTTCATACACCTCCATTCTATGACTTCACACACCTACATTCTTACTTCAGGAACATCCATTTTATGAATTCACCCACCTCCATTCTATGACTTCACAAACCTCCATTCTATGACTTCACACACCTCCATTCTATGACTTCACACACCTCCATTCTATGACTTCACAAACCTCCATTCTATGACTTCACACACCTCCATTCTATGACTTCACACACCCCCATTCTTTGACTTCACACACCTCCATTCTATGACTTCACTCACCTCCATTCTGACTTCACACACCTCCATTCTGACTTCACAAACATCAATTCTGTGACTTCACACACCTCCATTCTTTGACTTCACACAACTCCATTGTGAGTACACACACCTCCATTCTGATTTCACAAACATCAATTCTGTGACTTCACACACATCCATTCTATGACTTCACACACCTCCATTCTATGACTTCACAAACTTCCATTCTGACTTCACACACGTCCATTCTGACTTCACAAACATCAATTCTGTGACTTCACACAACTCCATTCTCTGACTTCACACACCTCCATTCTATGACTTCACACACCTCCATTCTATGACTTCACAAACTTCCATTCTTTGACTTCACACACCTCCATTCTTTGACTTCACACATCTCCATTGTGAGTTCACACACCTTCATTCTATGACTTCACACACCTCCATTCTGACTACACAGCTCCATTCTATGACTTCACACACCTCCATTCTGTGCCTTCACACATCTCCATTCTAGGACTTAACACACCTTCATTCTTACATCACAAACATCCATTCTATGACTTCACACACCTCCATTCTATGACTTCTCACACCTCCATTCTATGACTTCACAAACTTCCCTCAGTGACTTCACACATCTCAATTCTGTGACTTCACACACCTACATTATGACCTCACACACCTCCATTCTATGACTTTACACACCTCCATTCTATGACTTCACACACCTCCATTCTGAGTTCACAAACCTCCATTCTGTGACTTAACGCACCTCCATTCTGTGACTTCACACACCTCCGTTCTGACTTCACACACCTCCATTCTATGACTTCACACACCTCCATTCTGTGACTTCACACACCTCAATTCTGTGACTTCACACACCTCCATTCTGTGACTTCACACACCACCATTCTGAGTTCACACATCTCCATTCTGTGACTTCACACACCTCCATTCTGACGTCAAACAACTCCATTCTATGACTTCACACACCTCCATTCTGTGACTTCACACACCTCCATTCTATGACTTAACACACCTTCATTCTTACTTCACAAACAACCAATCTATGACTTCACACACCTCCATTCTATGACTTCACACACCTCCATTCTATGACTTCACAAACCTACATTCTATGACTTCACACACCTCAATTCTGTGACTTCACACACCTCCATTATGAATTCACACACATCCATTCTATGACTTCACACACCTCCATTCTATGACTTCACACACCTTCATTCTGTGACTTCACACACCTCCATTCTGAGTTCACACACCTCCATTCTGTGACTTCACACAACTCTATTCTGACTTCACACAGCTCCATTCTATGACTTCACACACCTCCATTCTGTGACTTCACACACCTCCATTCTATGACTTCACAAAGCTCCATTGTGACTTCACACAGCTCCATTCTATGAGTTCACACACCTCCATTCTGACTTCACACACCTCCATTCTATGACTTCACACACCTCCATTCTGACTTCACACACCTCCGTTCTATGACTTCACACAACTCCATTCTGACTTCAGACACCTCCATTCTATGAGGTCACACACGTGCATTGTGACATCATACACCTCCATTCTATGACTTCACACACCTACATTCTAACTTCTCACACCTCCATTCTGACTTCACAAACATCAATTCTGTGACTTCACACACCTGCATTCTTTGACTTCACACACATCCATTGTGAGTTCACACACCTCCATTCTGAATTCACAAACATCAATTCTGTGACTTCACACAACTCCTTTCTATGACTTCACACACCTCCATTGTGAGTTCACACACCTCCATTCTGAATTCACAAACATCAATTCTGTGACTTCACACACCTCCATTCTATGACTTCACACACCTCCATTCTATGACTTCACACACCTCCATTTTATGACTTCACAAACCTCCATTCTGACTTCACACACCTCCATTCTATGACTTCATACGCCTCCATTCTATGACTTCACACACCTCCATTCTGTGACTTCACACACTTCCATTCTTTGACTTCACACACCTCCATTTTTTGACTTCACATATCTCCATTGTTAGTTCACACACTTCCATTCTATGACTTCACACACCTCCATTCTGACTTCCCAAAGCTCCATTCTATGACTTCACACACCTCCATTCTGTGCCTTCACACATTTCCATTTTATGACTTAACACACCTTCATTCTTACTTCACAAACATTCATTCTATGACTTCACACACCTACATTCTATGACTTCACACACCTCCATTCTATGACTTTACACACCTCCATTCTGTGACTTCACACACCTCAATGCTGTGACTTCACACACCTACATTATGACCTCACACACCTCCATTCTATGACTTCACACACCTCCATTCTGAGTTCACAAACCTCCATTCTGTGACTTAACGCACCTCCATTCTGTGACTTCGCACAACTCCGTTCTGTCTTCACACACCTCCATTCTATGACTTCACACACCTCCATTCTGTGACTTCACACACCTCAATTCTGTGACTTCACACACGTCCCTTATGACTTCACACACCTCCATTGTATGACTTCACACACCTCCATTCTATGACTTCACACACCTAGATTCTGTGACTTCACACACCTCCGTTCTGAGTTCACACACCTCAATTCTGTGACTTCACACACCTCCATTCTGACTTCACCCAGCTCCATTCAATGACTTCGCACACCTCCAATCTGACTTCACACAGCTCCACTCTGTGCTTTCCCACACCTCCATTCTATGATTTCACACACCTACATTCTATGACTTCACACACCTCCATTCTGTGATTTCACACACCTCCATTCTGAGTTCAAACACCTCCGTTCTGTGACTTAACACAGCTCCATTCTGTGACTTCACACACCACCATTCTGAGTTCACACACCTCCATTCTGTGACTACACACACCTCCATTCCGACGTCAAACAGCTCCATTCTATGACTTCACACACCTCCATTCTGTGCCTTCACACACCTCCATTCTATGACTTAACACACCTTCATTCTTTCTTCACAAACATCCATTCTATGACTTCACAAACCTCCATTCTATGACTTCACACACCTCCATTCTATGACTTCACAAACCTCCATTCTATGACTTCACACACCTCAATTCTGTGACTTCACACACCTCCATTATGAATTCACACACATCCATTCTATGACTTCACACACCTCCTTTCTATGACTTCACACACCTTCATTCTGTGACTTCACACACCTCCATTCTGAGTTCACACACCTCCATTCTGTGACTTCACACAACTCTATTCTGACTTCACACAGCTCCATTCTATGACTTCACACACCTCCATTCTGTGACTTCACACATCTCCATTCTATAACTTCACATACCTCCATTCTGTGACTTCATACAGCTCCATTCTATGAGTTCACACACCTCCATTCTGACTTCACACACCTCCATTCTATGACTTCACACACCTCCATTCTGACTTCACAGACCTCCGTTCTATGACTTCACACAACTCCATTCTGACTTCAGACACCTCAATTCTATGAGGTCACACACGTGCATTGTGACATCACACACCTCCATTCTATGACTTCACACACCTCCATTCTAACTTCACACACCTCCATTCTGACTTCACAAACATCAATTCTGTGACTTCACAAACCTCCATTCTTTGACTTCACACACCTCCATTGTGAGTTCACAAACCTCCATTCTGAATTCACAAACATCAATTCTGTGACTTCACACACCTCCATTCTATGACTTCACAAACCTCCATTCTATGACTTCACACACCTCAATTCTGTGACTTCACACACCTCCATTATGAATTCACACACATCCATTCTATGACTTCACACACCTCCTTTCTATGACTTCACACACCTTCATTCTGTGACTTCACACACCTCCATTCTGAGTTCACACACCTCCATTCTGTGACTTCACACAACTCTATTCTGACTTCACACAGCTCCATTCTATGACTTCACACACCTCCATTCTGTGACTTCACACATCTCCATTCTATAACTTCACATAGCTCCATTCTGTGACTTCATACAGCTCCATTCTATGAGTTCACACACCTCCATTCTGACTTCACACACCTCCATTCTATGACTTCACACACCTCCATTCTGACTTCACAGACCTCCGTTCTATGACTTCACACAACTCCATTCTGACTTCAGACACCTCAATTCTATGAGGTCACACACGTGCATTGTGACATCACACACCTCCATTCTATGACTTCACACACCTCCATTCTAACTTCACACACCTCCATTCTGACTTCACAAACATCAATTCTGTGACTTCACACACCTCCATTCTTTGACTTCACACACCTCCATTGTGAGTTCACAAACCTCCATTCTGAATTCACAAACATCAATTCTGTGACTTCACACACCTCCATTCTATGACTTCACACACCTCCATTCTATGACTTCACAAACTTCCATTCTTTGACTTCACACACCTCCATTCTTTGACTGCACACATCTCCATTGTGAGTTCACACACCTTCATTCTATGACTTCACACACCTCCATTCTGACTACACAGCTCCATTCTATGACTTCACACACCTCCATTCTGTGCCTTCAGACACCTCCATTCTATGACTTAACACACATTCATTTTTACTTCACAAACATCCATTCTATGACTTCACACACCTCCATTCTATGACTTCACACACCTCCATTCTATGACTTCACAAACCTCCATTCTATGACTTCACACACCTCAATTCTGTGACTTCACACACCTCCAATATGAATTCACACACATCCATTCTATGACTTCACACACCTCCATTCTATGACTTCACACACCTTCATTCTGTGACTTCACACACCTCCATTCTGAGTTCACACACCTCCATTCTGTGACTTCCCACAACTCTATTCTGACTTCACACAGCTCCATTCTATGACTTCACACACCTCCATTCTGTGACTTCACACACCTCCATTCTATGACTTCACATACCTCCATTGTGACTTCACACAGCTCCATTCTATGAGTTCACACTCCTCCATTCTGACTTCACACACCACCATTCTATGACTTCACACACCTCCATTCTGACTTCAGACACCTCCATTCTATGAGGTCACACACGTGCATTGTGACATCACACACCTCCATTCTATGACTTCACACACCTCCATTCTAACTTCACACACCTCCATTCTGACTTCACAAACATCAATTCTGTGACTTCACACACCTCCATTCTTTGACTTCACACACCTCCATTGTGAGTTCACACACCTCCATTCTGAATTCACAAACATCAATTCTGTGACTTCACACACCTCCATTCTATGACATCAAACACCTCCATTCTATGACTTCACACACCTCCATTCTATGACTTCACAAACCTCCATTCTGACTTCACACACCTCCATTCTGACTTCACAAACATCAATTCTATGACTTCACACACCTCCATTCTATGACTTCATACGCCTCCATTGTATGACTTCACACACCTCCATTCTGTGACTTCACACACTTACATTCTTTGACTTCACACACCTCCATTTTTTGACTTCACACATCTCCATTGTTAGTTCACACACCTCCATTCTATGACTTCACACACCTCCATTCTGACTTCACAAAGCTCCATTCTATGACTTCACACACCTCCATTCTGTGCCTTCACACATTTCCATTTTATGACTTAACACACCTTCATTCTTACTTCACAAACATTCATTCTATGACTTCACACACCTCCATTCTATGACTTCACACACCTCCAATCTATGACTTTACACACCTCCATTCTGTGACTTCACACACCTCAATTCTGTGACTTCACACACCTACATTATGACTTCACACACCTCCATTCTATGACTTCCACACCTCCATTCTGTGACTTCACACACCACTATTCTATGACTTCACATACCTCCATTGTGACTTCACACACCTCCATTCTATGAGTTCACACACCTGAATTATGACTTCACACACCTCCATTCTATGACTTCACTCACCTCCATTCTGACTTCACACACCTCGATTCTGTGACTTCACACACCTCCATTCTGTGACTTCGCACACCTACATTGTTTGACTTCACACACCTCCATTCTTTGACTTCACACACCTCCATTCCATGACTTCACACTCCTCTACTCTATCAGTTCACACACATCCATTCTATGAGTTCACACACCAACATTTTGACTTCATACACCTCCATTCTATGACTTCACACACCTACATTCTTACCTCAGGAACATCCATTTTATGAATTCAACCACCTCCATTCTATGACTTCACACACCTCCATTCTATGACTTCACACACCTCCATTCTATGACTTCACACACCTCCATTCTATGACTTCACACACCTCCATACTGTGACTTCACACACCTCCATTCTATGAGTTCACACACCTGAATTATGACTTCACACACCTCCATTCTATGACTTCACTCACCTCCATTCTGACTTCACACACCTCCATTCTGACTTCACAAACATCAATTCTGTGACTTCACACACCTCCATTCTTTGACTTCACACAACTCCATTGTGAGTACACACACCTCCATTCTGACTTCACAAACATCAATTCTGTGACTTCACACACATCCATTCTACGACTTCACACACCTCCATTCTATGACTTCACAAACTTCCATTCTGACTTCACACACGTCCATTCTGACCTCACAAACATCAATTCTGTGACTTCACACAACTCCATTCTCTGACTTCACACACCTCCATTCTATGACTTCACACACCTCCATTCTATGACTTCACAAACTTCCATTCTTTGACTTCACACACCTCCATTCTTTGACTTCACACATCTCCATTGTGAGTTCACACACCTTCATTCTATGACTTCACACACCTCCATTCTGACTACACAGCTCCATTCTATGACTTCACACACCTCCATTCTGTGCCTTCACACATCTCCATTCTAGGACTTAACACACCTTCATTCTTACTTCACAAACATCCATTCTCTGACTTCACACACCTCCATTCTATGACTTCACACACCTCCATTCTATGACTTCACAAACCTCCATTCAGTGACTTCACATATCTCAATTCTGTGACTTCACACACTTACATTATGACCTCACACACCTCCATTCTATGACTTTACACACCTCCATTCTATGACTTCACACACCTCCATTCAGAGTTCACAAACCTCCATTCTGTGACTTAACGCACCTCCATTCTGTGACTTCACACACCTCCGTTCTGACTTCACACACCTCCATTCTATGACTTCACACACCTCCATTCTGTGACTTCACACACCTCAATTCTGTGACTTCACACACCTCCCTTATAACTTCACACACCTCCATTTTATGACTTCACACACCTCCATTCTATGACTTCACACACCTAGATTCTGTGACTTCACACACCTTCGTTCTGAGTTCACACACCTCAATTCTGTGACTTCACACACCTCCATTCTGACTTCACCCAGCTCCATTCAATGACTTCGCACACCTCCAATCTGACTTCACACAGCTCCACTCTATGCTTTCCCACACCTCCATTCTGTGATTTCACACACCTCCATTCTGAGTTCAAACACCTCCGTTCTGTGACTTAACACACCTCCATTCTGTGACTTCACACACCACCATTCTCAGTTCACACACCTCCATTCTGTGACTTCACACACCTCCATTCTGACGTCAAACAGCTCCATTCTATGACTTCACACACCTCCATTCTGTGACTTCACACACCTCCATTCTATGACTTAACACACCTTCATTCTTACTTCACAAACATCCATTCTATGACTTCACACACCTCCATTCTATGACTTCACAAACCTCCATTCTATGACTTCACACACCTCAATTCTGTGACTTCACACACCTCCATTATGAATTCACACACATCCATTCTATGACTTCACACACCTCCATTCTATGACTTCACACACCTTCATTCTGTGACTTCACACACCTCCATTCTGAGTTCACACACCTCCATTCTGTGACTTCACACAACTCTATTCTGACTTCACACAGCTCCATTCTATGACTTCACACACCTCCATTCTGTGACTTCACACACTTCCATTCTATGACTTCACATACCTCCATTGTGACTTCACACAGCTCCATTCTATGAGTTCACACACCTCCATTCTGACTTCACACACCTCCATTCTATGACTTCACACACCTAAATTCTGACTTCACACACCTCCGTTCTATGACTTCACACAACTCCATTCTGACTTCAGACACCTCCATTCTATGAGGTCACACACGTGCATTGTGACATCATACACCTCCATTCTATGACTTCACACACCTACATTCTAACTTCTCACACCTCCATTCTGACTTCACAAACATCAATTCTGTGACTTCACACACCTGCATTCTTTGACTTCACACACATCCATTGTGAGTTCACACACCTCCATTCTGAATTCACAAACATCAATTCTGTGACTTCACACAACTCCTTTCTATGACTTCACACACCTCCATTGTGAGTTCACACACCTCCATTCTGAATTCACAAACATCAGTTCTGTGACTTCACACACCTCCATTCTATGACTTCACACACCTCCATTCTATGACTTCACACACCTCCATTTTATGACTTCACAAACCTCCATTCTGACTTCACACACCTCCATTCTATGACTTCATACGCCTCCATTCTATGACTTCACACACCTCCATTCTGTGACTTCACACACTTCCATTCTTTGACTTCACACACCTCCATTTTTTGACTTCACATATCTCCATTGTTAGTTCACACACTTCCATTCTATGACTTCACACACCTCCATTCTGACTTCCCAAAGCTCCATTCTATGACTTCACACACCTCCATTCTGTGCCTTCACACATTTCCATTTTATGACTTAACACACCTTCATTCTTACTTCACAAACATTCATTCTATGACTTCACACACCTACATTCTATGACTTCACACACCTCCATTCTATGACTTTACACACCTCCATTCTGTGACTTCACACACCTCAATGCTGTGACTTCACACACCTACATTATGACCTCACACACCTCCATTCTATGACTTCACACACCTCCATTCTGAGTTCACAAACCTCCATTCTGTGACTTAACGCACCTCCATTCTGTGACTTCGCACAACTCCGTTCTGTCTTCACACACCTCCATTCTATGACTTCACACACCTCCATTCTGTGACTTCACACACCTCAATTCTGTGACTTCACACACGTCCCTTATGACTTCACACACCTCCATTGTATGACTTCACACACCTCCATTCTATGACTTCACACACCTAGATTCTGTGACTTCACACACCTCCGTTCTGAGTTCACACACCTCAATTCTGTGACTTCACACACCTCCATTCTGACTTCACCCAGCTCCATTCAATGACTTCGCACACCTCCAATCTGACTTCACACAGCTCCACTCTGTGCTTTCCCACACCTCCATTCTATGATTTCACACACCTACATTCTATGACTTCACACACCTCCATTCTGTGATTTCACACACCTCCATTCTGAGTTCAAACACCTCCGTTCTGTGACTTAACACAGCTCCATTCTGTGACTTCACACACCACCATTCTGAGTTCACACACCTCTATTCTGTGACTACACACACCTCCATTCCGACGTCAAACAGCTCCATTCTATGACTTCACACACCTCCATTCTGTGCCTTCACACACCTCCATTCTATGACTTAACACACCTTCATTCTTTCTTCACAAACATCCATTCTATGACTTCACAAACCTCCATTCTATGACTTCACACACCTCCATTCTATGACTTCACAAACCTCCATTCTATGACTTCACACACCTCAATTCTGTGACTTCACACACCTCCATTATGAATTCACACACATCCATTCTATGACTTCACACACCTCCTTTCTATGACTTCACACACCTTCATTCTGTGACTTCACACACCTCCATTCTGAGTTCACACACCTCCATTCTGTGACTTCACACAACTCTATTCTGACTTCACACAGCTCCATTCTATGACTTCACACACCTCCATTCTGTGACTTCACACATCTCCATTCTATAACTTCACATACCTCCATTCTGTGACTTCATACAGCTCCATTCTATGAGTTCACACACCTCCATTCTGACTTCACACACCTCCATTCTATGACTTCACACACCTCCATTCTGACTTCACAGACCTCCGTTCTATGACTTCACACAACTCCATTCTGACTTCAGACACCTCAATTCTATGAGGTCACACACGTGCATTGTGACATCACACACCTCCATTCTATGACTTCACACACCTCCATTCTAACTTCACACACCTCCATTCTGACTTCACAAACATCAATTCTGTGACTTCACAAACCTCCATTCTTTGACTTCACACACCTCCATTGTGAGTTCACAAACCTCCATTCTGAATTCACAAACATCAATTCTGTGACTTCACACACCTCCATTCTATGACTTCACAAACCTCCATTCTATGACTTCACACACCTCAATTCTGTGACTTCACACACCTCCATTATGAATTCACACACATCCATTCTATGACTTCACACACCTCCTTTCTATGACTTCACACACCTTCATTCTGTGACTTCACACACCTCCATTCTGAGTTCACACACCTCCATTCTGTGACTTCACACAACTCTATTCTGACTTCACACAGCTCCATTCTATGACTTCACACACCTCCATTCTGTGACTTCACACATCTCCATTCTATAACTTCACATAGCTCCATTCTGTGACTTCATACAGCTCCATTCTATGAGTTCACACACCTCCATTCTGACTTCACACACCTCCATTCTATGACTTCACACACCTCCATTCTGACTTCACAGACCTCCGTTCTATGACTTCACACAACTCCATTCTGACTTCAGACACCTCAATTCTATGAGGTCACACACGTGCATTGTGACATCACACACCTCCATTCTATGACTTCACACACCTCCATTCTAACTTCACACACCTCCATTCTGACTTCACAAACATCAATTCTGTGACTTCACACACCTCCATTCTTTGACTTCACACACCTCCATTGTGAGTTCACAAACCTCCATTCTGAATTCACAAACATCAATTCTGTGACTTCACACACCTCCATTCTATGACTTCACACACCTCCATTCTATGACTTCACAAACTTCCATTCTTTGACTTCACACACCTCCATTCTTTGACTGCACACATCTCCATTGTGAGTTCACACACCTTCATTCTATGACTTCACACACCTCCATTCTGACTACACAGCTCCATTCTATGACTTCACACACCTCCATTCTGTGCCTTCAGACACCTCCATTCTATGACTTAACACACATTCATTTTTACTTCACAAACATCCATTCTATGACTTCACACACCTCCATTCTATGACTTCACACACCTCCATTCTATGACTTCACAAACCTCCATTCTATGACTTCACACACCTCAATTCTGTGACTTCACACACCTCCAATATGAATTCACACACATCCATTCTATGACTTCACACACCTCCATTCTATGACTTCACACACCTTCATTCTGTGACTTCACACACCTCCATTCTGAGTTCACACACCTCCATTCTGTGACTTCCCACAACTCTATTCTGACTTCACACAGCTCCATTCTATGACTTCACACACCTCCATTCTGTGACTTCACACACCTCCATTCTATGACTTCACATACCTCCATTGTGACTTCACACAGCTCCATTCTATGAGTTCACACACCTCCATTCTGACTTCACACACCACCATTCTATGACTTCACACACCTCCATTCTGACTTCAGACACCTCCATTCTATGAGGTCACACACGTGCATTGTGACATCACACACCTCCATTCTATGACTTCACACACCTCCATTCTAACTTCACACACCTCCATTCTGACTTCACAAACATCAATTCTGTGACTTCACACACCTCCATTCTTTGACTTCACACACCTCCATTGTGAGTTCACACACCTCCATTCTGAATTCACAAACATCAATTCTGTGACTTCACACACCTCCATTCTATGACATCAAACACCTCCATTCTATGACTTCACACACCTCCATTCTATGACTTCACAAACCTCCATTCTGACTTCACACACCTCCATTCTGACTTCACAAACATCAATTCTATGACTTCACACACCTCCATTCTATGACTTCATACGCCTCCATTGTATGACTTCACACACCTCCATTCTGTGACTTCACACACTTACATTCTTTGACTTCACACACCTCCATTTTTTGACTTCACACATCTCCATTGTTAGTTCACACACCTCCATTCTATGACTTCACACACCTCCATTCTGACTTCACAAAGCTCCATTCTATGACTTCACACACCTCCATTCTGTGCCTTCACACATTTCCATTTTATGACTTAACACACCTTCATTCTTACTTCACAAACATTCATTCTATGACTTCACACACCTCCATTCTATGACTTCACACACCTCCAATCTATGACTTTACACACCTCCATTCTGTGACTTCACACACCTCAATTCTGTGACTTCACACACCTACATTATGACTTCACACACCTCCATTCTATGACTTCACACACCTCCATTCTGACTTCACACACCTCCATTCTATGACTTCCACACCTCCATTCTGTGACTTCACACACCACTATTCTATGACTTCACATACCTCCATTGTGACTTCACACACCTCCATTCTATGAGTTCACACACCTGAATTATGACTTCACACACCTCCATTCTATGACTTCACTCACCTCCATTCTGACTTCACACACCTCGATTCTGTGACTTCACACACCTCCATTCTGTGACTTCGCACACCTACATTGTTTGACTTCACACACCTCCATTCTTTGACTTCACACACCTCCATTCCATGACTTCACACTCCTCTACTCTATCAGTTCACACACATCCATTCTATGAGTTCACACACCAACATTTTGACTTCATACACCTCCATTCTATGACTTCACACACCTACATTCTTACCTCAGGAACATCCATTTTATGAATTCAACCACCTCCATTCTATGACTTCACACACCTCCATTCTATGACTTCACACACCTCCATTCTATGACTTCACACACCTCCATTCTATGACTTCACACACCTCCATACTGTGACTTCACACACCTCCATTCTATGAGTTCACACACCTGAATTATGACTTCACACACCTCCATTCTATGACTTCACTCACCTCCATTCTGACTTCACACACCTCCATTCTGACTTCACAAACATCAATTCTGTGACTTCACACACCTCCATTCTTTGACTTCACACAACTCCATTGTGAGTACACACACCTCCATTCTGACTTCACAAACATCAATTCTGTGACTTCACACACATCCATTCTACGACTTCACACACCTCCATTCTATGACTTCACAAACTTCCATTCTGACTTCACACACGTCCATTCTGACCTCACAAACATCAATTCTGTGACTTCACACAACTCCATTCTCTGACTTCACACACCTCCATTCTATGACTTCACACACCTCCATTCTATGACTTCACAAACTTCCATTCTTTGACTTCACACACCTCCATTCTTTGACTTCACACATCTCCATTGTGAGTTCACACACCTTCATTCTATGACTTCACACACCTCCATTCTGACTACACAGCTCCATTCTATGACTTCACACACCTCCATTCTGTGCCTTCACACATCTCCATTCTAGGACTTAACACACCTTCATTCTTACTTCACAAACATCCATTCTCTGACTTCACACACCTCCATTCTATGACTTCACACACCTCCATTCTATGACTTCACAAACCTCCATTCAGTGACTTCACATATCTCAATTCTGTGACTTCACACACTTACATTATGACCTCACACACCTCCATTCTATGACTTTACACACCTCCATTCTATGACTTCACACACCTCCATTCAGAGTTCACAAACCTCCATTCTGTGACTTAACGCACCTCCATTCTGTGACTTCACACACCTCCGTTCTGACTTCACACACCTCCATTCTATGACTTCACACACCTCCATTCTGTGACTTCACACACCTCAATTCTGTGACTTCACACACCTCCCTTATAACTTCACACACCTCCATTTTATGACTTCACACACCTCCATTCTATGACTTCACACACCTAGATTCTGTGACTTCACACACCTTCGTTCTGAGTTCACACACCTCAATTCTGTGACTTCACACACCTCCATTCTGACTTCACCCAGCTCCATTCAATGACTTCGCACACCTCCAATCTGACTTCACACAGCTCCACTCTATGCTTTCCCACACCTCCATTCTGTGATTTCACACACCTCCATTCTGAGTTCAAACACCTCCGTTCTGTGACTTAACACACCTCCATTCTGTGACTTCACACACCACCATTCTCAGTTCACACACCTCCATTCTGTGACTTCACACACCTCCATTCTGACGTCAAACAGCTCCATTCTATGACTTCACACACCTCCATTCTGTGACTTCACACACCTCCATTCTATGACTTAACACACCTTCATTCTTACTTCACAAACATCCATTCTATGACTTCACACACCTCCATTCTATGACTTCACAAACCTCCATTCTATGACTTCACACACCTCAATTCTGTGACTTCACACACCTCCATTATGAATTCACACACATCCATTCTATGACTTCACACACCTCCATTCTATGACTTCACACACCTTCATTCTGTGACTTCACACACCTCCATTCTGAGTTCACACACCTCCATTCTGTGACTTCACACAACTCTATTCTGACTTCACACAGCTCCATTCTATGACTTCACACACCTCCATTCTGTGACTTCACACACTTCCATTCTATGACTTCACATACCTCCATTGTGACTTCACACAGCTCCATTCTATGAGTTCACACACCTCCATTCTGACTTCACACACCTCCATTCTATGACTTCACACACCTAAATTCTGACTTCACACACCTCCGTTCTATGACTTCACACAACTCCATTCTGACTTCAGACACCTCCATTCTATGAGGTCACACACGTGCATTGTGACATCACACACCTCCATTCTATGACTTCACACACCTCCATTCTAACTTCACACACCTGCATTCTGACTTCACAAACATCAATTCTGTGACTTCACACACCTGCATTCTTTGACTTCACACACATCCATTGTGAGTTCACACACCTCCATTCTGAATTCACAAACATCAATTCTGTGACTTCACACACCTCCATTCTATGACTTCACACACCTCCATTGTGAGTTCACACACCTCCATTCTGAATTCACAAACATCAATTCTGTGACTTCACACACCTCTATTCTATGACTTCACACACCTCCATTCTATGACTTCACACACCTCCATTCTGACTTCACAAACATCAATTCTGTGACTTCACACACCTCCATTCTATGACTTCATACGCCTCCATTGTATGACTTCACACACCTCCATTCTGTGACTTCACACACTTCCATTCTTTGACTTCACACACCTCCACTTTTTGACTTCACACATCTCCATTGTTAGTTCACACACCTCCATTCTATGACTTCACACACCTCCATTCTGACTTCACAAAGCTCAATTCTATTACTTCACACACCTCCATTCTGTGCCTTCACACACCTCCATTCTATGACTTCACACACCTCCATTCTATGACTTTATACACCTCCATTCTGTGACTTCACACACCTCAATTCTGTGACTTCACACACCTATATTATGACCTCACACACCTCCATTCTATGACTTCACACACCCCCATTCTGAGTTCAAAAACCTCCATTCTGTGACTTAACGCACCTCCATTCTGTGACTTCACACACCTCCGTTCTGACTTCACACACCTCCATTCTATGACTTCACACACCTCCATTCTGTGACTTCACACACCTCTATTCTGTGACTTCACACACCTCCATTCTATGACTTTACACACCTCTATTCTGTGACTTCACACACCTCAATTCTGTGACTTCACACACCTATATTATGACCTCACACACCTCCATTCTATGACTTCACACACCTCCATTCTGAGTTCAAAAACCTCCATTCTGTGACTTAACGCACCTCCATTCTGAGACTTCACACATCTCCATTCTATAACTTCACATAGCTCCATTCTGTGACTTCATACAGCTCCATTCTATGAGTTCACACACCTCCATTCTGACTTCACACACCTCCATTCTATGACTTCACACACCTCCATTCTGACTTCACAGACCTCCGTTCTATGACTTCACACAACTCCATTCTGACTTCAGACACCTCAATTCTATGAGGTCACACACGTGCATTGTGACATCACACACCTCCATTCTATGACTTCACACACCTCCATTCTAACTTCACACACCTCCATTCTGACTTCACAAACATCAATTCTGTGACTTCACACACCTCCATTCTTTGACTTCACACACCTCCATTGTGAGTTCACAAACCTCCATTCTGAATTCACAAACATCAATTCTGTGACTTCACACACCTCCATTCTATGACTTCACACACCTCCATTCTATGACTTCACAAACTTCCATTCTTTGACTTCACACACCTCCATTCTTTGACTGCACACATCTCCATTGTGAGTTCACACACCTTCATTCTATGACTTCACACACCTCCATTCTGACTACACAGCTCCATTCTATGACTTCACACACCTCCATTCTGTGCCTTCAGACACCTCCATTCTATGACTTAACACACATTCATTTTTACTTCACAAACATCCATTCTATGACTTCACACACCTCCATTCTATGACTTCACACACCTCCATTCTATGACTTCACAAACCTCCATTCTATGACTTCACACACCTCAATTCTGTGACTTCACACACCTCCAATATGAATTCACACACATCCATTCTATGACTTCACACACCTCCATTCTATGACTTCACACACCTTCATTCTGTGACTTCACACACCTCCATTCTGAGTTCACACACCTCCATTCTGTGACTTCCCACAACTCTATTCTGACTTCACACAGCTCCATTCTATGACTTCACACACCTCCATTCTGTGACTTCACACACCTCCATTCTATGACTTCACATACCTCCATTGTGACTTCACACAGCTCCATTCTATGAGTTCACACACCTCCATTCTGACTTCACACACCACCATTCTATGACTTCACACACCTCCATTCTGACTTCAGACACCTCCATTCTATGAGGTCACACACGTGCATTGTGACATCACACACCTCCATTCTATGACTTCACACACCTCCATTCTAACTTCACACACCTCCATTCTGACTTCACAAACATCAATTCTGTGACTTCACACACCTCCATTCTTTGACTTCACACACCTCCATTGTGAGTTCACACACCTCCATTCTGAATTCACAAACATCAATTCTGTGACTTCACACACCTCCATTCTATGACATCAAACACCTCCATTCTATGACTTCACACACCTCCATTCTATGACTTCACAAACCTCCATTCTGACTTCACACACCTCCATTCTGACTTCACAAACATCAATTCTATGACTTCACACACCTCCATTCTATGACTTCATACGCCTCCATTGTATGACTTCACACACCTCCATTCTGTGACTTCACACACTTACATTCTTTGACTTCACACACCTCCATTTTTTGACTTCACACATCTCCATTGTTAGTTCACACACCTCCATTCTATGACTTCACACACCTCCATTCTGACTTCACAAAGCTCCATTCTATGACTTCACACACCTCCATTCTGTGCCTTCACACATTTCCATTTTATGACTTAACACACCTTCATTCTTACTTCACAAACATTCATTCTATGACTTCACACACCTCCATTCTATGACTTCACACACCTCCAATCTATGACTTTACACACCTCCATTCTGTGACTTCACACACCTCAATTCTGTGACTTCACACACCTACATTATGACTTCACACACCTCCATTCTATGACTTCACACACCTCCATTCTGACTTCACACACCTCCATTCTATGACTTCCACACCTCCATTCTGTGACTTCACACACCACTATTCTATGACTTCACATACCTCCATTGTGACTTCACACACCTCCATTCTATGAGTTCACACACCTGAATTATGACTTCACACACCTCCATTCTATGACTTCACTCACCTCCATTCTGACTTCACACACCTCGATTCTGTGACTTCACACACCTCCATTCTGTGACTTCGCACACCTACATTGTTTGACTTCACACACCTCCATTCTTTGACTTCACACACCTCCATTCCATGACTTCACACTCCTCTACTCTATCAGTTCACACACATCCATTCTATGAGTTCACACACCAACATTTTGACTTCATACACCTCCATTCTATGACTTCACACACCTACATTCTTACCTCAGGAACATCCATTTTATGAATTCAACCACCTCCATTCTATGACTTCACACACCTCCATTCTATGACTTCACACACCTCCATTCTATGACTTCACACACCTCCATTCTATGACTTCACACACCTCCATACTGTGACTTCACACACCTCCATTCTATGAGTTCACACACCTGAATTATGACTTCACACACCTCCATTCTATGACTTCACTCACCTCCATTCTGACTTCACACACCTCCATTCTGACTTCACAAACATCAATTCTGTGACTTCACACACCTCCATTCTTTGACTTCACACAACTCCATTGTGAGTACACACACCTCCATTCTGACTTCACAAACATCAATTCTGTGACTTCACACACATCCATTCTACGACTTCACACACCTCCATTCTATGACTTCACAAACTTCCATTCTGACTTCACACACGTCCATTCTGACCTCACAAACATCAATTCTGTGACTTCACACAACTCCATTCTCTGACTTCACACACCTCCATTCTATGACTTCACACACCTCCATTCTATGACTTCACAAACTTCCATTCTTTGACTTCACACACCTCCATTCTTTGACTTCACACATCTCCATTGTGAGTTCACACACCTTCATTCTATGACTTCACACACCTCCATTCTGACTACACAGCTCCATTCTATGACTTCACACACCTCCATTCTGTGCCTTCACACATCTCCATTCTAGGACTTAACACACCTTCATTCTTACTTCACAAACATCCATTCTCTGACTTCACACACCTCCATTCTATGACTTCACACACCTCCATTCTATGACTTCACAAACCTCCATTCAGTGACTTCACATATCTCAATTCTGTGACTTCACACACTTACATTATGACCTCACACACCTCCATTCTATGACTTTACACACCTCCATTCTATGACTTCACACACCTCCATTCAGAGTTCACAAACCTCCATTCTGTGACTTAACGCACCTCCATTCTGTGACTTCACACACCTCCGTTCTGACTTCACACACCTCCATTCTATGACTTCACACACCTCCATTCTGTGACTTCACACACCTCAATTCTGTGACTTCACACACCTCCCTTATAACTTCACACACCTCCATTTTATGACTTCACACACCTCCATTCTATGACTTCACACACCTAGATTCTGTGACTTCACACACCTTCGTTCTGAGTTCACACACCTCAATTCTGTGACTTCACACACCTCCATTCTGACTTCACCCAGCTCCATTCAATGACTTCGCACACCTCCAATCTGACTTCACACAGCTCCACTCTATGCTTTCCCACACCTCCATTCTGTGATTTCACACACCTCCATTCTGAGTTCAAACACCTCCGTTCTGTGACTTAACACACCTCCATTCTGTGACTTCACACACCACCATTCTCAGTTCACACACCTCCATTCTGTGACTTCACACACCTCCATTCTGACGTCAAACAGCTCCATTCTATGACTTCACACACCTCCATTCTGTGACTTCACACACCTCCATTCTATGACTTAACACACCTTCATTCTTACTTCACAAACATCCATTCTATGACTTCACACACCTCCATTCTATGACTTCACAAACCTCCATTCTATGACTTCACACACCTCAATTCTGTGACTTCACACACCTCCATTATGAATTCACACACATCCATTCTATGACTTCACACACCTTCATTCTGTGACTTCACACACCTCCATTCTGAGTTCACACACCTCCATTCTGTGACTTCACACAACTCTATTCTGACTTCACACAGCTCCATTCTATGACTTCACACACCTCCATTCTGTGACTTCACACACTTCCATTCTATGACTTCACATACCTCCATTGTGACTTCACACAGCTCCATTCTATGAGTTCACACACCTCCATTCTGACTTCACACACCTCCATTCTATGACTTCACACACCTAAATTCTGACTTCACACACCTCCGTTCTATGACTTCACACAACTCCATTCTGACTTCAGACACCTCCATTCTATGAGGTCACACACGTGCATTGTGACATCACACACCTCCATTCTATGACTTCACACACCTCCATTCTAACTTCACACACCTGCATTCTGACTTCACAAACATCAATTCTGTGACTTCACACACCTGCATTCTTTGACTTCACACACATCCATTGTGAGTTCACACACCTCCATTCTGAATTCACAAACATCAATTCTGTGACTTCACACACCTCCATTCTATGACTTCACACACCTCCATTGTGAGTTCACACACCTCCATTCTGAATTCACAAACATCAATTCTGTGACTTCACACACCTCCATTCTATGACTTCACACACCTCCATTCTATGACTTCACACACCTCCATTCTGACTTCACAAACATCAATTCTGTGACTTCACACACCTCCATTCTATGACTTCATACGCCTCCATTGTATGACTTCACACACCTCCATTCTGTGACTTCACACACTTCCATTCTTTGACTTCACACACCTCCACTTTTTGACTTCACACATCTCCATTGTTAGTTCACACACCTCCATTCTATGACTTCACACACCTCCATTCTGACTTCACAAAGCTCAATTCTATTACTTCACACACCTCCATTCTGTGCCTTCACACACCTCCATTCTATGACTTCACACACCTCCATTCTATGACTTTATACACCTCCATTCTGTGACTTCACACACCTCAATTCTGTGACTTCACACACCTATATTATGACCTCACACACCTCCATTCTATGACTTCACACACCCCCATTCTGAGTTCAAAAACCTCCATTCTGTGACTTAACGCACCTCCATTCTGTGACTTCACACACCTCCGTTCTGACTTCACACACCTCCATTCTATGACTTCACACACCTCCATTCTGTGACTTCACACACCTCTATTCTGTGACTTCACACACCTCCATTCTATGACTTTACACACCTCTATTCTGTGACTTCACACACCTCAATTCTGTGACTTCACACACCTATATTATGACCTCACACACCTCCATTCTATGACTTCACACACCTCCATTCTGAGTTCAAAAACCTCCATTCTGTGACTTAACGCACCTCCATTCTGAGACTTCACACACCTCCGTTCTGAGTTCACACACCTCAATTCTGTGACTTCACACACCTCCATTCTGACTTCACCCAGCTCCATTCAATGACTTCGCACACCTCCAATCTGACTTCACACAGCTCCACTCTATGCTTTCCCACACCTCCATTCTATGATTTCACACACCTCCATTCTATGACTTCACACACCTCCATTCTGTGATTTCACACAACTCCATTCTGAGTTCAAACACCTCCGTTCTGTGACTTAACGCACCTCCATTCTGTGACTTCACACACCTCCGTTCTGACTTCACACACCTCCATTCTATGACTTCACACACCTCCATTCTGTGACTTCACACACCTCAATTCTGTGACTTCACACACCTCCCTCATGACTTCACACACCTCCATTCTATGACTTCACACACCTCCATTCTATGACTTCACACACCTAGATTCTGTGACTTCACATACCTCCGTTCTGAGTTCACACACCTCAATTCTGTGACTTCACACACCTCCATTCTGACTTCACCCAGCTCCATTCAATGACTTCGCACACCTCCAATCTGACTTCACACAGCTCCACTCTATGCTTTCCCACACCTCCATTCTATGATTTCACACACCTCCATTCTATGACCTCACACACCTCCATTCTGTGATTTCACACACCTCCATTCTGAGTTCAAACACCTCCGTTCTGTGACTTAACACACCTCCATTCTGTGACTTCACACACCACCATTCTGAGTTCACACACCTCCATTCTGTGACTTCACACACCTCCATTCTGACGTCAAACAGCTCCATTCTATGACTTCACACACCTCCATTTTATGACTTCACACACCTCCATTCTATGACTTAACACACCTTCATTCTTACTTCACAAACATCCATTCTATGACTTCACACACCTCCATTCTATGACTTCACACACCTCCATTCTATGACTTCACAAACCTCCATTCTATGACTTCACACACCTCAATTCTGTGACTTCACACACCTCCATTATGAATTCACACACATCCATTCTATGACTTCACACACCTCCATTCTGAGTTCACACACCTCCATTCTGTGACTTCACACAACTCTATTCTGACTTCACACAGCTCCATTCTATGACTTCACACACCTCCATTCTGTGACTTCACACACTTCCATTCTATGACTTCACATACCTCCATTGTGACTTCACACAGCTCCATTCTATGAGTTCACACACCTCCATTCTGACTTCACACACCTCCATTCTATGACTTCACACACCTAAATTCTGACTTCACACACCTCCGTTCTATGACTTCACACAACTCCATTCTGACTTCAGACACCTCCATTCTATGTGGTCACACACGTGCATTATGACATCACACACCTCCATTCTATGACTTCACACACCTCCATTCTAACTTCACACACCTGCATTCTGACTTCACAAACATCAATTCTGTGACTTCACACACCTCCATTCTTTGACTTCACACACCTCCATTGTGAGTTCACACACCTCCTTTCTGAATTCACAAACATCAATTCTGTGACTTCACACATCTCCATTCTATGACTTCGCACACCTCCATTGTGAGTTCACACACCTCCATTCTGAATTCACAAACATCAATTCTGTGACTTCACACACCTCCATTCTATGACTTCACACACCTCCATTCTATGAGTTCACACACCTCCATTCTATGACTTCACAAACCTCCATTCTGACTTCACACACCTCCATTCTGACTTCACAAACATCAATTCTGTGACTTCACACACCTCCATTCTATGACTTCATACGCCTCCATTGTATGACTTCACACACCTCCATTCTGTGACTTCACACACTTCCATTCTTTGACTTCACACACCTCCATTTTTTGACTTCACACGTCTCCATTGTTAGTTCACACACCTCCATTCTATGACTTCACACACCTCCATTCTGACTTCACAAAGATCCATTCTATGACTTCACACACCTCCATTCTGTGCCATCACACATTTCCATTTTATGACTTAACACACCTTCATTCTTACTTCACAAACATTCATTCTATGACTTCACACACCTCCATTCTATGACTTCACACACCTCCAATCTATGACTTTACACACCTCCATTCTGTGACTTCACACACCTCAATTCTGTGACTTCACACACCTACATTATGACTTCACACACCTCCATTCTATGACTTCACACACCTCCATTCTGACTTCACACACCTCCATTCTATGACTTCCACACCTCCATTCTGCGACTTCACACACCTCCATTCTATGACTTCACACACCTCCATTCTAACTTCACACACCTGCATTCTGACTTCACAAACATCAATTCTGTGACTTCACACATCTCCATTCTATGACTTCACACACCTCCATTGTGAGTTCACACACCTCCATTCTGAATTCACAAACATCAATTCTGTGACTTCACACACCTCCATTCTATGACTTCCCACACCTCCATTCTATGACTTCACACACCTCCATTCTATGACTTCACAAACCTCCATTCTGACTTCACACACCTCCATTCTGACTTCACAAACATCAATTCTGTGACTTCACACACCTCCATTCTATGACTTCATACGCCTCCATTGTATGACTTCACACACCTCCATTCTGTGACTTCACACACTTCCATTCTTTGACTTCACACACCTCCATTTTTTGACTTCACACATCTCCATTGTTAGTTCACACATCTCCATTCTATGACTTCACACACCTCCATTCTGACTTCACAAAGCTCCATTCTATGACTTCACACACCTCCATTCTGTGCCATCACACATTTCCATTTTATGACTTAACACACCTTCATTCTTACTTCACAAACATTCATTCTATGACTTCACACACCTCCATTCTATGACTTCACACACCTCCAATCTATGACTTTACACACCTCCATTCTGTGACTTCACACACCTCAATTCTGTGATTTCACACACCTACATTATGACTTCACACACCTCCATTCTATGACTTCCACACCTCCATTCTGTGACTTCACACACCACTATTCTATGACTTCACATACCTCCATTGTGACTTCACACACCTCCATTCTATGAGTTCACACACCTCCATTCTGACTTCACACACCTCCATTCTATGACTTCACACAACTCCATTCTGACTTCACACACCTCCATTCTGTGACTTCACACACCTCCATTCTGTGACTTCGCACACCTACATTGTTTGACTTCACACACCTCCATTCTTTGACTTCACACACCTCCATTCCATGGCTTCACACACCTCTGCTCTATCAGTTCACACACATCCATTCTATGAGTTCACACACCACCATTTTGACTTCATACACCTCCATTCTATGACTTCACACACCTACATTCTTACTTCAGGAACATCCATTTTATGAATTCACCCACCTCCATTCTATGACTTCACAAACCTCCATTCTATGACTTCACACACCTCCATTCTATGACTTCACACACCTCCATTCTATGACTTCACAAACCTCCATTCTATGACTTCACACACCTCCATTCTATGACTTCACACACCTCCATTCTTTGACTTCACACACCTCCATTCTATGACTTCACTCACCTCCATTCTGACTTCACACACCTCCATTCTGACTTCACAAACATCAATTCTGTGACTTCACACACCGCCATTCTTTGACTTCACACAACTCCATTGTGAGGACACACACCTCCATTCTGATTTCACAAACATCAATTCTGTGACTTCACACACATCCATTCTATGACTTCACACACCTCCATTCTATGACTTCACAAACTTCCATTCTGACTTCACACACGTCCATTCTGACTTCACAAACATCAATTCTGTGACTTCACACAACTCCATTCTCTGACTTCACACACCTCCATTCTATGACTTCACACACCTCCATTCTATGACTTCACAAACTTCCATTCTTTGACTTCACACACCTCCATTCTTTGACTTCACACATCTCCATTGTGAGTTCACACACCTTCATTCTATGACTTCACACACCTCCATTCTGACTACACAGCTCCATTCTATGACTTCACACACCTCCATTCTGTGCCTTCACACATCTCCATTCTAGGACTTAACACACCTTCATTCTTACATCACAAACATCCATTCTATGACTTCACAAACCTCCATTC
The DNA here is from genome assembly GCA_024803745.1 of Megascapheus bottae. Classification (NCBI taxonomy): domain Eukaryota; kingdom Metazoa; phylum Chordata; class Mammalia; order Rodentia; family Geomyidae; genus Megascapheus; species Megascapheus bottae. The sequence continues at coordinate 197,668 of JANJXV010000328.1, read as the reverse complement.
TATGACTTCTCACACCTCCATTCTATGACTTCACAAACTTCCATTCAGTGACTTCACACATCTCAATTCTGTGACTTCACACACCTACATTATGACCTCACACACCTCCATTCTATGACTTTACACACCTCCATTCTATGACTTCACACACCTCCATTCTGAGTTCACAAACCTCCATTCTGTGACTTAACGCACCTCCATTCTGTGACTTCACACACCTCCGTTCTGACTTCACACACCTCCATTCTATGACTTCACACACCTCCATTCTGTGACTTCACACACCTCAATTCTGTGACTTCACACACCTCCCTTATGACTTCACACACCTCCATTTTATGACTTCACACACCTCCATTCTATGACTTCACACACCTAGATTCTGTGACTTCACACACCTCCGTTCTGAGTTCACACACCTCAATTCTGTGACTTCACACGCAACTCCATTCTGACTTCACCCAGCTCCATTCAATGACTTCGCACACCTCCAATCTGACTTCACACAGCTCCACTCTATGCTTTCCCACACCTCCATTCTATGATTTCACACACCTCCATTCTATGACTTCACACACCTCCATTCTGTGATTTCACACACCTCCATTCTGAGTTCAAACACCTCCGTTCTGTGACTTAACACACCTCCATTCTGTGACTTCACACACCACCATTCTGAGTTCACACATCTCCATTCTGTGACTTCACACACCTCCATTCTGACGTCAAACAGCTCCATTCTATGACTTCACACACCTCCATTCTGTGACTTCAAACACCTCCATTCTATGACTTAACACACCTTCATTCTTACTTCACAAACATCCATTCTATGACTTCACACACCTTCATTCTGTGACTTCACACACCTCCATTCTGAGTTCACACACCTCCATTCTGTGACTTCACACAACTCTATTCTGACTTCACACAGCTCCATTCTATGACTTCACACACCTCCATTCTGTGACTTCACACACCTCCATTCTATGACTTCACATACCTCCATTGTGACTTCACACAGCTCCATTCTATGAGTTCACACACCTCCATTCTGACTTCACACACCTCCGTTCTATGAATTCACACAACTCCATTCTGACTTCAGACACCTCCATTCTATGAGTTCACACACGTGCATTGTGACATCACACACCTCCATTCTATGACTTCACACACCTCCATTCTATGACTTCACACACCTCCATTCTATGACTTCACAAACCTCCATTCTATGACTTCACACACCTCAATTCTGTGACTTCACACACCTCCATTGTGAATTCACACACATCCATTCTATGACTTCACACACCTCCATTCTGAGTTCACACACCTCCATTCTGTGACTTCACACAACTCTATTCTGACTTCACACAGCTCCATTCTATGACTTCACACACCTCCATTCTGTGACTTCACACACTTCCATTCTATGACTTCACATACCTCCATTGTGACTTCACACAGCTCCATTCTATGAGTTCACACACCTCCATTCTGACTTCACACACCTCCATTCTATGACTTCACACACCTAAATTCTGACTTCACACACCTCCGTTCTATGACTTCACACAACTCCATTCTGACTTCAGACACCTCCATTCTATGTGGTCACACACGTGCATTATGACATCACACACCTCCATTCTATGACTTCACACACCTCCATTCTAACTTCACACACCTGCATTCTGACTTCACAAACATCAATTCTGTGACTTCACACACCTCCATTCTTTGACTTCACACACCTCCATTGTGAGTTCACACACCTCCTTTCTGAATTCACAAACATCAATTCTGTGACTTCACACATCTCCATTCTATGACTTCGCACACCTCCATTGTGAGTTCACACACCTCCATTCTGAATTCACAAACATCAATTCTGTGACTTCACACACCTCCATTCTATGACTTCACACACCTCCATTCTATGAGTTCACACACCTCCATTCTATGACTTCACAAACCTCCATTCTGACTTCACACACCTCCATTCTGACTTCACAAACATCAATTCTGTGACTTCACACACCTCCATTCTATGACTTCATACGCCTCCATTGTATGACTTCACACACCTCCATTCTGTGACTTCACACACTTCCATTCTTTGACTTCACACACCTCCATTTTTTGACTTCACACATCTCCATTGTTAGTTCACACACCTCCATTCTATGACTTCACACACCTCCATTCTGACTTCACAAAGATCCATTCTATGATTTCACACACCTCCATTCTGTGCCATCACATATTTTCCATTTTATGACTTAACACACCTTCATTCTTACTTCACAAACATTCATTCTATGACTTCACACACCTCCATTCTATGACTTCACACACCTCCAATCTATGACTTTACACACCTCCATTCTGTGACTTCACACACCTCAATTCTGTGACTTCACACACCTACATTATGACTTCACACACCTCCATTCTATGACTTCACACACCTCCATTCTGACTTCAGACACCTCCATTCTATGACTTCCACACCTCCATTCTGTGACTTCACACACCACTATTCTATGACTTCACATACCTCCATTGTGACTTCACACACCTCCATTCTATGAGTTCACACACCTCCATTCTGACTTCACACACCTCCATTCTATGACTTCACACAACTCCATTCTGACTTCACACACCTCCATTCTGTGACTTCACACACCTCCATTCTGTGACTTCGCACACCTACATTGTTTGACTTCACACACCTCCATTCTTTGACTTCACACACCTCCATTCCATGACTTCACACACCTCTGCTCTATCAGTTCACACACATCCATTCTATGAGTTCACACACCACCATTTTGACTTCATACACCTCCATTCTATGACTTCACACACCTACATTCTTACTTCAGGAACATCCATTTTATGTATTCACCCACCTCCATTCTATGACTTCACAAACCTACATTCTATGACTTCACACACCTCCATTCTATGACTTCACACACCTCCATTCTATGACTTCACAAACCTCCATTCTATGACTTCACACACCTCCATTCTATGACTTCACACACCTCCATTCTTTGACTTCACACACCTCCATTCTATGACTTCACTCACCTCCATTCTGACTTCACACACCTCCATTCTGACTTCACAAACATCAATTCTGTGACTTCACACACCTCCATTCTTTGACTTCACACAACTCCATTGTGAGGACACACACCTCCATTCTGATTTCACAAACATCAATTCTGTGACTTCACACACATCCATTCTATGACTTCACACACCTCCATTCTATGACTTCACAAACTTCCATTCTGACTTCACACACCTCCATTCTGACTTCACAAACATCAATTCTGTGAATTCACAAAACTCCATTCTCTGACTTCACACAGCTCCATTCTATGACTTCACACACCTCCATTCTATGACTTCACAAACTTCCATTCTTTGACTTCACACACCTCCATTCTTTGACTTCACACATCTCCATTGTGAGTTCACACACCTTCATTCTATGACTTCACACACCTCCATTCTGACTACACAGCTCCATTCTATGACTTCACACACCTCCATTCTGTGCCTTCACACATCTCCATTCTAGGACTTAACACACCTTCATTCTTACATCACAAACATCCATTCTATGACTTCACACACATCCATTCTATGACTTCTCACACCTCCATTCTATGACTTCACAAACTTCCATTCAGTGACTTCACACATCTCAATTCTGTGACTTCACACACCTACATTATGACCTCACACACCTCCATTCTATGACTTTACACACCTCCATTCTGAGTTCACAAACCTCCATTCTGTGACTTAACGCACCTCCATTCTGTGACTTCACACACCTCCGTTCTGACTTCACACACCTCCATTCTATGACTTCACACACCTCCATTCTGTGACTTCACACACCTCAATTCTGTGACTTCACACACCTCCCTTATGACTTCACACACCTCCATTTTATGACTTCACACACCTCCATTCTATGACTTCACACACCTAGATTCTGTGACTTCACACACCTCCGTTCTGAGTTCACACACCTCAATTCTGTGACTTCACACACAACTCCATTCTGACTTCACCCAGCTCCATTCAATGACTTCGCACACCTCCAATCTGACTTCACACAGCTCCACTCTATGCTTTCCCACACCTCCATTCTATGATTTCACACACCTCCATTCTATGACTTCACACACCTCCATTCTGTGATTTCACACACCTCCATTCTGAGTTCAAACACCTCCGTTCTGTGACTTAACACACCTCCATTCTGTGACTTCACACACCACCATTCTGAGTTCACACATCTCCATTCTGTGACTTCACACACCTCCATTCTGACGTCAAACAGCTCCATTCTATGACTTCACACACCTCCATTCTGTGACTTCACACACCTCCATTCTATGACTTAACACACCTTCATTCTTACTTCACAAACATCCATTCTATGACTTCACACACCTCCATTCTATGACTTCACACACCTCCATTCTATGACTTCACAAACCTCCATTCTATGACTTCACACACCTCAATTCTGTGACTTCACACACCTCCATTATGAATTCACACACATCCATTCTATGACTTCACACACCTCCATTCTATGACTTCACACACCTTCATTCTGTGACTTCACACACCTCCATTCTGAGTTCACACACCTCCATTCTGTGACTTCACACAACTCAATTCTGACTTCACACAGCTCCATTCTATGACTTCACACACCTCCATTCTGTGACTTCACACACCTCCATTCTATGACTTCACATACCTCCATTGTGACTTCACACAGCTCCATTCTATGAGTTCACACACCTCCATTCTGACTTCACACACCTCCATTCTATGACTTCACACACCTCCATTCTGACTTCACACACCTCCGTTCTATGACTTCACACAACTCCATTCTGACTTCAGACACCTCCATTCTATGAGGTCACACACGTGCATTGTGACATCACACACCTCCATTCTATGACTTCACACACCTCCATTCTAACTTCTCACACCTCCATTCTGACTTCACAAACATCAATTCTGTGACTTCACACACCTGCATTCTTTGACTTCACACACATCCATTGTGAGTTCACACACCTCCATTCTGAATTCACAAACATCAATTCTGTGACTTCACACACCTCCATTCTATGACTTCACACACCTCCATTGTGAGTTCACACACCTCCATTCTGAATTCACAAACATCAATTCTGTGACTTCACACACCTCCATTCTATGACTTCACACACCTCCATTCTATGACTTCACACACCTCCATTCTATGACTTCACAAACCTCCATTCTGACTTCACACACCTCCATTCTGACTTCACAAACATCAATTCTGTGACTTCAAACACCTCCATTCTATGACTTCATACGCCTCCATTGTATGACTTCACACACCTCCATTCTGTGACTTCACACACTTCCATTCTTTGACTTCACACACCTCCACTTTTTGACTTCACACATCTCCATTGTTAGTTCACACACCTCCATTCTATGACTTCACACACCTCCATTCTGACTTCACAAAGCTCCATTCTATGACTTCACACGCCTCCATTCTGTGCCTTCACACACCTCCATTCTATGACTTCACACACCTCCATTCTATGACTTTACACACCTCTATTCTGTGAGTTCACACACCTCAATTCTGTGACTTCACACACCTATATTATGACCTCACACACCTCCATTCTATGACTTCACACACCTCCATTCTGAGTTCAAAAACCTCCATTCTGTGACTTAACGCACCTCCATTCTGTGACTTCACACACCTCCGTTCTGACTTCACACACCTCCATTCTATGACTTCACACACCTCCATTCTGTGACTTCACACACCTCAATTCTGTGACTTCACACACCTCCCTTATGACTTCACACACCTCCATTCTATGACTTCACACACCTCCATTCTATGACTTCACACACCTAGATTCTGTGACTTCACACACCTCCGTTCTGAGTTCACACACCTCAATTCTGTGACTTCACACACCTCCATTCTGACTTCACCCAGCTCCATTCAATGACTTCGCACACCTCCAATCTGACTTCACACAGCTCCACTCAATGCTTTCCCACACCTCCATTCTATGATTTCACACACCTCCATTCTATGACTTCACACACCTCCATTCTGTGATTTCACACAACTCCATTCTGAGTTCAAACACCTCCGTTCTGTGACTTAACACACCTCCATTCTGTGACTTCACACACCACCATTCTGAGTTCACACACCTCCATTCTGTGACTTCACACACCTCCATTCTGAGTTCACAAACCTCCATTCTGTGACTTAACGCACCTCCATTCTGTGACTTAAAACAACTCCGTTCTGACTTCACACACCTCCATTCTATGACTTCACACACCTCCATTCTGTGACTTCACACACCTCAATTCTGTGACTTCACACACCTCCCTTATGACTTCACACACCTCCATTCTATGACTTCACAAACCTCCATTCTATGACTTCACACACCTAGATTCTGTGACTTCACAAACCTCCATTCTATGACTTCACACACCTCAATTCTGTGACTTCACACACCTCCATTATGAATTCACACACATCCATTCTATGACTTCACACACCTCCATTCTGAGTTCACACACCTCCATTCTGTGACTTCACACAACTCTATTCTGACTTCACACAGCTCCATTCTATGACTTCACACACCTCCATTCTGTGACTTCACACACTTCCATTCTATGACTTCACATACCTCCATTGTGACTTCACACAGCTCCATTCTATGAGTTCACACACCTCCATTCTGACTTCACACACCTCCATTCTATGACTTCACACACCTAAATTCTGACTTCACACACCTCCGTTCTATGACTTCACACAACTCCATTCTGACTTCAGACACCTCCATTCTATGAGGTCACACACGTGCATTGTGACATCACACACCTCCATTCTATGACTTCACACACCTCCATTCTAACTTCACACACCTGCATTCTGACTTCACAAACATCAATTCTGTGACTTCACACATCTCCATTCTATGACTTCACACACCTCCATTGTGAGTTCACACACCTCCATTCTGAATTCACAAACATCAATTCTGTGACTTCACACACCTCCATTCTATGACTTCCCACACCTCCATTCTATGACTTCACACACCTCCATTCTATGACTTCACAAACCTCCATTCTGACTTCACACACCTCCATTCTGACTTCACAAACATCAATTCTGTGACTTCACACACCTCCATTCTATGACTTCATACGCCTCCATTGTATGACTTCACACACCTCCATTCTGTGACTTCACACACTTCCATTCTTTGACTTCACACACCTCCATTTTTTGACTTCACACATCTCCATTGTTAGTTCACACATCTCCATTCTATGACTTCACACACCTCCATTCTGACTTCACAAAGCTCCATTCTATGACTTCACACACCTCCATTCTGTGCCATCACACATTTCCATTTTATGACTTAACACACCTTCATTCTTACTTCACAAACATTCATTCTATGACTTCACACACCTCCATTCTATGACTTCACACACCTCCAATCTATGACTTTACACACCTCCATTCTGTGACTTCACACACCTCAATTCTGTGATTTCACACACCTACATTATGACTTCACACACCTCCATTCTATGACTTCCACACCTCCATTCTGTGACTTCACACACCACTATTCTATGACTTCACATACCTCCATTGTGACTTCACACACCTCCATTCTATGAGTTCACACACCTCCATTCTGACTTCACACACCTCCATTCTATGACTTCACACAACTCCATTCTGACTTCACACACCTCCATTCTGTGACTTCACACACCTCCATTCTGTGACTTCGCACACCTACATTGTTTGACTTCACACACCTCCATTCTTTGACTTCACACACCTCCATTCCATGGCTTCACACACCTCTGCTCTATCAGTTCACACACATCCATTCTATGAGTTCACACACCACCATTTTGACTTCATACACCTCCATTCTATGACTTCACACACCTACATTCTTACTTCAGGAACATCCATTTTATGAATTCACCCACCTCCATTCTATGACTTCACAAACCTCCATTCTATGACTTCACACACCTCCATTCTATGACTTCACACACCTCCATTCTATGACTTCACAAACCTCCATTCTATGACTTCACACACCTCCATTCTATGACTTCACACACCTCCATTCTTTGACTTCACACACCTCCATTCTATGACTTCACTCACCTCCATTCTGACTTCACACACCTCCATTCTGACTTCACAAACATCAATTCTGTGACTTCACACACCGCCATTCTTTGACTTCACACAACTCCATTGTGAGGACACACACCTCCATTCTGATTTCACAAACATCAATTCTGTGACTTCACACACATCCATTCTATGACTTCACACACCTCCATTCTATGACTTCACAAACTTCCATTCTGACTTCACACACGTCCATTCTGACTTCACAAACATCAATTCTGTGACTTCACACAACTCCATTCTCTGACTTCACACACCTCCATTCTATGACTTCACACACCTCCATTCTATGACTTCACAAACTTCCATTCTTTGACTTCACACACCTCCATTCTTTGACTTCACACATCTCCATTGTGAGTTCACACACCTTCATTCTATGACTTCACACACCTCCATTCTGACTACACAGCTCCATTCTATGACTTCACACACCTCCATTCTGTGCCTTCACACATCTCCATTCTAGGACTTAACACACCTTCATTCTTACATCACAAACATCCATTCTATGACTTCACAAACCTCCATTCTATGACTTCTCACACCTCCATTCTATGACTTCACAAACTTCCATTCAGTGACTTCACACATCTCAATTCTGTGACTTCACACACCTACATTATGACCTCACACACCTCCATTCTATGACTTTACACACCTCCATTCTATGACTTCACACACCTCCATTCTGAGTTCACAAACCTCCATTCTGTGACTTAACGCACCTCCATTCTGTGACTTCACACACCTCCGTTCTGACTTCACACACCTCCATTCTATGACTTCACACACCTCCATTCTGTGACTTCACACACCTCAATTCTGTGACTTCACACACCTCCCTTATGACTTCACACACCTCCATTTTATGACTTCACACACCTCCATTCTATGACTTCACACACCTAGATTCTGTGACTTCACACACCTCCGTTCTGAGTTCACACACCTCAATTCTGTGACTTCACACGCAACTCCATTCTGACTTCACCCAGCTCCATTCAATGACTTCGCACACCTCCAATCTGACTTCACACAGCTCCACTCTATGCTTTCCCACACCTCCATTCTATGATTTCACACACCTCCATTCTATGACTTCACACACCTCCATTCTGTGATTTCACACACCTCCATTCTGAGTTCAAACACCTCCGTTCTGTGACTTAACACACCTCCATTCTGTGACTTCACACACCACCATTCTGAGTTCACACATCTCCATTCTGTGACTTCACACACCTCCATTCTGACGTCAAACAGCTCCATTCTATGACTTCACACACCTCCATTCTGTGACTTCAAACACCTCCATTCTATGACTTAACACACCTTCATTCTTACTTCACAAACATCCATTCTATGACTTCACACACCTCCATTCTATGACTTCACACACCTCCATTCTATGACTTCACAAACCTCCATTCTATGACTTCACACACCTCAATTCTGTGACTTCACACACCTCCATTATGAATTCACACACATCCATTCTATGACTTCACACACCTCCATTCTATGACTTCACACACCTTCATTCTGTGACTTCACACACCTCCATTCTGAGTTCACACACCTCCATTCTGTGACTTCACACAACTCTATTCTGACTTCACACAGCTCCATTCTATGACTTCACACACCTCCATTCTGTGACTTCACACACCTCCATTCTATGACTTCACATACCTCCATTGTGACTTCACACAGCTCCATTCTATGAGTTCACACACCTCCATTCTGACTTCACACACCTCCATTCTATGACTTCACACACCTCCATTCTGACTTCACACACATCCGTTCTATGACTTCACACAACTCCATTCTGACTTCAGACACCTCCATTCTATGAGGTCACACACGTGCATTGTGACATCACACACCTCCATTCTATGACTTCACACACCTCCATTCTAACTTCTCACACCTCCATTCTGACTTCACAAACATCAATTCTGTGACTTCACACACCTGCATTCTTTGACTTCACACACATCCATTGTGAGTTCACACACCTCCATTCTGAATTCACAAACATCAATTCTGTGACTTCACACACCTCCATTCTATGACTTCACACACCTCCATTGTGAGTTTACACACCTCCATTCTGAATTCACAAACATCAATTCTGTGACTTCACACACCTCCATTCTATGACTTCACACACCTCCATTCTATGACTTCACACACCTCCATTCTATGACTTCACAAACCTCCATTCTGACTTCACACACCTCCATTCTGACTTCACAAACATCAATTCTGTGACTTCAAACACCTCCATTCTATGACTTCATACGCCTCCATTGTATGACTTCACACACCTCCATTCTGTGACTTCACACACTTCCATTCTTTGACTTCACACACCTCCACTTTTTGACTTCACACATCTCCATTGTTACTTCACACACCTCCATTCTATGACTTCACACACCTCCATTCTGACTTCACAAACTCCATTCTATGACTTCACACACCTCCATTCTGTGCCTTCACACACCTCCATTCTATGACTTCACACACCTCCATTCTATGACTTTACACACCTCCATTCTGTGACTTCACACACCTCAATTCTGTGACTTCACACACCTATATTATGACCTCACACACCTCCATTCTATGACTTCACACACCTCCATTCTGAGTTCAAAAACCTCCATTCTGTGACTTAACGCACCTCCATTCTGTGACTTCACACACCTCCGTTCTGACTTCACACACCTCCATTCTATGACTTCACACACCTCCATTCTGTGACTTCACACACCTCAATTCTGTGACTTCACACAGCTCCCTTATGACTTCACACACCTCCATTCTATGACTTCACACACCTCCATTCTATGACGTCACACACCTAGATTCTGTGACTTCACACAGCTCCGTTCTGAGTTCACACACCTCAATTCTGTGACTTCACACTCCTCCATTCTGACTTCACCCAGCTCCATTCAATGACTTCGCACACCTCCAATCTGACTTCACACAGCTCCACTCAATGCTTTCCCACACCTCCATTCTATGATTTCACACACCTCCATTCTATGACTTCACACACCTCCATTCTGTGATTTCACACAACTCCATTCTGAGTTCAAACACCTCCGTTCTGTGACTTAACACACCTCCATTCTGTGACTTCACACACCACCATTCTGAGTTCACACACCTCCATTCTGTGACTTCACACACCTCCATTCTGAGTTAACAAACCTCCATTCTGTGACTTAACGCACCTCCATTCTGTGACTTCACACACCTCCGTTCTGACTTCACACACCTCCATTCTATGACTTCACACACCTAGATTCTGTGACTTCACACACCTCCATTCTATGACTTCACACACCTCAATTCTGTGACTTCACACACCTCCATTATGAATTCACACACATCCATTCTATGACTTCACACACCTCCATTCTGAGTTCACACACCTCCATTCTGTGACTTCACACAACTCTATTCTGACTTCACACAGCTCCATTCTATGACTTCACACACCTCCATTCTGTGACTTCACACACTTCCATTCTATGACTTCACATACCTCCATTGTGACTTCACACAGCTCCATTCTATGAGTTCACACACCTCCATTCTGACTTCACACACCTCCATTCTATGACTTCACACACCTAAATTCTGACTTCACAAACCTCCGTTCTATGACTTCACACAACTCCATTCTGACTTCAGACACCTCCATTCTATGAGGTCACACACGTGCATTGTGACATCACACACCTCCATTCTATGACTTCACACACCTCCATTCTAACTTCACACACCTGCATTCCGACTTCACAAACATCAATTCTGTGAATTCACACACCTCCATTCTTTGACTTCACACACCTCCATTGTGAGTTCACACACCTCCATTCTGAATTCACAAACATCAATTCTGTGACTTCACACATCTCCATTCTATGACTTCACACACCTCCATTGTGAGTTCACACACCTCCATTCTGAATTCACAAACATCAATTCTGTGACTTCACACACCTCCATTCTATGACTTCACACACCTCCATTCTATGACTTCACACACCTCCATTCTATGACTTCACAAACCTCCATTCTGACTTCACACACCTCCATTCTGACTTCACAAACATCAATTCTGTGACTTCACACACCTCCATTCTATGACTTCATACGCCTCCATTCTATGACTTCACACACCTCCATTCTGTGACTTCACACACTTCCATTCTTTGACTTCACACACCTCCATTTTTTGACTTCACACATCTCCATTGTTAGTTCACACACCTCCATTCCATTACTTCACACACCTCCATTCTGACTTCACAAAGCTCCATTCTATGACTTCACACGCCTCCATTCTGTGCCATCACACATTTCCATTTTATGACTTAACACACCTTCATTCTTACTTCACAAACATTCATTCTATGACTTCACACACCTCCATTCTATGACTTCACACACCTCCAATCTATGACTTTACACACCTCCATTCTGTGACTTCACACACCTCAATTCTGTGACTTCACACACCTACATTATGACTTCACACACCTCCATTCTATGACTTCACACACCTCCATTCTGACTTCAGACACATCCATTCTATGACTTCCACACCGCCATTCTGTGACTTCACACACCACTATTCTATGACTTCACATACCTCCATTGTGACTTCACACACCTCCATTCTATGAGTTCACACACCTCCGTTCTGACTTCACACACCTCCATTCTATGACTTCACACACCTCCATTCTGTGACTTCACACACCTCAATTCTGTGACTTCACACACCTCCCTTATGACTTCACACACCTCCATTCTATGACTTCACACACCTCCATTCTATGACTTCACTCACCTAGATTCTGTGACTTCACACACCTCCGTTCTGAGTTCACACACCTCAATTCTGTGACTTCACACTCCTCCATTCTGACTTCACCCAGCTCCATTCAATGACTTCGCACACCTCCAATCTGACTTCACACAGCTCCACTCAATGCTTTCCCACACCTCCATTCTATGATTTCACACACCTCCATTCTATGACTTCACACACCTCCATTCTGTGATTTCACACAACTCCATTCTGAGTTCAAACACCTCCGTTCTGTGACTTAACACACCTCCATTCTGTGACTTCACACACCACCATTCTGAGTTCACACACCTCCATTCTGTGACTTCACACACCTCCATTCTGAGTTCACAAACCTCCATTCTGTGACTTAACGCACCTCCATTCTGTGACTTCACACACCTCCGTTCTGACTTCACACACCTCCATTCTATGACTTCACACACCTCCATTCTGTGACTTCACACACCTCAATTCTGTGACTTCACACACCTCCCTTATGATTTCACATACCTCCATTCTATGACTTCACACACCTCCATTCTATGACTTCACACACCTAGATTCTGTGACTTCACAAACCTCCATTCTATGACTTCACACACCTCAATTCTGTGACTTCACACACCTCCATTATGAATTCACACACATCCATTCTATGACTTCACACACCTCCATTCTGAGTTCACACACCTCCATTCTGTGACTTCACACAACTCTATTCTGACTTCACACAGCTCCATTCTATGACTTCACACACCTCCATTCTGTGACTTCACACACTTCCATTCTATGACTTCACATACCTCCATTGTGACTTCACACAGCTCCATTCTATGAGTTCACACACCTCCATTCTGACTTCACACACCTCCATTCTATGACTTCACACACCTAAATTCTGACTTCACAAACCTCCGTTCTATGACTTCACACAACTCCATTCTGACTTCAGACACCTCCATTCTATGAGGTCACACACGTGCATTGTGACATCACACACCTCCATTCTATGACTTCACACACCTCCATTCTAACTTCACACACCTGCATTCTGACTTCACAAACATCAATTCTGTGACTTCACACACCTCCATTCTTTGACTTCACACACCTCCATTGTGAGTTCACACACCTCCATTCTGAATTCACAAACATCAATTCTGTGACTTCACACATCTCCATTCTATGACTTCACACACCTCCATTGTGAGTTCACACACCTCCATTCTGAATTCACAAACATCAATTCTGTGACTTCACACACCTCCATTCTATGACTTCACACACCTCCATTCTATGACTTCACACACCTCCATTCTATGACTTCACAAACCTCCATTCTGACTTCACACACCTCCATTCTGACTTCACAAACATCAATTCTGTGACTTCACACACCTCCATTCTATGACTTCATACGCCTCCATTCTATGACTTCACACACCTCCATTCTGTGACTTCACACACTTCCATTCTTTGACTTCACACACCTCCATTTTTTGACTTCACACATCTCCATTGTTAGTTCACACACCTCCATTCCATGACTTCACACACCTCCATTCTGACTTCACAAAGCTCCATTCTATGACTTCACACACCTCCACTCTGTGCCATCACACATTTCCATTTTATGACTTAACACACCTTCATTCTTACTTCACAAACATTCATTCTATGACTTCACACACCTCCATTCTATGACTTCACACACCTCCAATCTATGACTTTACACACCTCCATTCTGTGACTTCACACACTTCAATTCTGTGACTTCACACACCTACATTATGACTTCACACACCTCCATTCTATGACTTCACACACCTCCATTGTGACTTCAGACACCTCCATTCTATGACTTCCACACCTCCATTCTGTGACTTCACACACCACTATTCTATGACTTCACATACCTCCATTGTGACTTCACACACCTCCATTCTATGAGTTCACACACCTCCATTCTGACTTCACACACCTCCATTCTATGACTTCACACAACTCCATTCTGACTTCACACACCTCCATTCTGTGACTTCACACACCTCCATTCTGTGACTTCGCACACCTACATTGTTTGACTTCACACACCTCCATTCTTTGACTTCACACACCTCCATTCCATGACTTCACACACCTCTGCTCTATCAGTTCACACACATCCATTCTATGAGTTCACACACCACCATTTTGACTTCATACACCTCCATTCTATGACTTCACACACCTACATTCTTACTTCAGGAACATCCATTTTATGAATTCACCCACCTCCATTCTATGACTTCACAAACCTCCATTCTATGACTTCAAACACCTCCATTCTATGACCTCACACACCTCCATTCTATGACTTCACAAACCTCCATTCTATGACTTCACACACCTCCATTCTATGACTTTACACACCTCCATTCTTTGACTTCACACACCTCCATTCTATGACTTCACTCACCTCCATTCTGACTTCACACACCTCCATTCTGACTTCACAAACATCAATTCTGTGACTTCACACACCTCCATTCTTTGACTTCACACAACTCCATTGTGAGGACACACACCTCCATTCTGATTTCACAAACATCAATTCTGTGACTTCACACACATCCATTCTATGACTTCACACACCTCCATTCTATGACTTCACAAACTTCCATTCTGACTTCACACACGTCCATTCTGACTTCACAAACATCAATTCTGTGACTTCACACAACTCCATTCTCTGACTTCACACCCCTCCATTCTATGACTTCACACACCTCCATTCTATGACTTCACAAACTTCCATTCTTTGACTTCACACACCTCCATTCTTTGACTTCACACATCTCCATTGTGAGTTCACACACCTTCATTCTATGACTTCACACACCTCCATTCTGACTACACAGCTCCATTCTATGACTTCACACACCTCCATTCTGTGCCTTCACACATCTCCATTCTAGGACTTAACACACCTTCATTCTTACATCACAAACATCCATTCTATGACTTCACACACCTCCATTCTATGACTTCTCACACCTCCATTCTATGACTTCATAAACTTCCATTCAGTGACTTCACACATCTCAATTCTGTGACTTCACACACCTACATTATGACCTCACACACCTCCATTCTATGACTTTACACACCTCCATTCTATGACTTCACACACCTCCATTCTGAGTTCACAATCCTCCATTCTGTGATTTAACGCACCTCCATTCTGTGACTTCACACACCTCCGTTCTGACTTCACACACCTCCATTCTATGACTTCACACACCTCCATTCTGTGACTTCACACACCTCAATTCTGTGACTTCACACACCTCCCTTATGACTTCACACACCTCCATTTTATGACTTCACACACCTCCATTCTATGACTTCACACACCTAGATTCTGTGACTTCACACACCTCCGTTCTGAGTTCACACACCTCAATTCTGTGACTTCACACACCTCCATTCTGACTTCACCCAGCTCCATTCAATGACTTCGCACACCTCCAATCTGACTTCACACAGCTCCAATCTATGCTTTCCCACACCTCCATTCTATGATTTCACACACCTCCGTTCTATGACTTCACACACCTCCATTCTGTGATTTCACACACCTCCATTCTGAGTTCAAACACCTCCGTTCTGTGACTTAACACACCTCCATTCTGTGACTTCACACACCACCATTCTGAGTTCACACATCTCCATTCTGTGACTTCACACACCTCCATTCTGACGTCAAACAGCTCCATTCTATGACTTCACACACCTCCATTCTGTGACTTCACACACCTCCATTCTATGACTTAAAACACCTTCATTCTTACTTCACAAACATCCATTCTATGACTTCACACACCTCCATTCTATGACTTCACACACCTCCATTCTATGACTTCACAAACCTCCATTCTATGACTTCACACACCTCAATTCTGTGACTTCACACACCTCCATTATGAATTCACACACATCCATTCTATGACTTCACACACCTCCATTCTATGACTTCACACACCTTCATTCTGTGACTTCACACACCTCCATTCTGAGTTCACACACCTCCATTCTGTGACTTCACACAACTCTATTCTGACTTCACACAGCTCCATTCTATGACTTCACACACCTCCATTCTGTGACTTCACACACCTCCATTCTATGACTTCACATACCTCCATTGTGACTTCACACAGCTCCATTCTATGAGTTCACACACCTCCATTCTGACTTCACACACCTCCATTCTATGACTTCACACACCTCCATTCTGACTTCACAAACCTCCGTTCTATGACTTCACACAACTCCATTCTGACTTCAGACACCTCCATTCTATGAGGTCACACACGTGCATTGTGACATCACACACCTCCATTCTATGACTTCACACACCTCCATTGTAACTTCTCACACCTCCATTCTGACTTCACAAACATCAATTCTGTGACTTCACACACCTGCATTCTTTGACTTCACACACATCCATTGTGAGTTCACACACCTCCATTCTGAATTCACAAACATCAATTCTGTGACTTCACACACCTCCATTCTATGACTTCACACACCTCCATTGTGAGTTCACACACCTCCATTCTGAATTCACAAACATCAATTCTGTGACTTCACACACCTCCATTCTATGACTTCACACACCTCCATTCTATGACTTCACACACCTCCATTCTATGACTTCACAAACCTCCATTCTGACTTCACACACCTCCATTCTGACTTCACAAACATCAATTCTGTGACTTCACACACCTCCATTCTATGACTTCATACGCCTCCATTGTATGACTTCACACACCTCCATTCTGTGACTTCACACACTTCCATTCTTTGACTTCACACACCTCCAATTTTTGACTTCACACATCTCCATTGTTAGTTCACACACCTCCATTCTATGACTTCACACACCTCCATTCTGACTTCACAAAGCTCCATTCTATGACTTCACACACCTCCATTCTGTGCCTTCACACACCTCAATTCTGTGACTTCACACACCTATATTATGACCTCACACACCTCCATTCTATGACTTCACACACCTCCATTCTGAGTTCAAAAACCTCCATTCTGTAACTTAACGCACCTCCATTCTGTGACTTCACACACTTCCGTTCTGACTTCACACACCTCCATTCTATGACTTCACACACCTCCATTCTGTGACTTCACACACCTCAATTCTGTGACTTCACACACCTCCCTTATGACTTCACACGCCTCCATTCTATGACTTCACACACCTCCATTCTATGACTTCACACACCTAGATTCTGTGACTTCACACACCTCCGTTCTGAGTTCACACACCTCAATTCTGTGACTTCACACACCTCCATTCTGACTTCACCCAGCTCCATTCAATGACTTCGCACACCTCCAATCTGACTTCACACAGCTCCACTCAATGCTTTCCCACACCTCCATTCTATGATTTCACACTCCTCCATTCTATGACTTCACACACCTCCATTCTGTGATTTCACACAACTCCATTCTGAGTTCAAACACCTCCGTTCTGTGACTTAACACACCTCCATTCTGTGACTTCACACACCACCATTCTGAGTTCACACACCTCCATTCTGTGACTTCACACACCTCCATTCTGAGTTCACAAACCTCCATTCTGTGACTTAACGCACCTCCATTCTGTGACTTCACACACCTCCGTTCTGACTTCACACACCTCCATTCTATGACTTCACACACCTCCATTCTGTGACTTCACACACCTCAATTCTGTGACTTCACACACCTCCCTTATGACTTCACACACCTCCATTCTATGACTTCACACACCTCCATTCTATGACTTCACACACCTAGATTCTGTGACTTCACATACCTCCGTTCTGAGTTCACACACCTCAATTCTGTGACTTCACACACCTCCATTCTGACTTCACCCAGCTCCATTCAATGACTTCGCACACCTCCAATCTGACTTCACACAGCTCCACTCTATGCTTTCCCACACCTCCATTCTATGATTTCACACACCTCCATTCTATGACTTCACAAACCTCCATTCTGTGATTTCACACACCTCCATTCTGAGTTCAAACACCTCCGTTCTGTGACTTAACACACCTCCATTCTGTGACTTCACACACCACCATTCTGAGTTCACACACCTCCATTCTGTGACTTCACACACCTCCATTCTGACGTCAAACAGCTCCATTCTATGACTTCACACACCTCCATTTTATGACTTCACACACCTCCATTCTATGACTTAACACACCTTCATTCTTACTTCACAAACATCCATTCTATGACTTCACACACCTCCATTCTATGACTTCACACACCTCCATTCTATGACTTCACAAACCTCCATTCTATGACTTCACACACCTCAATTCTGTGACTTCACACACCTCCATTATGAATTCACACACATCCATTCTATGACTTCACACACCTCCATTCTGAGTTCACACACCTCCATTCTGTGACTTCACACAACTCTATTCTGACTTCACACAGCTCCATTCTATGACTTCACACACCTCCATTCTGTGACTTCACACACCTCCATTCTATGACTTCACATACCTCCATTGTGACTTCACACAGCTCCATTCTATGAGTTCACACACCTCCATTCTGTGACTTCACACACCTCCATTCTATGACTTCACACACCTAAATTCTGACTTCACACACCTCCGTTCTATGACTTCACACAACTCCATTCTGACTTCAGACACCTCCATTCTATGAGGTCACACACGTGCATTGTGACATCACACACCTCCATTCTATGACTTCACAAACCTCCATTCTAACTTCACACACCTGCATTCTGACTTCACAAACATCAATTCTGTGACTTCACACACCTCCATTCTTTGACTTCACACACCTCCATTGTGAGTTCACACACCTCCATTCTGAATTCACAAACATCAATTCTGTGACTTCACACATCTCCATTCTATGACTTCACACACCTCCATTGTGAGTTCACACACCTCCATTCTGAATTCACAAACATCAATTCTGTGACTTCACACACCTCCATTCTATGACTTCACACACCTCCATTCTATGACTTCACACACCTCCATTCTATGACTTCACAAACCTCCATTCTGACTTCACACACCTCCATTCTGACTTCACAAACATCAATTCTGTGACTTCACACACCTCCATTCTATGACTTCATACGCCTCCATTGTATGACTTCACACACCTCCATTCTGTGACTTCACACACTTCCATTCTTTGACTTCACACACCTCCATTTTTTGACTTCACACATCTCCATTGTTAGTTCACACACCTCCATTCTATGACTTCACACACCTCCATTCTGACTTCACAAAGCTCCATTCTATGACTTCACACACCTCCATTCTGTGCCTTCACACATTTCCATTTTATGACTTAACACACCTTCATTCTTACTTCGCAAACATTCATTCTATGACTTCACACACCTCCATTCTATGACTTCACACACCTCCAATCTATGACTTTACACACCTCCATTCTGTGACTTCACACACCTCAATTCTGTGACTTCACACACCTACAATATGACTTCACACACCTCCATTCTATGACTTCACACACCTCCATTCTGACTTCAGACACCTCCATTCTATGACTTCCACACCTCCATTCTGTGACTTCACACACCACTATTCTATGACTTCACATACCTCCATTGTGACTTCACACACCTCCATTCTATGAGTTCACACACCTCCATTCTGACTTCACACACCTCCATTCTATGACTTCACACAACTCCATTCTGACTTCACACACCTCCATTCTGTGACTTCACACACCTCCATTCTGTGACTTCGGACACCTACATTGTTTGACTTCACACACCTCCATTCTTTGACTTCACACACCTCCATTGCATGACTTCACACACCTCTGCTCTATCAGTTCACACACATCCATTCTATGAGTTCACACACCACCATTTTGACTTCATACACCTCCATTCTATGACTTCACACACCTACATTCTTACTTCAGGAACATCCATTTTATGAATTCACCCACCTCCATTCTATGACTTCACAAACCTCCATTCTATGACTTCACACACCTCCATTCTATGACTTCACACACCTCCATTCTATGACTTCACAAACCTCCATTCTATGACTTCACACACCTCCATTCTATGACTTCACACACCTCCATTCTTTGACTTCACACACCTCCATTCTATGACTTCACTCACCTCCATTCTGACTTCACACACCTCCATTCTGACTTCACAAACATTAATTCTGTGACTTCACACACCTCCATTCTTTGACTTCACACAACTCCATTGTGAGGACACACACCTCCATTCTGATTTCACAAACATCAATTCTGTGACTTCACACACATCCATTCTATGACTTCACACACCTCCATTCTATGACTTCACAAACTTCCATTCTGACTTCACACACGTCCATTCTGACTTCACAAACATCAATTCTGTGACTTCACACAACTCCATTCTCTGACTTCACACACCTCCATTCTATGACTTCACACACCTCCATTCTATGACTTCACAAACTTCCATTCTTTGACTTCACACACCTCCATTCTTTGACTTCACACATCTCCATTGTGAGTTCACACACCTTCATTCTATGACTTCACACACCTCCATTCTGACTACACAGCTCCATTCTATGACTTCACACACCTCCATTCTGTGCCTTCACACATCTACATTCTAGGACTTAACACACCTTCATTCTTACATCACAAACATCCATTCTATGACTTCACACACCTCCATTCTATGACTTCTCACACCTCCATTCTATGACTTCACAAACTTCCATTCAGTGACTTCACACATCTCAATTCTGTGACTTCACACACCTACATTATGACCTCACACACCTCCATTCTATGGCTTTACACACCTCCATTCTATGACTTCACACACCTCCATTCTGAGTTCACAAACCTCCATTCTGTGACTTAACGCACCTCCATTCTGTGACTTCACACACCTCCGTTCTGACTTCACACACCTCCATTCTATGATTTCACACACCTCCATTCTGTGACTTCACACACCTCAATTCTGTGACTTCACACACCTCCCTTATGGCTTCACACACCTCCATTTTATGACTTCACACACCTCCATTCTATGACTTCACACACCTAGATTCTGTGACTTCACACACCTCCGTTCTGAGTTCACACACCTCAATTCTGTGACTTCACACACAACTCCATTCTGACTTCACCCAGCTCCATTCAATGACTTCGCACACCTCCAATCTGACTTCACACAGCTCCACTCTATGCTTTCCCACACCTCCATTCTATGATTTCACACACCTCCATTCTATGCCTTCACACACCTCCATTCTGTGATTTCACACACCTCCATTCTGAGTTCAAACACCTCCGTTCTGTGACTTAACACACCTCCATTCTGTGACTTCACACACCACCATTCTGAGTTCACACATCTCCATTCTGTGACTTCACACACCTCCATTCTGACGTCAAACAGCTCCATTCTATGACTTCACACACCTCCATTCTGTGACTTCACACACCTCCATTCTATGACTTAACACACCTTCATTCTTACTTCACAAACATCCATTCTATGACTTCACACACCTCCATTCTATGACTTCACACACCTCCATTCTATGACTTCACAAACCTCCATTCTATGACTTCACACACCTCAATTCTGTGACTTCACACACCTCCATTATGAGTTCACACACATCCATTCTATGACTTCACACACCTCCATTCTATGACTTCACACACCTTCATTCTGTGACTTCACACACCTCCATTCTGAGTTCACACACCTCCATTCTGTGACTTCACACAACTCTATTCTGACTTCACACAGCTCCATTCTATGACTTCACACACCTCCATTCTGTGACTTCACACACCTCCATTCTATGACTTCACATACCTCCATTGTGACTTCACACAGCTCCATTCTATGAGTTCACACACCTCCATTCTGACTTCACACACGTCCATTCTATGACTTCACACACCTCCATTCTGACTTCACACACCTCCGTTCTATGACTTCACACAACTCCATTCTGACTTCAGACACCTCCATTCTATGAGGTCACACACGTGCATTGTGACATCACACACCTCCATTCTATGACTTCACACACCTCCATTCTAACTTCTCACACCTCCATTCTGACTTCACAAACATCAATTCTGTGACTTCACACACCTGCATTCTTTGACTTCACACACATCCATTGTGAGTTCACACACCTCCATTCTGAATTCACAAACATCAATTCTGTGACTTCACACACCTCCATTCTATGACTTCACACACCTCCATTGTGAGTTCACACACCTCCATTCTGAATTCACAAACATCAATTCTGTGACTTCACACACCTCCATTCTATGACTTCACACACCTCCATTCTATGACTTCACACACCTCCATTCTATGACTTCACAAACCTCCATTCTGACTTCACACACCTCCATTCTGACTTCAGAAACATCAATTCTGTGACTTCACACACCTCCATTCTATGGCTTCATACGCCTCCATTGTATGACTTCACACACCTCCATTCTGTGACTTCACACACTTCCATTCTTTGACTTCACACACCTCCACTTTTTGACTTCACACATCTCCATTGTTACTTCACACACCTCCATTCTATGACTTCACACACCTCCATTCTGACTTCACAAAGCTCCATTCTATGACTTCACACACCTCCATTCTGTGCCTTCACACACCTCCATTCTATGACTTCACACACCTCCATTCTATGACTTTACACACCTCCATTCTGTGACTTCACACACCTCAATTCTGTGACTTCACACACCTATATTATGACCTCACACACCTCCATTCTATGACTTCACACACCTCCATTCTGAGTTCAAAAACCTCCATTCTGTGACTTAACGCACCTCCATTCTGTGACTTCACACACCTCCGTTCTGACTTCACACACCTCCATTCTATGACTTCACACACCTCCATTCTGTGACTTCACACACCTCAATTCTGTGACTTCACACACCTCCCTTATGACTTCACACACCTCCATTTTATGACTTCACACACCTCCATTCTATGACTTCACACACCTAGATTCTGTGACTTCACACACCTCCGTTCTGAGTTCACACACCTCAATTCTGTGACTTCACACGCAACTCCATTCTGACTTCACCCAGCTCCATTCAATGACTTCGCACACCTCCAATCTGACTTCACACAGCTCCACTCTATGCTTTCCCACACCTCCATTCTATGATTTCACACACCTCCATTCTATGACTTCACACACCTCCATTCTGTGATTTCACACACCTCCATTCTGAGTTCAAACACCTCCGTTCTGTGACTTAACACACCTCCATTCTGTGACTTCACACACCACCATTCTGAGTTCACACATCTCCATTCTGTGACTTCACACACCTCCATTCTGACGTCAAACAGCTCCATTCTATGACTTCACACACCTCCATTCTGTGACTTCACACACCTCCATTCTATGACTTAACACACCTTCATTCTTACTTCACAAACATCCATTCTATGACTTCACACACCTCCATTCTATGACTTCACACACCTCCATTCTATGACTTCACAAACCTCCATTCTATGACTTCACACACCTCAATTCTGTGACTTCACACACCTCCATTATGAGTTCACACACATCCATTCTATGACTTCACACACCTCCATTCTATGACTTCACACACCTTCATTCTGTGACTTCACACACCTCCATTCTGAGTTCACACACCTCCATTCTGTGACTTCACACAACTCTATTCTGACTTCACACAGCTCCATTCTATGACTTCACACACCTCCATTCTGTGACTTCACACACCTCCATTCTATGACTTCACATACCTCCATTGTGACTTCACACAGCTCCATTCTATGAGTTCACACACCTCCATTCTGACTTCACACACCTCCATTCTATGACTTCACACACCTCCATTCTGACTTCACACACCTCCGTTCTATGACTTCACACACCTCCATTCTGTGACTTCACACACCTCCATTCTATGACTTAACACACCTTCATTCTTACTTCACAAACATCCATTCTATGACTTCACACACCTCCATTCTGTGACTTCACACAACTCTATTCTGACTTCACACAGCTCCATTCTATGACTTCACACACCTCCATTCTGTGACTTCACACACCTCCATTCTGTGACTTCACACACCTCAATTCTGTGACTTCACACACCTACATTATGACCTCACACACCTCCATTCTATGACTTCACACACCTCCATTCTGAGTTCACAAACCTCCATTCTGTGACTTAACGCACCTCCATTCTGTGACTTCACACACCTCCGTTCTGACTTCACACACCTCCATTCTATGACTTCACACACCTCCATTCTGTGACTTCACACACCTCAATTCTGTGAATTCACACACCTCCCTTATGACTTCACACACCTCCCTTCTATGACTTCACACACCTCCCTTCTATGACTTCACACACCTAGATTCTGTGACTTCACACACCTCCGATCTGAGTTCACACACCTCAATTCTGTGACTTCACACACCTCCATTCTGACTTCACCCAGCTCCATTCAATGACTTCGCACACCTCCAATCTGACTTCACACAGCTCCACTCTATGCTTTCCCACACTTCCATTCTATGATTTCACACACCTCCATTCTATAACTTTACACACCTCCATTCTGTGATTTCACACACCTCCATTCTGAGTTCAAACACCTCCGTTCTGTGACTTAACACACCTCCATTCTGTGACTTCACACACCACCATTCTGAGTTCACACACCTCCATTCTGTGACTACACACACCTCCATTCTGACGTCAAACAGCTCCATTCTATGACTTCACACACCTCCATTCTCTGCCTTCACACACCTCCATTCTATGACTTAACACAACTTCATTCTTACTTCACAAACATCCATTCTATGACTTCACACACCTCCATTCTATGACTTCACACACCTCCATTCTATGACTTCACAAACCTCCATTCTATGACTTCACACACCTCGATTCTGTGACTTCACACACCTCCATTATGAATTCACACACATCCATTCTATGACTTCACACACCTCCATTCTATGACTTCACACACCTTCATTCTGTGACTTCAGACACCTCCATTCTGAGTTCACACACCTCCATTCTGTGACTTCACACAACTCTATTCTGACTTCACACAGCTCCATTCTATGACTTCACACACCTCCATTCTGTGACTCCACACACCTCCATTCTATGACTTCACATACCTCCATTGTGACTTCACACAGCTCCATTCTATGAGTTCACACACCTCCATTCTGACTTCACACACCTCCATTCTATGACTTCACACACCTCCATTCTGACTTCACACACCTCCGTTCTATGACTTCACACAACTCCATTCTGACTTCAGACACCTCCATTCTATGAGGTCACACACGTGCATTGTGACATCACACACCTCCATTCTATGACTTCACACACCTCCATTCTAACTTCACACACCTCCATTCTGACTTCACAAACATCAATTCTGTGACTTCACACACCTCCATTCTTTGACTTCACACAACTCCATTGTGAGTTCACACACCTCCATTCTGAATTCACAAACATCAATTCTGTGACTTCACACACCTCCATTCTATGACTTCACACACCTCCATTCTATGACTTCAAAAACTTCCATTCTTTGACTTCACACACCTCCATTCTTTGACTGCACACATCTCCATTGTGAGTTCACACACTTTCATTCTATGACTTCACACACCTCCATTCTGACTACACAGCTCCATTCTATGACTTCACACACCTCCATTCTTTGCCTTCAGACACCTCCATTCTATGACTTAACACACCTTCATTCTTACTTCACAAACATCCATTCTATGACTTCACAAACCTCCATTCTATGACTTCACACACCTCCATTCTATATCTTCACAAACCTCCATTCTATGACTTCACACACCTCAATTCTGTGACTTCACACACCTCCAATATGAATTCACACACATCCATTCTATGACTTCACACAGCTCCATTCTATGACTTCACACACCTCCATTCTGTGACTTCACACACCTCCATTCTATGACTTCACATACCTCCATTGTGACTTCACACAGCTCCATTCTATGAGTTCACACACCTCCATTCTGACTTCACACACCTCCGTTCTACGAATTCACACATCTCCATTCTGACTTCAGACACCTCCATTCTATGAGGTCACACACGTGCATTGTGACATCACACACCTCCATTCTATGACTTCACACACCTCCATTCTAACTTCACACACCTCCATTCTGACTTCACAAACATCAATTCTGTGACTTCACACACCGCCATTCTTTGACTTCACACACCTCCATTGTGAGTTCACACACCTCCATTCTGAATTCACAAACATCAATTCTGTGACTTCACACACCTGCATTCTATGACTTCACACACCTCCATTCTATGACTTCACACACCTCCATTCTATGACTTCACAAACCTCCATTCTGACTTCACACACCTCCATTCTGACTTCACAAACATCAATTCTGTGACTTCACACACCTCCATTCTATGACTTCACACACCTCCATTCTATGACTTCACACACCTCCATTCTGTGAGTTCACACACTTCCATTCTTTGACTTCACACACCCCCATTTTTTGACTTCACACATCTCCATTGTTAGTTCACACACCTCCATTCTATGACTTCACACACCTCCATTCTGACTTCACAAAGCTCCATTTTATGACTTCACACACCTCCATTCTCTGCCTTCACACATTTCCATTTTATGACTTAACACACCTTCATTCTTACTTCACAAACATTCATTCTATGACTTCACACACCTCCATTCTATGACTTCACACACCTCCATTCTCTGACTTTACACACCTCCATTCTGTGACTTCACACACCTCCGTTCTGACTTCACACACCTAAATTCTATGACTTTACACACCTCCATTCTATGACTTCACACACCTCCATTCTGAGCTCACAAACCTCCATTCGGTGACTTAACGCACCTCCATTCTGTGACTTCACACACCTCCATTCTGACTTCACACACCTCCATTCTATGACTTCACACACCTCCATTCTGTGACTTCACAACCCTCAATTCTGTGACTTCACACACCTCACTTATGACTTCACACCTCCATTCTATGACTTCACACACCTCCATTCTATGACTTCACACACCTAGATTCTGTGACTTCACACACCTCCGTTCTGAGTTCACACACCTCAATTCTGTGACTTCACACACCTCCATTCTGACTTCACCCAGCTCCATTCCATGACTTCGCACACCTCCAATCTGACTTCACACAGCTCCACTCTATGCTTTCCCACACCTCCATTCTATGATTTCACACACCTCCATTCTATGACTTCACACACCTCCATTCTGTGATTTCACACACCTCCATTCTGAGTTCAAACACCTCCGTTCTGTGACTTAACACACCTCCATTCTGTGACTTCACACACCACCATTCTGAGTTCACACATCTCCATTCTGTGACTTCACACACCTCCATTCTGACGTCAAACATCTCCATTCTATGACTTCACACACCTCCATTTTATGACTTCACACACCTCCATTCTATGACTTAACACACCTTCATTCTTACTTCACAAACATCCATTCTATGACTTCACACACCTCCATTCTATGACTTCACACACCTCCATTCTATGACTTCACAAACCTCCATTCTATGACTTCACACACCTCAATTCTGTGACTTCACACACCTCCATTATGAATTCACACACATCCATTCTATGACTTCACACACCTCCATTCTATGACTTCACACACCTTCATTCTGTGACTTCACACACCTCCATTCTGAGTTCACACACCTCCATTCTGTGACTTCACACAACTCTATTCTGACTTCACACAGCTCCATTCTATGACTTCACACACCTCCATTCTGTGACTTCACACACCTCCATTCTATGACTTCACATACCTCCATTGTGACTTCACACAGCTCCATTCTATGAGTTCACACACCTCCATTCTGACTTCACACACCTCCATTCTATGACTTCACACACCTCCATTCTGACTTCACACACCTCCGTTCTATGACTTCACACACCTCCATTCTGTGACTTCACACACCTCCATTCTATGACTTAACACACCTTCATTCTTACTTCACAAACATCCATTCTATGACTTCACACACCTCCATTCTGTGACTTCACACAACTCTATTCTGACTTCACACAGCTCCATTCTATGACTTCACACACCTCCATTCTGTGACTTCACACACCTCCATTCTGTGACTTCACACACCTCAATTCTGTGACTTCACACACCTACATTATGACCTCACACACCTCCATTCTATGACTTCACACACCTCCATTCTGAGTTCACAAACCTCCATTCTGTGACTTAACGCACCTCCATTCTGTGACTTCACACACCTCAATTCTGTGAATTCACACACCTCCCTTATGACTTCACACACCTCCCTTCTATGACTTCACACACCTCCCTTCTATGACTTCACACACCTAGATTCTGTGACTTCACACACCTCCGATCTGAGTTCACACACCTCAATTCTGTGACTTCACACACCTCCATTCTGACTTCACCCAGCTCCATTCAATGACTTCGCACACCTCCAATCTGACTTCACACAGCTCCACTCTATGCTTTCCCACACTTCCATTCTATGATTTCACACACCTCCATTCTATGACTTTACACACCTCCATTCTGTGATTTCACACACCTCCATTCTGAGTTCAAACACCTCCGTTCTGTGACTTAACACACCTCCATTCTGTGACTTCACACACCACCATTCTGAGTTCACACACCTCCATTCTGTGACTACACACACCTCCATTCTGACGTCAAACAGCTCCATTCTATGACTTCACACACCTCCATTCTCTGCCTTCACACACCTCCATTCTATGACTTAACACAACTTCATTCTTACTTCACAAACATCCATTCTATGACTTCACACACCTCCATTCTATGACTTCACACACCTCCATTCTATGACTTCACAAACCTCCATTCTATGACTTCACACACCTCGATTCTGTGACTTCACACACCTCCATTATGAATTCACACACATCCATTCTATGACTTCACACACCTCCATTCTATGACTTCACACACCTTCATTGTGTGACTTCAGACACCTCCATTCTGAGTTCACACACCTCCATTCTGTGACTTCACACAACTCTATTCTGACTTCACACAGCTCCATTCTATGACTTCACACACCTCCATTCTGTGACTCCACACACCTCCATTCTATGACTTCACATACCTCCATTGTGACTTCACACAGCTCCATTCTATGAGTTCACACACCTCCATTCTGACTTCACACACCTCCATTCTATGACTTCACACACCTCCATTCTGACTTCACACACCTCCGTTCTATGACTTCACACAACTCCATTCTGACTTCAGACACCTCCATTCTATGAGGTCACACACGTGCATTGTGACATCACACACCTCCATTCTATGACTTCACACACCTCCATTCTAACTTCACACACCTCCATTCTGACTTCACAAACATCAATTCTGTGACTTCACACACCTCCATTCTTTGACTTCACACAACTCCATTGTGAGTTCACACACCTCCATTCTGAATTCACAAACATCAATTCTGTGACTTCACACACCTCCATTCTATGACTTCACACACCTCCATTCTATGACTTCAAAAACTTCCATTCTTTGACTTCACACACCTCCATTCTTTGACTGCACACATCTCCATTGTGAGTTCACACACTTTCATTCTATGACTTCACACACCTCCATTCTGACTACACAGCTCCATTCTATGACTTCACACACCTCCATTCTTTGCCTTCAGACACCTCCATTCTATGACTTAACACACCTTCATTCTTACTTCACAAACATCCATTCTATGACTTCACAAACCTCCATTCTATGACTTCACACACCTCCATTCTATATCTTCACAAACCTCCATTCTATGACTTCACACACCTCAATTCTGTGACTTCACACACCTCCAATATGAATTCACACACATCCATTCTATGACTTCACACAGCTCCATTCTATGACTTCACACACCTCCATTCTGTGACTTCACACACCTCCATTCTATGACTTCACATACCTCCATTGTGACTTCACACAGCTCCATTCTATGAGTTCACACACCTCCATTCTGACTTCACACACCTCCGTTCTACGAATTCACACATCTCCATTCTGACTTCAGACACCTCCATTCTATGAGGTCACACACGTGCATTGTGACATCACACACCTCCATTCTATGACTTCACACACCTCCATTCTAACTTCACACACCTCCATTCTGACTTCACAAACATCAATTCTGTGACTTCACACACCGCCATTCTTTGACTTCACACACCTCCATTGTGAGTTCACACACCTCCATTCTGAATTCACAAACATCAATTCTGTGACTTCACACACCTGCATTCTATGACTTCACACACCTCCATTCTATGACTTCACACACCTCCATTCTATGACTTCACAAACCTCCATTCTGACTTCACACACCTCCATTCTGACTTCACAAACATCAATTCTGTGACTTCACACACCTCCATTCTATGACTTCACACACCTCCATTCTATGACTTCACACACCTCCATTCTGTGAGTTCACACACTTCCATTCTTTGACTTCACACACCCCCATTTTTTGACTTCACACATCTCCATTGTTAGTTCACACACCTCCATTCTATGACTTCACACACCTCCATTCTGACTTCACAAAGCTCCATTCTATGACTTCACACACCTCCATTCTCTGCCTTCACACATTTCCATTTTATGACTTAACACACCTTCATTCTTACTTCACAAACATTCATTCTATGACTTCACACACCTCCATTCTATGACTTCACACACCTCCATTCTCTGACTTTACACACCTCCATTCTGTGACTTCACACACCTCCGTTCTGACTTCACACACCTAAATTCTATGACTTTACACACCTCCATTCTATGACTTCACACACCTCCATTCTGAGCTCACAAACCTCCATTCGGTGACTTAACGCACCTCCATTCTGTGACTTCACACACCTCCATTCTGACTTCACACACCTCCATTCTATGACTTCACACACCTCCATTCTGTGACTTCACAACCCTCAATTCTGTGACTTCACACACCTCACTTATGACTTCACACCTCCATTCTATGACTTCACACACCTCCATTCTATGACTTCACACACCTAGATTCTGTGACTTCACACACCTCCGTTCTGAGTTCACACACCTCAATTCTGTGACTTCACACACCTCCATTCTGACTTCACCCAGCTCCATTCCATGACTTCGCACACCTCCAATCTGACTTCACACAGCTCCACTCTATGCTTTCCCACACCTCCATTCTATGATTTCACACACCTCCATTCTATGACTTCACACACCTCCATTCTGTGATTTCACACACCTCCATTCTGAGTTCAAACACCTCCGTTCTGTGACTTAACACACCTCCATTCTGTGACTTCACACACCACCATTCTGAGTTCACACATCTCCATTCTGTGACTTCACACACCTCCATTCTGACGTCAAACATCTCCATTCTATGACTTCACACACCTCCATTTTATGACTTCACACACCTCCATTCTATGACTTAACACACCTTCATTCTTACTTCACAAACATCCATTCTATGACTTCACACACCTCCATTCTATGACTTCACACACCTCCATTCTATGACTTCACAAACCTCCATTCTATGACTTCACACACCTCAATTCTGTGACTTCACACACCTCCATTATGAATTCACACACATCCATTCTATGACTTCACACACCTCCATTCTATGACTTCACACACCTTCATTCTGTGACTTCACACACCTCCATTCTGAGTTCACACACCTCCATTCTGTGACTTCACACAACTCTATTCTGACTTCACACAGCTCCATTCTATGACTTCACACACCTCCATTCTGTGACTTCACACACCTCCATTCTATGACTTCACATACCTCCATTGTGACTTCACACAGCTCCATTCTATGAGTTCACACACCTCCATTCTGACTTCACACACCTCCGTTCTATGACTTCACACACCTCCATTCTGACTTCACAAACCTCCGTTCTATGACTTCACACAACTCCATTCTGACTTCAGACACCTCCATTCTATGAGGTCACACACGTGCATTGTGACATCACACACCTCCATTCTATGACTTCACACACCTCCATTGTAACTTCTCACACCTCCATTCTGACTTCACAAACATCAATTCTGTGACTTCACACACCTGCATTCTTTGACTTCACACACATCCATTGTGAGTTCACACACCTCCATTCTGAATTCACAAACATCAATTCTGTGACTTCACACACCTCCATTCTATGACTTCACACACCTCCATTGTGAGTTCACACACCTCCATTCTGAATTCACAAACATCAATTCTGTGACTTCACACACCTCCATTCTATGACTTCACACACCTCCATTCTATGACTTCACACACCTCCATTCTATGACTTCACAAACCTCCATTCTGACTTCACACACCTCCATTCTGACTTCACAAACATCAATTCTGTGACTTCACACACCTCCATTCTATGACTTCATACGCCTCCATTGTATGACTTCACACACCTCCATTCTGTGACTTCACACACTTCCATTCTTTGACTTCACACACCTCCAATTTTTGACTTCACACATCTCCATTGTTAGTTCACACACCTCCATTCTATGACTTCACACACCTCCATTCTGACTTCACAAAGCTCCATTCTATGACTTCACACACCTCCATTCTGTGCCTTCACACACCTCAATTCTGTGACTTCACACACCTATATTATGACCTCACACACCTCCATTCTATGACTTCACACACCTCCATTCTGAGTTCAAAAACCTCCATTCTGTAACTTAACGCACCTCCATTCTGTGACTTCACACACTTCCGTTCTGACTTCACACACCTCCATTCTATGACTTCACACACCTCCATTCTGTGACTTCACACACCTCAATTCTGTGACTTCACACACCTCCCTTATGACTTCACACGCCTCCATTCTATGACTTCACACACCTCCATTCTATGACTTCACACACCTAGATTCTGTGACTTCACACACCTCCGTTCTGAGTTCACACACCTCAATTCTGTGACTTCACACACCTCCATTCTGACTTCACCCAGCTCCATTCAATGACTTCGCACACCTCCAATCTGACTTCACACAGCTCCACTCAATGCTTTCCCACACCTCCATTCTATGATTTCACACTCCCCCATTCTATGACTTCACACACCTCCATTCTGTGATTTCACACAACTCCATTCTGAGTTCAAACACCTCCGTTCTGTGACTTAACACACCTCCATTCTGTGACTTCACACACCACCATTCTGAGTTCACACACCTCCATTCTGTGACTTCACACACCTCCATTCTGAGTTCACAAACCTCCATTCTGTGACTTAACGCACCTCCATTCTGTGACTTCACACACCTCCGTTCTGACTTCACACACCTCCATTCTATGACTTCACACACCTCCATTCTGTGACTTCACACACCTCAATTCTGTGACTTCACACACCTCCCTTATGACTTCACACACCTCCATTCTATGACTTCACACACCTCCATTCTATGACTTCACACACCTAGATTCTGTGACTTCACATACCTCCGTTCTGAGTTCACACACCTCAATTCTGTGACTTCACACACCTCCATTCTGACTTCACCCAGCTCCATTCAATGACTTCGCACACCTCCAATCTGACTTCACACAGCTCCACTCTATGCTTTCCCACACCTCCATTCTATGATTTCACACACCTCCATTCTATGACTTCACAAACCTCCATTCTGTGATTTCACACACCTCCATTCTGAGTTCAAACACCTCCGTTCTGTGACTTAACACACCTCCATTCTGTGACTTCACACACCACCATTCTGAGTTCACACACCTCCATTCTGTGACTTCACACACCTCCATTCTGACGTCAAACAGCTCCATTCTATGACTTCACACACCTCCATTTTATGACTTCACACACCTCCATTCTATGACTTAACACACCTTCATTCTTACTTCACAAACATCCATTCTATGACTTCACACACCTCCATTCTATGACTTCACACACCTCCATTCTATGACTTCACAAACCTCCATTCTATGACTTCACACACCTCAATTCTGTGACTTCACACACCTCCATTATGAATTCACACACATCCATTCTATGACTTCACACACCTCCATTCTGAGTTCACACACCTCCATTCTGTGACTTCACACAACTCTATTCTGACTTCACACAGCTCCATTCTATGACTTCACACACCTCCATTCTGTGACTTCACACACCTCCATTCTATGACTTCACATACCTCCATTGTGACTTCACACAGCTCCATTCTATGAGTTCACACACCTCCATTCTGTGACTTCACACACCTCCATTCTATGACTTCACACACCTAAATTCTGACTTCACACACCTCCGTTCTATGACTTCACACAACTCCATTCTGACTTCAGACACCTCCATTCTATGAGGTCACACACGTGCATTGTGACATCACACACCTCCATTCTATGACTTCACAAACCTCCATTCTAACTTCACACACCTGCATTCTGACTTCACAAACATCAATTCTGTGACTTCACACACCTCCATTCTTTGACTTCACACACCTCCATTGTGAGTTCACACACCTCCATTCTGAATTCACAAACATCAATTCTGTGACTTCACACATCTCCATTCTATGACTTCACACACCTCCATTGTGAGTTCACACACCTCCATTCTGAATTCACAAACATCAATTCTGTGACTTCACACACCTCCATTCTATGACTTCACACACCTCCATTCTATGACTTCACACACCTCCATTCTATGACTTCACAAACCTCCATTCTGACTTCACACACCTCCATTCTGACTTCACAAACATCAATTCTGTGACTTCACACACCTCCATTCTATGACTTCATACGCCTCCATTGTATGACTTCACACACCTCCATTCTGTGACTTCACACACTTCCATTCTTTGACTTCACACACCTCCATTTTTTGACTTCACACATCTCCATTGTTAGTTCACACACCTCCATTCTATGACTTCACACACCTCCATTCTGACTTCACAAAGCTCCATTCTATGACTTCACACACCTCCATTCTGTGCCTTCACACATTTCCATTTTATGACTTAACACACCTTCATTCTTACTTCGCAAACATTCATTCTATGACTTCACACACCTCCATTCTATGACTTCACACACCTCCAATCTATGACTTTACACACCTCCATTCTGTGACTTCACACACCTCAATTCTGTGACTTCACACACCTACAATATGACTTCACACACCTCCATTCTATGACTTCACACACCTCCATTCTGACTTCAGACACCTCCATTCTATGACTTCCACACCTCCATTCTGTGACTTCACACACCACTATTCTATGACTTCACATACCTCCATTGTGACTTCACACACCTCCATTCTATGAGTTCACACACCTCCATTCTGACTTCACACACCTCCATTCTATGACTTCACACAACTCCATTCTGACTTCACACACCTCCATTCTGTGACTTCACACACCTCCATTCTGTGACTTCGGACACCTACATTGTTTGACTTCACACACCTCCATTCTTTGACTTCACACACCTCCATTGCATGACTTCACACACCTCTGCTCTATCAGTTCACACACATCCATTCTATGAGTTCACACACCACCATTTTGACTTCATACACCTCCATTCTATGACTTCACACACCTACATTCTTACTTCAGGAACATCCATTTTATGAATTCACCCACCTCCATTCTATGACTTCACAAACCTCCATTCTATGACTTCACACACCTCCATTCTATGACTTCACACACCTCCATTCTATGACTTCACAAACCTCCATTCTATGACTTCACACACCTCCATTCTATGACTTCACACACCTCCATTCTTTGACTTCACACACCTCCATTCTATGACTTCACTCACCTCCATTCTGACTTCACACACCTCCATTCTGACTTCACAAACATTAATTCTGTGACTTCACACACCTCCATTCTTTGACTTCACACAACTCCATTGTGAGGACACACACCTCCATTCTGATTTCACAAACATCAATTCTGTGACTTCACACACATCCATTCTATGACTTCACACACCTCCATTCTATGACTTCACAAACTTCCATTCTGACTTCACACACGTCCATTCTGACTTCACAAACATCAATTCTGTGACTTCACACAACTCCATTCTCTGACTTCACACACCTCCATTCTATGACTTCACACACCTCCATTCTATGACTTCACAAACTTCCATTCTTTGACTTCACACACCTCCATTCTTTGACTTCACACATCTCCATTGTGAGTTCACACACCTTCATTCTATGACTTCACACACCTCCATTCTGACTACACAGCTCCATTCTATGACTTCACACACCTCCATTCTGTGCCTTCACACATCTACATTCTAGGACTTAACACACCTTCATTCTTACATCACAAACATCCATTCTATGACTTCACACACCTCCATTCTATGACTTCTCACACCTCCATTCTATGACTTCACAAACTTCCATTCAGTGACTTCACACATCTCAATTCTGTGACTTCACACACCTACATTATGACCTCACACACCTCCATTCTATGGCTTTACACACCTCCATTCTATGACTTCACACACCTCCATTCTGAGTTCACAAACCTCCATTCTGTGACTTAACGCACCTCCATTCTGTGACTTCACACACCTCCGTTCTGACTTCACACACCTCCATTCTATGATTTCACACACCTCCATTCTGTGACTTCACACACCTCAATTCTGTGACTTCACACACCTCCCTTATGGCTTCACACACCTCCATTTTATGACTTCACACACCTCCATTCTATGACTTCACACACCTAGATTCTGTGACTTCACACACCTCCGTTCTGAGTTCACACACCTCAATTCTGTGACTTCACACACAACTCCATTCTGACTTCACCCAGCTCCATTCAATGACTTCGCACACCTCCAATCTGACTTCACACAGCTCCACTCTATGCTTTCCCACACCTCCATTCTATGATTTCACACACCTCCATTCTATGACTTCACACACCTCCATTCTGTGATTTCACACACCTCCATTCTGAGTTCAAACACCTCCGTTCTGTGACTTAACACACCTCCATTCTGTGACTTCACACACCACCATTCTGAGTTCACACATCTCCATTCTGTGACTTCACACACCTCCATTCTGACGTCAAACAGCTCCATTCTATGACTTCACACACCTCCATTCTGTGACTTCACACACCTCCATTCTATGACTTAACACACCTTCATTCTTACTTCACAAACATCCATTCTATGACTTCACACACCTCCATTCTATGACTTCACACACCTCCATTCTATGACTTCACAAACCTCCATTCTATGACTTCACACACCTCAATTCTGTGACTTCACACACCTCCATTATGAGTTCACACACATCCATTCTATGACTTCACACACCTCCATTCTATGACTTCACACACCTTCATTCTGTGACTTCACACACCTCCATTCTGAGTTCACACACCTCCATTCTGTGACTTCACACAACTCTATTCTGACTTCACACAGCTCCATTCTATGACTTCACACACCTCCATTCTGTGACTTCACACACCTCCATTCTATGACTTCACATACCTCCATTGTGACTTCACACAGCTCCATTCTATGAGTTCACACACCTCCATTCTGACTTCACACACGTCCATTCTATGACTTCACACACCTCCATTCTGACTTCACACACCTCCGTTCTATGACTTCACACAACTCCATTCTGACTTCAGACACCTCCATTCTATGAGGTCACACACGTGCATTGTGACATCACACACCTCCATTCTATGACTTCACACACCTCCATTCTAACTTCTCACACCTCCATTCTGACTTCACAAACATCAATTCTGTGACTTCACACACCTGCATTCTTTGACTTCACACACATCCATTGTGAGTTCACACACCTCCATTCTGAATTCACAAACATCAATTCTGTGACTTCACACACCTCCATTCTATGACTTCACACACCTCCATTGTGAGTTCACACACCTCCATTCTGAATTCACAAACATCAATTCTGTGACTTCACACACCTCCATTCTATGACTTCACACACCTCCATTCTATGACTTCACACACCTCCATTCTATGACTTCACAAACCTCCATTCTGACTTCACACACCTCCATTCTGACTTCAGAAACATCAATTCTGTGACTTCACACACCTCCATTCTATGGCTTCATACGCCTCCATTGTATGACTTCACACACCTCCATTCTGTGACTTCACACACTTCCATTCTTTGACTTCACACACCTCCACTTTTTGACTTCACACATCTCCATTGTTACTTCACACACCTCCATTCTATGACTTCACACACCTCCATTCTGACTTCACAAAGCTCCATTCTATGACTTCACACACCTCCATTCTGTGCCTTCACACACCTCCATTCTATGACTTCACACACCTCCATTCTATGACTTTACACACCTCCATTCTGTGACTTCACACACCTCAATTCTGTGACTTCACACACCTATATTATGACCTCACACACCTCCATTCTATGACTTCACACACCTCCATTCTGAGTTCAAAAACCTCCATTCTGTGACTTAACGCACCTCCATTCTGTGACTTCACACACCTCCGTTCTGACTTCACACACCTCCATTCTATGACTTCACACACCTCCATTCTGTGACTTCACACACCTCAATTCTGTGACTTCACACACCTCCCTTATGACTTCACACACCTCCATTTTATGACTTCACACACCTCCATTCTATGACTTCACACACCTAGATTCTGTGACTTCACACACCTCCGTTCTGAGTTCACACACCTCAATTCTGTGACTTCACACGCAACTCCATTCTGACTTCACCCAGCTCCATTCAATGACTTCGCACACCTCCAATCTGACTTCACACAGCTCCACTCTATGCTTTCCCACACCTCCATTCTATGATTTCACACACCTCCATTCTATGACTTCACACACCTCCATTCTGTGATTTCACACACCTCCATTCTGAGTTCAAACACCTCCGTTCTGTGACTTAACACACCTCCATTCTGTGACTTCACACACCACCATTCTGAGTTCACACATCTCCATTCTGTGACTTCACACACCTCCATTCTGACGTCAAACAGCTCCATTCTATGACTTCACACACCTCCATTCTGTGACTTCACACACCTCCATTCTATGACTTAACACACCTTCATTCTTACTTCACAAACATCCATTCTATGACTTCACACACCTCCATTCTATGACTTCACACACCTCCATTCTATGACTTCACAAACCTCCATTCTATGACTTCACACACCTCAATTCTGTGACTTCACACACCTCCATTATGAGTTCACACACATCCATTCTATGACTTCACACACCTCCATTCTATGACTTCACACACCTTCATTCTGTGACTTCACACACCTCCATTCTGAGTTCACACACCTCCATTCTGTGACTTCACACAACTCTATTCTGACTTCACACAGCTCCATTCTATGACTTCACACACCTCCATTCTGTGACTTCACACACCTCCATTCTATGACTTCACATACCTCCATTGTGACTTCACACAGCTCCATTCTATGAGTTCACACACCTCCATTCTGACTTCACACACCTCCATTCTATGACTTCACACACCTCCATTCTGACTTCACACACCTCCGTTCTATGACTTCACACACCTCCATTCTGTGACTTCACACACCTCCATTCTATGACTTAACACACCTTCATTCTTACTTCACAAACATCCATTCTATGACTTCACACACCTCCATTCTGTGACTTCACACAACTCTATTCTGACTTCACACAGCTCCATTCTATGACTTCACACACCTCCATTCTGTGACTTCACACACCTCCATTCTGTGACTTCACACACCTCAATTCTGTGACTTCACACACCTACATTATGACCTCACACACCTCCATTCTATGACTTCACACACCTCCATTCTGAGTTCACAAACCTCCATTCTGTGACTTAACGCACCTCCATTCTGTGACTTCACACACCTCCGTTCTGACTTCACACACCTCCATTCTATGACTTCACACACCTCCATTCTGTGACTTCACACACCTCAATTCTGTGAATTCACACACCTCCCTTATGACTTCACACACCTCCCTTCTATGACTTCACACACCTCCCTTCTATGACTTCACACACCTAGATTCTGTGACTTCACACACCTCCGATCTGAGTTCACACACCTCAATTCTGTGACTTCACACACCTCCATTCTGACTTCACCCAGCTCCATTCAATGACTTCGCACACCTCCAATCTGACTTCACACAGCTCCACTCTATGCTTTCCCACACTTCCATTCTATGATTTCACACACCTCCATTCTATAACTTTACACACCTCCATTCTGTGATTTCACACACCTCCATTCTGAGTTCAAACACCTCCGTTCTGTGACTTAACACACCTCCATTCTGTGACTTCACACACCACCATTCTGAGTTCACACACCTCCATTCTGTGACTACACACACCTCCATTCTGACGTCAAACAGCTCCATTCTATGACTTCACACACCTCCATTCTCTGCCTTCACACACCTCCATTCTATGACTTAACACAACTTCATTCTTACTTCACAAACATCCATTCTATGACTTCACACACCTCCATTCTATGACTTCACACACCTCCATTCTATGACTTCACAAACCTCCATTCTATGACTTCACACACCTCGATTCTGTGACTTCACACACCTCCATTATGAATTCACACACATCCATTCTATGACTTCACACACCTCCATTCTATGACTTCACACACCTTCATTCTGTGACTTCAGACACCTCCATTCTGAGTTCACACACCTCCATTCTGTGACTTCACACAACTCTATTCTGACTTCACACAGCTCCATTCTATGACTTCACACACCTCCATTCTGTGACTCCACACACCTCCATTCTATGACTTCACATACCTCCATTGTGACTTCACACAGCTCCATTCTATGAGTTCACACACCTCCATTCTGACTTCACACACCTCCATTCTATGACTTCACACACCTCCATTCTGACTTCACACACCTCCGTTCTATGACTTCACACAACTCCATTCTGACTTCAGACACCTCCATTCTATGAGGTCACACACGTGCATTGTGACATCACACACCTCCATTCTATGACTTCACACACCTCCATTCTAACTTCACACACCTCCATTCTGACTTCACAAACATCAATTCTGTGACTTCACACACCTCCATTCTTTGACTTCACACAACTCCATTGTGAGTTCACACACCTCCATTCTGAATTCACAAACATCAATTCTGTGACTTCACACACCTCCATTCTATGACTTCACACACCTCCATTCTATGACTTCAAAAACTTCCATTCTTTGACTTCACACACCTCCATTCTTTGACTGCACACATCTCCATTGTGAGTTCACACACTTTCATTCTATGACTTCACACACCTCCATTCTGACTACACAGCTCCATTCTATGACTTCACACACCTCCATTCTTTGCCTTCAGACACCTCCATTCTATGACTTAACACACCTTCATTCTTACTTCACAAACATCCATTCTATGACTTCACAAACCTCCATTCTATGACTTCACACACCTCCATTCTATATCTTCACAAACCTCCATTCTATGACTTCACACACCTCAATTCTGTGACTTCACACACCTCCAATATGAATTCACACACATCCATTCTATGACTTCACACAGCTCCATTCTATGACTTCACACACCTCCATTCTGTGACTTCACACACCTCCATTCTATGACTTCACATACCTCCATTGTGACTTCACACAGCTCCATTCTATGAGTTCACACACCTCCATTCTGACTTCACACACCTCCGTTCTACGAATTCACACATCTCCATTCTGACTTCAGACACCTCCATTCTATGAGGTCACACACGTGCATTGTGACATCACACACCTCCATTCTATGACTTCACACACCTCCATTCTAACTTCACACACCTCCATTCTGACTTCACAAACATCAATTCTGTGACTTCACACACCGCCATTCTTTGACTTCACACACCTCCATTGTGAGTTCACACACCTCCATTCTGAATTCACAAACATCAATTCTGTGACTTCACACACCTGCATTCTATGACTTCACACACCTCCATTCTATGACTTCACACACCTCCATTCTATGACTTCACAAACCTCCATTCTGACTTCACACACCTCCATTCTGACTTCACAAACATCAATTCTGTGACTTCACACACCTCCATTCTATGACTTCACACACCTCCATTCTATGACTTCACACACCTCCATTCTGTGAGTTCACACACTTCCATTCTTTGACTTCACACACCCCCATTTTTTGACTTCACACATCTCCATTGTTAGTTCACACACCTCCATTCTATGACTTCACACACCTCCATTCTGACTTCACAAAGCTCCATTCTATGACTTCACACACCTCCATTCTCTGCCTTCACACATTTCCATTTTATGACTTAACACACCTTCATTCTTACTTCACAAACATTCATTCTATGACTTCACACACCTCCATTCTATGACTTCACACACCTCCATTCTCTGACTTTACACACCTCCATTCTGTGACTTCACACACCTCCGTTCTGACTTCACACACCTAAATTCTATGACTTTACACACCTCCATTCTATGACTTCACACACCTCCATTCTGAGCTCACAAACCTCCATTCGGTG
Organism: Megascapheus bottae; assembly: GCA_024803745.1. Lineage (NCBI taxonomy): Eukaryota > Metazoa > Chordata > Mammalia > Rodentia > Geomyidae > Megascapheus > Megascapheus bottae. The sequence goes on along the minus strand of JANJXV010000328.1, from coordinate 153,308 downwards.
ACTTAACGCACCTCCATTCTGTGACTTCACACACCTCCATTCTGACTTCACACACCTCCATTCTATGACTTCACACACCTCCATTCTGTGACTTCACAACCCTCAATTCTGTGACTTCACACACCTCACTTATGACTTCACACCTCCATTCTATGACTTCACACACCTCCATTCTATGACTTCACACACCTAGATTCTGTGACTTCACACACCTCCGTTCTGAGTTCACACACCTCAATTCTGTGACTTCACACACCTCCATTCTGACTTCACCCAGCTCCATTCCATGACTTCGCACACCTCCAATCTGACTTCACACAGCTCCACTCTATGCTTTCCCACACCTCCATTCTATGATTTCACACACCTCCATTCTATGACTTCACACACCTCCATTCTGTGATTTCACACACCTCCATTCTGAGTTCAAACACCTCCGTTCTGTGACTTAACACACCTCCATTCTGTGACTTCACACACCACCATTCTGAGTTCACACATCTCCATTCTGTGACTTCACACACCTCCATTCTGACGTCAAACATCTCCATTCTATGACTTCACACACCTCCATTTTATGACTTCACACACCTCCATTCTATGACTTAACACACCTTCATTCTTACTTCACAAACATCCATTCTATGACTTCACACACCTCCATTCTATGACTTCACACACCTCCATTCTATGACTTCACAAACCTCCATTCTATGACTTCACACACCTCAATTCTGTGACTTCACACACCTCCATTATGAATTCACACACATCCATTCTATGACTTCACACACCTCCATTCTATGACTTCACACACCTTCATTCTGTGACTTCACACACCTCCATTCTGAGTTCACACACCTCCATTCTGTGACTTCACACAACTCTATTCTGACTTCACACAGCTCCATTCTATGACTTCACACACCTCCATTCTGTGACTTCACACACCTCCATTCTATGACTTCACATACCTCCATTGTGACTTCACACAGCTCCATTCTATGAGTTCACACACCTCCATTCTGACTTCACACACCTCCATTCTATGACTTCACACACCTCCATTCTGACTTCACACACCTCCGTTCTATGACTTCACACACCTCCATTCTGTGACTTCACACACCTCCATTCTATGACTTAACACACCTTCATTCTTACTTCACAAACATCCATTCTATGACTTCACACACCTCCATTCTGTGACTTCACACAACTCTATTCTGACTTCACACAGCTCCATTCTATGACTTCACACACCTCCATTCTGTGACTTCACACACCTCCATTCTGTGACTTCACACACCTCAATTCTGTGACTTCACACACCTACATTATGACCTCACACACCTCCATTCTATGACTTCACACACCTCCATTCTGAGTTCACAAACCTCCATTCTGTGACTTAACGCACCTCCATTCTGTGACTTCACACACCTCAATTCTGTGAATTCACACACCTCCCTTATGACTTCACACACCTCCCTTCTATGACTTCACACACCTCCCTTCTATGACTTCACACACCTAGATTCTGTGACTTCACACACCTCCGATCTGAGTTCACACACCTCAATTCTGTGACTTCACACACCTCCATTCTGACTTCACCCAGCTCCATTCAATGACTTCGCACACCTCCAATCTGACTTCACACAGCTCCACTCTATGCTTTCCCACACTTCCATTCTATGATTTCACACACCTCCATTCTATGACTTTACACACCTCCATTCTGTGATTTCACACACCTCCATTCTGAGTTCAAACACCTCCGTTCTGTGACTTAACACACCTCCATTCTGTGACTTCACACACCACCATTCTGAGTTCACACACCTCCATTCTGTGACTACACACACCTCCATTCTGACGTCAAACAGCTCCATTCTATGACTTCACACACCTCCATTCTCTGCCTTCACACACCTCCATTCTATGACTTAACACAACTTCATTCTTACTTCACAAACATCCATTCTATGACTTCACACACCTCCATTCTATGACTTCACACACCTCCATTCTATGACTTCACAAACCTCCATTCTATGACTTCACACACCTCGATTCTGTGACTTCACACACCTCCATTATGAATTCACACACATCCATTCTATGACTTCACACACCTCCATTCTATGACTTCACACACCTTCATTGTGTGACTTCAGACACCTCCATTCTGAGTTCACACACCTCCATTCTGTGACTTCACACAACTCTATTCTGACTTCACACAGCTCCATTCTATGACTTCACACACCTCCATTCTGTGACTCCACACACCTCCATTCTATGACTTCACATACCTCCATTGTGACTTCACACAGCTCCATTCTATGAGTTCACACACCTCCATTCTGACTTCACACACCTCCATTCTATGACTTCACACACCTCCATTCTGACTTCACACACCTCCGTTCTATGACTTCACACAACTCCATTCTGACTTCAGACACCTCCATTCTATGAGGTCACACACGTGCATTGTGACATCACACACCTCCATTCTATGACTTCACACACCTCCATTCTAACTTCACACACCTCCATTCTGACTTCACAAACATCAATTCTGTGACTTCACACACCTCCATTCTTTGACTTCACACAACTCCATTGTGAGTTCACACACCTCCATTCTGAATTCACAAACATCAATTCTGTGACTTCACACACCTCCATTCTATGACTTCACACACCTCCATTCTATGACTTCAAAAACTTCCATTCTTTGACTTCACACACCTCCATTCTTTGACTGCACACATCTCCATTGTGAGTTCACACACTTTCATTCTATGACTTCACACACCTCCATTCTGACTACACAGCTCCATTCTATGACTTCACACACCTCCATTCTTTGCCTTCAGACACCTCCATTCTATGACTTAACACACCTTCATTCTTACTTCACAAACATCCATTCTATGACTTCACAAACCTCCATTCTATGACTTCACACACCTCCATTCTATATCTTCACAAACCTCCATTCTATGACTTCACACACCTCAATTCTGTGACTTCACACACCTCCAATATGAATTCACACACATCCATTCTATGACTTCACACAGCTCCATTCTATGACTTCACACACCTCCATTCTGTGACTTCACACACCTCCATTCTATGACTTCACATACCTCCATTGTGACTTCACACAGCTCCATTCTATGAGTTCACACACCTCCATTCTGACTTCACACACCTCCGTTCTACGAATTCACACATCTCCATTCTGACTTCAGACACCTCCATTCTATGAGGTCACACACGTGCATTGTGACATCACACACCTCCATTCTATGACTTCACACACCTCCATTCTAACTTCACACACCTCCATTCTGACTTCACAAACATCAATTCTGTGACTTCACACACCGCCATTCTTTGACTTCACACACCTCCATTGTGAGTTCACACACCTCCATTCTGAATTCACAAACATCAATTCTGTGACTTCACACACCTGCATTCTATGACTTCACACACCTCCATTCTATGACTTCACACACCTCCATTCTATGACTTCACAAACCTCCATTCTGACTTCACACACCTCCATTCTGACTTCACAAACATCAATTCTGTGACTTCACACAACTCCATTCTATGACTTCACACACCTCCATTCTATGACTTCACACACCTCCATTCTGTGAGTTCACACACTTCCATTCTTTGACTTCACACACCCCCATTTTTTGACTTCACACATCTCCATTGTTAGTTCACACACCTCCATTCTATGACTTCACACACCTCCATTCTGACTTCACAAAGCTCCATTCTATGACTTCACACACCTCCATTCTCTGCCTTCACACATTTCCATTTTATGACTTAACACACCTTCATTCTTACTTCACAAACATTCATTCTATGACTTCACACACCTCCATTCTATGACTTCACACACCTCCATTCTCTGACTTTACACACCTCCATTCTGTGACTTCACACACCTCCGTTCTGACTTCACACACCTAAATTCTATGACTTTACACACCTCCATTCTATGACTTCACACACCTCCATTCTGAGCTCACAAACCTCCATTCGGTGACTTAACGCACCTCCATTCTGTGACTTCACACACCTCCATTCTGACTTCACACACCTCCATTCTATGACTTCACACACCTCCATTCTGTGACTTCACAACCCTCAATTCTGTGACTTCACACACCTCACTTATGACTTCACACCTCCATTCTATGACTTCACACACCTCCATTCTATGACTTCACACACCTAGATTCTGTGACTTCACACACCTCCGTTCTGAGTTCACACACCTCAATTCTGTGACTTCACACACCTCCATTCTGACTTCACCCAGCTCCATTCCATGACTTCGCACACCTCCAATCTGACTTCACACAGCTCCACTCTATGCTTTCCCACACCTCCATTCTATGATTTCACACACCTCCATTCTATGACTTCACACACCTCCATTCTGTGATTTCACACACCTCCATTCTGAGTTCAAACACCTCCGTTCTGTGACTTAACACACCTCCATTCTGTGACTTCACACACCACCATTCTGAGTTCACACATCTCCATTCTGTGACTTCACACACCTCCATTCTGACGTCAAACATCTCCATTCTATGACTTCACACACCTCCATTTTATGACTTCACACACCTCCATTCTATGACTTAACACACCTTCATTCTTACTTCACAAACATCCATTCTATGACTTCACACACCTCCATTCTATGACTTCACACACCTCCATTCTATGACTTCACAAACCTCCATTCTATGACTTCACACACCTCAATTCTGTGACTTCACACACCTCCATTATGAATTCACACACATCCATTCTATGACTTCACACACCTCCATTCTATGACTTCACACACCTTCATTCTGTGACTTCACACACCTCCATTCTGAGTTCACACACCTCCATTCTGTGACTTCACACAACTCTATTCTGACTTCACACAGCTCCATTCTATGACTTCACACACCTCCATTCTGTGACTTCACACACCTCCATTCTATGACTTCACATACCTCCATTGTGACTTCACACAGCTCCATTCTATGAGTTCACACACCTCCATTCTGACTTCACACACCTCCGTTCTATGAATTCACACAACTCCATTCTGACTTCAGACACCTCCATTCTATGAGGTCACACACGTGCATTGTGACATCACACACCTCCATTCTATGACTTCAAACACCTCCATTCTAACTTCACACACCTCCATTCTGACTTCACAAACATCAATTCTGTGACTTCACACACCGCCATTCTTTGACTTCACACACCTCCATTGTGAGTTCACACACCTCCATTCTGAATTCACAAACATCAATTCTGTGACTTCACACACCTGCATTCTATGACTTCACACACCTCCATTCTATGACTTCACACACCTCCATTCTATGACTTCACAAACCTCCATTCTGACTTCACACACCTCCATTCTGACTTCACAAACATCAATTCTGTGAGTTCACACACCTCCATTCTATGAATTCACACACCTCCATTCTATGACTTCACACACCTCCATTCTGTGACTTCACACACTTCCATTCTTTGACTTCACACACCCCCATTTTTTGACTTCACACATCTCCATTGTTAGTTCACACACCTCCATTCTATGACTTCACACACCTCAATTCTGACTTCACAAAGCTCCATTCTATGACTTCACACACCTCCATTCTGTGCCTTCACACATTTCCATTTTATGACTTAACACACCTTCATTCTTACTTCACAAACATTCATTCTATGACTTCACACACCTCCATTCTATGACTTCACACACCTCCATTCTCTGACTTTACACACCTCCATTCTGTGACTTCACACACCTCCGTTCTGACTTCACACACCTAAATTCTATGACTTTACACACCTCCATTCTATGACTTCACACACCTCCATTCTGAGCTCACAAACCTCCATTCGGTGACTTAACGCACCTCCATTCTGTGACTTCACACACCTCCATTCTGACTTCACACACCTCCATTCTATGACTTCACACACCTCCATTCTGTGACTTCACACACCTCAATTCTGTGACTTCACACACCTCACTTATGACTTCACACCTCCATTCTATGACTTCACACAGCTCCATTCTATGACTTCACACACCTAGATTCTGTGACTTCACACACCTCCGTTCTGAGTTCACACACCTCAATTCTGTGACTTCACACACCTCCATTCTGACTTCACCCAGCTCCATTCAATGACTTCGCACACCTCCAATCTGACTTCACACAGCTCCACTCTATGCTTTCCCACACCTCCATTCTATGATTTCACACACCTCCATTCTATGACTTCACACACCTCCATTCTGTGATTTCACACACCTCCTTTCTGAGTTCAAACACCTCCGTTCTGTGACTTAACACACCTCCATTCTGTGACTTCACACACCACCATTCTGAGTTCACACACCTCCATTCTGTGACTTCACACACCTCCATTCTGACGTCAAACAGCTCCATTCTATGACTTCACACACCTCCATTTTATGACTTCACACACCTCCATTCTATGACTTAACACACCTTCATTCTTACTTCACAAACATCCATTCTATGACTTCACACACCTCCATTCTATGACTTCACACACCTCCATTCTATGACTTCACAAACCTCCATTCTATGACTTCACACACCTCGATTCTGTGACTTCACACACCTCCATTATGAATTCACACACATCCATTCTATGACTTCACACACCTCCATTCTATGACTTCACACACCTTCATTCTGTGACTTCACACACCTCCATTCTGAGTTCACACACCTCCATTCTGTGACTTCACACAACTCTATTCTGACTTCACACAGCTCCATTCTATGACTTCACACACCTCCATTCTGTGACTTCACACACCTCCATTCTATGACTTCACATACCTCCATTGTGACTTCACACAGCTCCATTCTATGAGTTCACACACCTCCATTCTGACTTCACACACCTCCGTTCTATGAATTCACACAACTCCATTCTGACTTCAGACACCTCCATTCTATGAGGTCACACACGTGCATTGTGACATCACACACCTCCATTCTATGACTTCACACACCTCCATTCTAACTTCACACACCTCCATTCTGACTTCACAAACATCAATTCTGTGACTTCACACACCGCCATTCTTTGACTTCACACACCTCCATTGTGAGTTCACACACCTCCATTCTGAATTCACAAACATCAATTCTGTGACTTCACACACCTGCATTCTATGACTTCACACACCTCCATTCTATGACTTCACACACCTCCGTTCTATGACTTCACAAACCTCCATTCTGACTTCACACACCTCCATTCTGACTTCACAAACATCAATTCTGTGAGTTCACACACCTCCATTCTATGACTTCACACACCTCCATTCTATGACTTCACACACCTCCATTCTGTGACTTCACACACTTCCATTCTTTGACTTCACACACCCCCATTTTTTGACTTCACACATCTCCATTGTTAGTTCACACACCTCCATTCTATGACTTCACACACCTCCATTCTGACTTCACAAAGCTCCATTCTATGACTTCACACACCTCCATTCTGTGCCTTCACACATTTCCATTTTATGACTTAACACACCTTCATTCTTACTTCACAAACATTCATTCTATGACTTCACACACCTCCATTCTATGACTTCACACACCTCCATTCTCTGACTTTACACACCTCCATTCTGTGACTTCACACACCTCCGTTCTGACTTCACACACCTCCATTCTATGACTTTACACACCTCCATTCTATGACTTCACACACCTCCATTCTGAGTTCACAAACCTCCATTCGGTGACTTAAAGCACCTCCATTCTGTGACTTCACACACCTCCGTTCTGACTTCACACACCTCCATTCTATGACTTCACACACCTCCATTCTGTGACTTCACACACCTCAATTCTGTGACTTCACACACCTCACTTATGACTTCACACCTCCATTCTATGACTTCACACACCTCCATTCTATGACTTCACACACCTAGATTCTGTGACTTCACACACCTCCGTTCTGAGTTCACACACCTCAATTCTGTGACTTCACACACAACTCCATTCTGACTTCACCCAGCTCCATTCAATGACTTCGCACACCTCCAATCTGACTTCACACAGCTCCACTCTATGCTTTCCCACACCTCCATTCTATGATTTCACACACCTCCATTCTATGACTTCACACACCTCCATTCTGTGATTTCACACACCTCCATTCTGAGTTCAAACACCTCCGTTCTGTGACTTAACACACCTCCATTCTATGACCTCACACACCTCCATTCTATGACTTCACACACCTCCATTCTGAGTTCACAAACCTCCATTCTGTGACTTAACGCACCTCCATTCTGTGACTTCACACACCTCCGTTCTGACTTCACACACCTCCATTCTATGACTTCACACACCTCCATTCTGTGACTTCACACACCTCAATTCTGTGACTTCACACACCTCCCTTATGACTTCACACACCTCCATTCTATGACTTCACACACCTCCATTCTATGACTTCACACACCTAGATTCTGTGACTTCACACACCTCCGTTCTGAGTTCACACACCTCAATTCTGTGACTTCACACACATCCATTCTGACTTCACCCAGCTCCATTCAATGACTTCGCACACCTCAAATCTGACTTCACACAGCTCCACTCTATGCTTTCCCACACTTCCATTCTATGATTTCACACACCTCCATTCTATGACTTCACACACCTCCATTCTGTGATTTCACACACCTCCATTCTGAGTTCAAACACCTCCGTTCTGTGACTTAACACACCTCCATTCTGTGACTTCACACACCACCATTCTGAGTTCACACACCTCCATTCTGTGACTTCACAAACCTCCATTCTGACGTCAAACAGCTCCATTCTATGACTTCACACACCTCCATTCTGTGACTTCACACACCTCCATTCTCTGACTTAACACACCTTCATTCTTACTTCACAAACATCCATTCTATGACTTCACACACCTCCATTCTATGACTTCACACACCTCCACTCTATGACTTCACAAACCTCCATTCTATGACTTCACACACCTCGATTCTGTGACTTCACACACCTCCATTATGAATTCACACACATCCATTCTATGACTTCACACACCTCCATTCTATGACTTCACACACCTTCATTCTGTGACTTCAGACACCTCCATTCTGAGTTCACACACCTCCATTCTGTGACTTCACACAACTCTATTCTGACTTCACACAGCTCCATTCTATGACTTCACACACCTCCATTCTGTGACTTCACACACCTCCATTCTGTGACTTCACACACCTCAATTCTGTGACTTCACACACCTACATTATGACCTCACACACCTCCATTCTATGACTTCACACACCTCCATTCTGAGTTCACAAACCTCCATTCTGTGACTTAACGCACCTCCATTCTGTGACTTCACACACCTCCGTTCTGACTTCACACACCTCCATTCTATGACTTCACACACCTCCATTCTGTGACTTCACACACCTCAATTCTGTGAATTCACACACCTCCCTTATGACTTCACACACCTCCCTTCTATGACTTCACACACCTCCCTTCTATGACTTCACACACCTAGATTCTGTGACTTCACACACCTCCGATCTGAGTTCACACACCTCAATTCTGTGACTTCACACACCTCCATTCTGACTTCACCCAGCTCCATTCAATGACTTCGCACACCTCCAATCTGACTTCACACAGCTCCACTCTATGCTTTCCCACACTTCCATTCTATGATTTCACACACCTCCATTCTATGACTTTACACACCTCCATTCTGTGATTTCACACACCTCCATTCTGAGTTCAAACACCTCCGTTCTGTGACTTAACACACCTCCATTCTGTGACTTCACACACCACCATTCTGAGTTCACACACCTCCATTCTGTGACTACACACACCTCCATTCTGACGTCAAACAGCTCCATTCTATGACTTCACACACCTCCATTCTCTGCCTTCACACACCTCCATTCTATGACTTAACACAACTTCATTCTTACTTCACAAACATCCATTCTATGACTTCACACACCTCCATTCTATGACTTCACACACCTCCATTCTATGACTTCACAAACCTCCATTCTATGACTTCACACACCTCGATTCTGTGACTTCACAAACCTCCATTATGAATTCACACACATCCATTCTATGACTTCACACACCTCCATTCTATGACTTCACACACCTTCATTCTGTGACTTCAGACACCTCCATTCTGAGTTCACACACCTCCATTCTGTGACTTCACACAACTCTATTCTGACTTCACACAGCTCCATTCTATGACTTCACACACCTCCATTCTGTGACTCCACACACCTCCATTCTATGACTTCACATACCTCCATTGTGACTTCACACAGCTCCATTCTATGAGTTCACACACCTCCATTCTGACTTCACACACCTCCATTCTATGACTTCACACACCTCCATTCTGACTTCACACACCTCCGTTCTATGACTTCACACAACTCCATTCTGACTTCAGACACCTCCATTCTATGAGGTCACACACGTGCATTGTGACATCACACACCTCCATTCTATGACTTCACACACCTCCATTCTAACTTCACACACCTCCATTCTGACTTCACAAACATCAATTCTGTGACTTCACACACCTCCATTCTTTGACTTCACACAACTCCATTGTGAGTTCACACACCTCCATTCTGAATTCACAAACATCAATTCTGTGACTTCACACACCTCCATTCTATGACTTCACACACCTCCATTCTATGACTTCAAAAACTTCCATTCTTTGACTTCACACACCTCCATTCTTTGACTGCACACATCTCCATTGTGAGTTCACACACTTTCATTCTATGACTTCACACACCTCCATTCTGACTACACAGCTCCATTCTATGACTTCACACACCTCCATTCTTTGCCTTCAGACACCTCCATTCTATGACTTAACACACCTTCATTCTTACTTCACAAACATCCATTCTATGACTTCACAAACCTCCATTCTATGACTTCACACACCTCCATTCTATGACTTCACAAACCTCCATTCTATGACTTCACACACCTCAATTCTGTGACTTCACACACCTCCAATATGAATTCACACACATCCATTCTATGACTTCACACAGCTCCATTCTATGACTTCACACACCTCCATTCTGTGACTTCACACACCTCCATTCTATGACTTCACATACCTCCATTGTGACTTCACACAGCTCCATTCTATGAGTTCACACACCTCCATTCTGACTTCACACACCTCCGTTCTACGAATTCACACAACTCCATTCTGACTTCAGACACCTCCATTCTATGAGGTCACACACGTGCATTGTGACATCACACACCTCCATTCTATGACTTCACACACCTCCATTCTAACTTCACACACCTCCATTCTGACTTCACAAACATCAATTCTGTGACTTCACACACCGCCATTCTTTGACTTCACACACCTCCGTTCTGACTTCACACACCTAAATTCTATGACTTTACACACCTCCATTCTATGACTTCACACACCTCCATTCTGAGCTCACAAACCTCCATTCGGTGACTTAACGCACCTCCATTCTGTGACTTCACACACCTCCATTCTGACTTCACACACCTCAATTCTGTGACTTCACACACCTCACTTATGACTTCACACCTCCATTCTATGACTTCACACACCTCCATTCTATGACTTCACACACCTAGATTCTGTGACTTCACACACCTCCGTTCTGAGTTCACACACCTCAATTCTGTGACTTCACACACCTCCATTCTGACTTCACCCAGCTCCATTCAATGACTTCGCACACCTCCAATCTGACTTCACACAGCTCCACTCTATGCTTTCCCACACCTCCATTCTATGATTTCACACACCTCCATTCTATGACTTCACACACCTCCATTCTGTGATTTCACACACCTCCTTTCTGAGTTCAAACACCTCCGTTCTGTGACTTAACACACCTCCATTCTGTGACTTCACACACCACCATTCTGAGTTCACACACCTCCATTCTGTGACTTCACACACCTCCATTCTGACGTCAAACAGCTCCATTCTATGACTTCACACACCTCCATTTTATGACTTCACACACCTCCATTCTATGACTTAACACACCTTCATTCTTACTTCACAAACATCCATTCTATGACTTCACACACCTCCATTCTATGACTTCACACACCTCCATTCTATGACTTCACAAACCTCCATTCTATGACTTCACACACCTCGATTCTGTGACTTCACACACCTCCATTATGAATTCACACACATCCATTCTATGACTTCACACACCTCCATTCTATGACTTCACACACCTTCATTCTGTGACTTCACACACCTCCATTCTGAGTTCACACACCTCCATTCTGTGACTTCACACAACTCTATTCTGACTTCACACAGCTCCATTCTATGACTTCACACACCTCCATTCTGTGACTTCACACACCTCCATTCTATGACTTCACATACCTCCATTGTGACTTCACACAGCTCCATTCTATGAGTTCACACACCTCCATTCTGACTTCACACACCTCCGTTCTATGAATTCACACAACTCCATTCTGACTTCAGACACCTCCATTCTATGAGGTCACACACGTGCATTGTGACATCACACACCTCCATTCTATGACTTCACACACCTCCATTCTAACTTCACACACCTCCATTCTGACTTCACAAACATCAATTCTGTGACTTCACACACCGCCATTCTTTGACTTCACACACCTCCATTGTGAGTTCACACACCTCCATTCTGAATTCACAAACATCAATTCTGTGACTTCACACACCTGCATTCTATGACTTCACACACCTCCATTCTATGACTTCACACACCTCCGTTCTATGACTTCACAAACCTCCATTCTGACTTCACACACCTCCATTCTGACTTCACAAACATCAATTCTGTGAGTTCACACACCTCCATTCTATGACTTCACACACCTCCATTCTATGACTTCACACACCTCCATTCTGTGACTTCACACACTTCCATTCTTTGACTTCACACACCCCCATTTTTTGACTTCACACATCTCCATTGTTAGTTCACACACCTCCATTCTATGACTTCACACACCTCCATTCTGACTTCACAAAGCTCCATTCTATGACTTCACACACCTCCATTCTGTGCCTTCACACATTTCCATTTTATGACTTAACACACCTTCATTCTTACTTCACAAACATTCATTCTATGACTTCACACACCTCCATTCTATGACTTCACACACCTCCATTCTCTGACTTTACACACCTCCATTCTGTGACTTCACACACCTCCGTTCTGACTTCACACACCTCCATTCTATGACTTTACACACCTCCATTCTATGACTTCACACACCTCCATTCTGAGTTCACAAACCTCCATTCGGTGACTTAAAGCACCTCCATTCTGTGACTTCACACACCTCCGTTCTGACTTCACACACCTCCATTCTATGACTTCACACACCTCCATTCTGTGACTTCACACACCTCAATTCTGTGACTTCACACACCTCACTTATGACTTCACACCTCCATTCTATGACTTCACACACCTCCATTCTATGACTTCACACACCTAGATTCTGTGACTTCACACACCTCCGTTCTGAGTTCACACACCTCAATTCTGTGACTTCACACACAACTCCATTCTGACTTCACCCAGCTCCATTCAATGACTTCGCACACCTCCAATCTGACTTCACACAGCTCCACTCTATGCTTTCCCACACCTCCATTCTATGATTTCACACACCTCCATTCTATGACTTCACACACCTCCATTCTGTGATTTCACACACCTCCATTCTGAGTTCAAACACCTCCGTTCTGTGACTTAACACACCTCCATTCTATGACCTCACACACCTCCATTCTATGACTTCACACACCTCCATTCTGAGTTCAAAAACCTCCATTCTGTGACTTAACGCACCTCCCTTCTGTGACTTCACACACCTCCGTTCTGACTTCACACACCTCCATTCTATGACTTCACACACCTCCATTCTGTGACTTCACACACCTCAATTCTGTGACTTCACACACCTCCCTTATGACTTCACACACCTCCATTCTATGACTTCACACACCTCCATTCTATGACTTCACACACCTAGATTCTGTGACTTCACACACCTCCGTTCTGAGTTCACACACCTCAATTCTGTGACTTCACACACCTCCATTCTGACTTCACCCAGCTCCATTCAATGACTTCGCACACCTCCAATCTGACTTCACACAGCTCCACTCTATGCTTTCCCACACTTCCATTCTATGATTTCACACACCTCCATTCTATGACTTCAAACACCTCCATTCTGTGATTTCACACACCTCCTTTCTGAGTTCAAACACCTCCGTTCTGTGACTTAACACACCTCCATTCTGTGACTTCACACACCACCATTCTGAGTTCACACACCTCCATTCTGTGACTTCACACACCTCCATTCTGACGTCAAACAGCTCCATTCTATGACTTCACACACCTCCATTTTATGACTTCACACACCTCCATTCTATGACTTAACACACCTTCATTCTTACTTCACAAACATCCATTCTATGACTTCACACACCTCCATTCTATGACTTCACACACCTCCATTCTATGACTTCACAAACCTCCATTCTATGACTTCACACACCTCGATTCTGTGACTTCACACACCTCCATTATGAATTCACACACATCCATTCTATGACTTCACACACCTCCATTCTATGACTTCACACACCTTCATTCTGTGACTTCACACACCTCCATTCTGAGTTCACACACCTCCATTCTGTGACTTCACACAACTCTATTCTGACTTCACACAGCTCCATTCTATGACTTCACACACCTCCATTCTGTGACTTCACACACCTCCATTCTATGACTTCACATACCTCCATTGTGACTTCACACAGCTCCATTCTATGAGTTCACACACCTCCATTCTGACTTCACACACCTCCGTTCTATGAATTCACACAACTCCATTCTGACTTCAGACACCTCCATTCTATGAGGTCACACACGTGCATTGTGACATCACACACCTCCATTCTATGACTTCACACACCTCCATTCTAACTTCACACACCTCCATTCTGACTTCACAAACATCAATTCTGTGACTTCACACACCGCCATTCTTTGACTTCACACACCTCCATTGTGAGTTCACACACCTCCATTCTGAATTCACAAACATCAATTCTGTGACTTCACACACCTGCATTCTATGACTTCACACACCTCCATTCTATGACTTCACACACCTCCGTTCTATGACTTCACAAACCTCCATTCTGACTTCACACACCTCCATTCTGACTTCACAAACATCAATTCTGTGAGTTCACACACCTCCATTCTATGACTTCACACACCTCCATTCTATGACTTCACACACCTCCATTCTGTGACTTCACACACTTCCATTCTTTGACTTCACACACCCCCATTTTTTGACTTCACACATCTCCATTGTTAGTTCACACACCTCCATTCTATGACTTCACACACCTCCATTCTGACTTCACAAAGCTCCATTCTATGACTTCACACACCTCCATTCTGTGCCTTCACACATTTCCATTTTATGACTTAACACACCTTCATTCTTACTTCACAAACATTCATTCTATGACTTCACACACCTCCATTCTATGACTTCACACACCTCCATTCTCTGACTTTACACACCTCCATTCTGTGACTTCACACACCTCCGTTCTGACTTCACACACCTCCATTCTATGACTTTACACACCTCCATTCTATGACTTCACACACCTCCATTCTGAGTTCACAAACCTCCATTCGGTGACTTAAAGCACCTCCATTCTGTGACTTCACACACCTCCGTTCTGACTTCACACACCTCCATTCTATGACTTCACACACCTCCATTCTGTGACTTCACACACCTCAATTCTGTGACTTCACACACCTCACTTATGACTTCACACCTCCATTCTATGACTTCACACACCTCCATTCTATGACTTCACACACCTAGATTCTGTGACTTCACACACCTCCGTTCTGAGTTCACACACCTCAATTCTGTGACTTCACACACAACTCCATTCTGACTTCACCCAGCTCCATTCAATGACTTCGCACACCTCCAATCTGACTTCACACAGCTCCACTCTATGCTTTCCCACACCTCCATTCTATGATTTCACACACCTCCATTCTATGACTTCACACACCTCCATTCTGTGATTTCACACACCTCCATTCTGAGTTCAAACACCTCCGTTCTGTGACTTAACACACCTCCATTCTATGACCTCACACACCTCCATTCTATGACTTCACACACCTCCATTCTGAGTTCAAAAACCTCCATTCTGTGACTTAACGCACCTCCATTCTGTGACTTCACACACCTCCGTTCTGACTTCACACACCTCCATTCTATGACTTCACACACCTCCATTCTGTGACTTCACACACCTCAATTCTGTGACTTCACACACCTCCCTTATGACTTCACACACCTCCATTCTATGACTTCACACACCTCCATTCTATGACTTCACACACCTAGATTCTGTGACTTCACACACCTCCGTTCTGAGTTCACACACCTCAATTCTGTGACTTCACACACCTCCATTCTGACTTCACCCAGCTCCATTCAATGACTTCGCACACCTCCAATCTGACTTCACACAGCTCCACTCTATGCTTTCCCACACTTCCATTCTATGATTTCACACACCTCCATTCTATGACTTCACACACCTCCATTCTGTGATTTCACACACCTCCATTCTGAGTTCAAACACCTCCGTTCTGTGACTTAACACACCTCCATTCTGTGACTTCACACACCACCATTCTGAGTTCACACACCTCCATTCTGTGACTTCACAAACCTCCATTCTGACGTCAAACAGCTCCATTCTATGACTTCACACACCTCCATTCTGTGACTTCACACACCTCCATTCTCTGACTTAACACACCTTCATTCTTACTTCACAAACATCCATTCTATGACTTCACACACCTCCATTCTATGACTTCACACACCTCCACTCTATGACTTCACAAACCTCCATTCTATGACTTCACACACCTCGATTCTGTGACTTCACACACCTCCATTATGAATTCACACACATCCATTCTATGACTTCACACACCTCCATTCTATGACTTCACACACCTTCATTCTGTGACTTCAGACACCTCCATTCTGAGTTCACACACCTCCATTCTGTGACTTCACACAACTCTATTCTGACTTCACACAGCTCCATTCTATGACTTCACACACCTCCATTCTGTGACTTCACACACCTCCATTCTGTGACTTCACACACCTCAATTCTGTGACTTCACACACCTACATTATGACCTCACACACCTCCATTCTATGACTTCACACACCTCCATTCTGAGTTCACAAACCTCCATTCTGTGACTTAACGCACCTCCATTCTGTGACTTCACACACCTCCGTTCTGACTTCACACAACTCCATTCTATGACTTCACACACCTCCATTCTGTGACTTCACACACCTCAATTCTGTGAATTCACACACCTCCCTTATGACTTCACACACCTCCCTTCTATGACTTCACACACCTCCCTTCTATGACTTCACACACCTAGATTCTGTGACTTCACACACCTCCGATCTGAGTTCACACACCTCAATTCTGTGACTTCACACACCTCCATTCTGACTTCACCCAGCTCCATTCAATGACTTCGCACACCTCCAATCTGACTTCACACAGCTCCACTCTATGCTTTCCCACACTTCCATTCTATGATTTCACACACCTCCATTCTATGACTTTACACACCTCCATTCTGTGATTTCACACACCTCCATTCTGAGTTCAAACACCTCCGTTCTGTGACTTAACACACCTCCATTCTGTGACTTCACACACCACCATTCTGAGTTCACACACCTCCATTCTGTGACTACACACACCTCCATTCTGACGTCAAACAGCTCCATTCTATGACTTCACACACCTCCATTCTCTGCCTTCACACACCTCCATTCTATGACTTAACACAACTTCATTCTTACTTCACAAACATCCATTCTATGACTTCACACACCTCCATTCTATGACTTCACACACCTCCATTCTATGACTTCACAAACCTCCATTCTATGACTTCACACACCTCGATTCTGTGACTTCACACACCTCCATTATGAATTCACACACATCCATTCTATGACTTCACACACCTCCATTCTATGACTTCACACACCTTCATTCTGTGACTTCAGACACCTCCATTCTGAGTTCACACACCTCCATTCTGTGACTTCACACAACTCTATTCTGACTTCACACAGCTCCATTCTATGACTTCACACACCTCCATTCTGTGACTCCACACACCTCCATTCTATGACTTCACATACCTCCATTGTGACTTCACACAGCTCCATTCTATGAGTTCACACACCTCCATTCTGACTTCACACACCTCCATTCTATGACTTCACACACCTCCATTCTGACTTCACACACCTCCGTTCTATGACTTCACACAACTCCATTCTGACTTCAGACACCTCCATTCTATGAGGTCACACACGTGCATTGTGACATCACACACCTCCATTCTATGACTTCACACACCTCCATTCTAACTTCACACACCTCCATTCTGACTTCACAAACATCAATTCTGTGACTTCACACACCTCCATTCTTTGACTTCACACAACTCCATTGTGAGTTCACACACCTCCATTCTGAATTCACAAACATCAATTCTGTGACTTCACACACCTCCATTCTATGACTTCACACACCTCCATTCTATGACTTCAAAAACTTCCATTCTTTGACTTCACACACCTCCATTCTTTGACTGCACACATCTCCATTGTGAGTTCACACACTTTCATTCTATGACTTCACACACCTCCATTCTGACTACACAGCTCCATTCTATGACTTCACACACCTCCATTCTGTGACTTCACACACCTCCATTCTATGACTTCACATACCTCCATTGTGACTTCACACAGCTCCATTCTATGAGTTCACACACCTCCATTCTGACTTCACACACCTCCATTCTATGACTTCACACACCTCCATTCTGACTTCACACACCTCCGTTCTATGACTTCACACAACTCCATTCTGACTTCAGACACCTCCATTCTATGAGGTCACACACGTGCATTGTGACATCACACACCTCCATTCTATGACTTCACACACCTCCATTCTAACTTCACACACCTCCATTCTGACTTCACAAACATCAATTCTGTGACTTCACACACCTCCATTCTTTGACTTCACACAACTCCATTGTGAGTTCACACACCTCCATTCTGAATTCACAAACATCAATTCTGTGACTTCACACACCTCCATTCTATGACTTCACACACCTCCATTCTATGACTTCAAAAACTTCCATTCTTTGACTTCACACACCTCCATTCTTTGACTGCACACATCTCCATTGTGAGTTCACACACTTTCATTCTATGACTTCACACACCTCCATTCTGACTACACAGCTCCATTCTATGACTTCACACACCTCCATTCTTTGCCTTCAGACACCTCCATTCTATGACTTAACACACCTTCATTCTTACTTCACAAACATCCATTCTATGACTTCACAAACCTCCATTCTATGACTTCACACACCTCCATTCTATGACTTCACAAACCTCCATTCTATGACTTCACACACCTCAATTCTGTGACTTCACACACCTCCAATATGAATTCACACACATCCATTCTATGACTTCACACAGCTCCATTCTATGACTTCACACACCTCCATTCTGTGACTTCACACACCTCCATTCTATGACTTCACATACCTCCATTGTGACTTCACACAGCTCCATTCTATGAGTTCACACACCTCCATTCTGACTTCACACACCTCCGTTCTACGAATTCACACAACTCCATTCTGACTTCAGACACCTCCATTCTATGAGGTCACACACGTGCATTGTGACATCACACACCTCCATTCTATGACTTCACACACCTCCATTCTAACTTCACACACCTCCATTCTGACTTCACAAACATCAATTCTGTGACTTCACACACCGCCATTCTTTGACTTCACACACCTCCATTGTGAGTTCACACACCTCCATTCTGAATTCACAAACATCAATTCTGTGACTTCACACACCTGCATTCTATGACTTCACACACCTCCATTCTATGACTTCACACACCTCCATTCTATGACTTCACAAACCTCCATTCTGACTTCACACACCTCCATTCTGACTTCACAAACATCAATTCTGTGACTTCACACACCTCCATTCTATGACTTCACACACCTCCATTCTATGACTTCACACACCTCCATTCTGTGAGTTCACACACTTCCATTCTTTGACTTCACACACCCCCATTTTTTGACTTCACACATCTCCATTGTTAGTTCACACACCTCCATTCTATGACTTCACACACCTCCATTCTGACTTCACAAAGCTCCATTCTATGACTTCACACACCTCCATTCTGTGCCTTCACACATTTCCATTTTATGACTTAACACACCTTCATTCTTACTTCACAAACATTCATTCTATGACTTCACACACCTCCATTCTATGACTTCACACACCTCCATTCTCTGACTTTACACACCTCCATTCTGTGACTTCACACACCTCCGTTCTGACTTCACACACCTAAATTCTATGACTTTACACACCTCCATTCTATGACTTCACACACCTCCATTCTGAGCTCACAAACCTCCATTCGGTGACTTAACGCACCTCCATTCTGTGACTTCACACACCTCCATTCTGACTTCACACACCTCCATTCTATGACTTCACACACCTCCATTCTGTGACTTCACACACCTCAATTCTGTGACTTCACACACCTCACTTATGACTTCACACCTCCATTCTATGACTTCACACACCTCCATTCTATGACTTCACACACCTAGATTCTGTGACTTCACACACCTCCGTTCTGAGTTCACACACCTCAATTCTGTGACTTCACATACCTCCATTCTGACTTCACCCAGCTCCATTCCATGACTTCGCACACCTCCAATCTGACTTCACACAGCTCCACTCTATGCTTTCCCACACCTCCATTCTATGATTTCACACACCTCCATTCTATGACTTCACACACCTCCATTCTGTGATTTCACACACCTCCATTCTGAGTTCAAACACCTCCGTTCTGTGACTTAACACACCTCCATTCTGTGACTTCACACACCACCATTCTGAGTTCACACATCTCCATTCTGTGACTTCACACACCTCCATTCTGACGTCAAACATCTCCATTCTATGACTTCACACACCTCCATTTTATGACTTCACACACCTCCATTCTATGACTTAACACACCTTCATTCTTACTTCACAAACATCCATTCTATGACTTCACACACCTCCATTCTATGACTTCACACACCTCCATTCTATGACTTCACAAACCTCCATTCTATGACTTCACACACCTCAATTCTGTGACTTCACACACCTCCATTATGAATTCACACACATCCATTCTATGACTTCACACACCTCCATTCTATGACTTCACACACCTTCATTCTGTGACTTCACACACCTCCATTCTGAGTTCACACACCTCCATTCTGTGACTTCACACAACTCTATTCTGACTTCACACAGCTCCATTCTATGACTTCACACACCTCCATTCTGTGACTTCACACACCTCCATTCTATGACTTCACATACCTCCATTGTGACTTCACACAGCTCCATTCTATGAGTTCACACACCTCCATTCTGACTTCACACACCTCCGTTCTATGAATTCACACAACTCCATTCTGACTTCAGACACCTCCATTCTATGAGGTCACACACGTGCATTGTGATATCACACACCTCCATTCTATGACTTCAAACACCTCCATTCTAACTTCACACACCTCCATTCTGACTTCACAAACATCAATTCTGTGACTTCACACACCGCCATTCTTTGACTTCACACACCTCCATTGTGAGTTCACACACCTCCATTCTGAATTCACAAACATCAATTCTGTGACTTCACACACCTGCATTCTATGACTTCACACACCTCCATTCTATGACTTCACACACCTCCATTCTATGACTTCACAAACCTCCATTCTGACTTCACACACCTCCATTCTGACTTCACAAACATCAATTCTGTGAGTTCACACACCTCCATTCTATGAATTCACACACCTCCATTCTATGACTTCACACACCTCCATTCTGTGACTTCACACACTTCCATTCTTTGACTTCACACACCCCCATTTTTTGACTTCACACATCTCCATTGTTAGTTCACACACCTCCATTCTATGACTTCACACACCTCAATTCTGACTTCACAAAGCTCCATTCTATGACTTCACACACCTCCATTCTGTGCCTTCACACATTTCCATTTTATGACTTAACACACCTTCATTCTTACTTCACAAACATTCATTCTATGACTTCACACACCTCCATTCTATGACTTCACACACCTCCATTCTCTGACTTTACACACCTCCATTCTGTGACTTCACACACCTCCGTTCTGACTTCACACACCTAAATTCTATGACTTTACACACCTCCATTCTATGACTTCACACACCTCCATTCTGAGCTCACAAACCTCCATTCGGTGACTTAACGCACCTCCATTCTGTGACTTCACACACCTCCATTCTGACTTCACACACCTCAATTCTGTGACTTCACACACCTCACTTATGACTTCACACCTCCATTCTATGACTTCACACACCTCCATTCTATGACTTCACACACCTAGATTCTGTGACTTCACACACCTCCGTTCTGAGTTCACACACCTCAATTCTGTGACTTCACACACCTCCATTCTGACTTCACCCAGCTCCATTCAATGACTTCGCACACCTCCAATCTGACTTCACACAGCTCCACTCTATGCTTTCCCACACCTCCATTCTATGATTTCACACACCTCCATTCTATGACTTCACACACCTCCATTCTGTGATTTCACACACCTCCTTTCTGAGTTCAAACACCTCCGTTCTGTGACTTAACACACCTCCATTCTGACGTCAAACAGCTCCATTCTATGACTTCACACACCTCCATTTTATGACTTCACACACCTCCATTCTATGACTTAACACACCTTCATTCTTACTTCACAAACATCCATTCTATGACTTCACACACCTCCATTCTATGACTTCACACACCTCCATTCTATGACTTCACAAACCTCCATTCTATGACTTCACACACCTCGATTCTGTGACTTCACACACCTCCATTATGAATTCACACACATCCATTCTATGACTTCACACACCTCCATTCTATGACTTCACACACCTTCATTCTGTGACTTCACACACCTCCATTCTGAGTTCACACACCTCCATTCTGTGACTTCACACAACTCTATTCTGACTTCACACAGCTCCATTCTATGACTTCACACACCTCCATTCTGTGACTTCACACACCTCCATTCTATGACTTCACATACCTCCATTGTGACTTCACACAGCTCCATTCTATGAGTTCACACACCTCCATTCTGACTTCACACACCTCCGTTCTACGAATTCACACAACTCCATTCTGACTTCAGACACCTCCATTCTATGAGGTCACACACGTGCATTGTGACATCACACACCTCCATTCTATGACTTCACACACCTCCATTCTAACTTCACACACCTCCATTCTGACTTCACAAACATCAATTCTGTGACTTCACACACCGCCATTCTTTGACTTCACACACCTCCATTGTGAGTTCACACACCTCCATTCTGAATTCACAAACATCAATTCTGTGACTTCACACACCTGCATTCTATGACTTCACACACCTCCATTCTATGACTTCACACACCTCCGTTCTATGACTTCACAAACCTCCATTCTGACTTCACACACCTCCATTCTGACTTCACAAACATCAATTCTGTGAGTTCACACACCTCCATTCTATGACTTCACACACCTCCATTCTATGACTTCACACACCTCCATTCTGTGACTTCACACACTTCCATTCTTTGACTTCACACACCCCCATTTTTTGACTTCACACATCTCCATTGTTAGTTCACACACCTCCATTCTATGACTTCACACACCTCCATTCTGACTTCACAAAGCTCCATTCTATGACTTCACACACCTCCATTCTGTGCCTTCACACATTTCCATTTTATGACTTAACACACCTTCATTCTTACTTCACAAACATTCATTCTATGACTTCACACACCTCCATTCTATGACTTCACACACCTCCATTCTCTGACTTTACACACCTCCATTCTGTGACTTCACACACCTCCGTTCTGACTTCACACACCTCCATTCTATGACTTTACACACCTCCATTCTATGACTTCACACACCTCCATTCTGAGTTCACAAACCTCCATTCGGTGACTTAAAGCACCTCCATTCTGTGACTTCACACACCTCCGTTCTGACTTCACACACCTCCATTCTATGACTTCACACACCTCCATTCTGTGACTTCACACACCTCAATTCTGTGACTTCACACACCTCACTTATGACTTCACACCTCCATTCTATGACTTCACACACCTCCATTCTATGACTTCACACACCTAGATTCTGTGACTTCACACACCTCCGTTCTGAGTTCACACACCTCAATTCTGTGACTTCACACACAACTCCATTCTGACTTCACCCAGCTCCATTCAATGACTTCGCACACCTCCAATCTGACTTCACACAGCTCCACTCTATGCTTTCCCACACCTCCATTCTATGATTTCACACACCTCCATTCTATGACTTCACACACCTCCATTCTGTGATTTCACACACCTCCATTCTGAGTTCAAACACCTCCGTTCTGTGACTTAACACACCTCCATTCTATGACCTCACACACCTCCATTCTATGACTTCACACACCTCCATTCTGAGTTCAAAAACCTCCATTCTGTGACTTAACGCACCTCCATTCTGTGACTTCACACACCTCCGTTCTGACTTCACACACCTCCATTCTATGACTTCACACACCTCCATTCTGTGACTTCACACACCTCAATTCTGTGACTTCACACACCTCCCTTATGACTTCACACACCTCCATTCTATGACTTCACACACCTCCATTCTATGACTTCACACACCTAGATTCTGTGACTTCACACACCTCCGTTCTGAGTTCACACACCTCAATTCTGTGACTTCACACACCTCCATTCTGACTTCACCCAGCTCCATTCAATGACTTCGCACACCTCCAATCTGACTTCACACAGCTCCACTCTATGCTTTCCCACACTTCCATTCTATGATTTCACACACCTCAATTCTATGACTTCACACACCTCCATTCTGTGATTTCACACACCTCCTTTCTGAGTTCAAACACCTCCGTTCTGTGACTTAACACACCTCCATTCTGTGACTTCACACACCACCATTCTGAGTTCACACACCTCCATTCTGTGACTTCACACACCTCCATTCTGACGTCAAACAGCTCCATTCTATGACTTCACACACCTCCATTTTATGACTTCACACACCTCCATTCTATGACTTAACACACCTTCATTCTTACTTCACAAACATCCATTCTATGACTTCACACACCTCCATTCTATGACTTCACACACCTCCATTCTATGACTTCACAAACCTCCATTCTATGACTTCACACACCTCGATTCTGTGACTTCACACACCTCCATTATGAATTCACACACATCCATTCTATGACTTCACACACCTCCATTCTATGACTTCACACACCTTCATTCTGTGACTTCACACACCTCCATTCTGAGTTCACACACCTCCATTCTGTGACTTCACACAACTCTATTCTGACTTCACACAGCTCCATTCTATGACTTCACACACCTCCATTCTGTGACTTCACACACCTCCATTCTATGACTTCACATACCTCCATTGTGACTTCACACAGCTCCATTCTATGAGTTCACACACCTCCATTCTGACTTCACACACCTCCGTTCTATGAATTCACACAACTCCATTCTGACTTCAGACACCTCCATTCTATGAGGTCACACACGTGCATTGTGACATCACACACCTCCATTCTATGACTTCACACACCTCCATTCTAACTTCACACACCTCCATTCTGACTTCACAAACATCAATTCTGTGACTTCACACACCGCCATTCTTTGACTTCACACACCTCCATTGTGAGTTCACACACCTCCATTCTGAATTCACAAACATCAATTCTGTGACTTCACACACCTGCATTCTATGACTTCACACACCTCCATTCTATGACTTCACACACCTCCGTTCTATGACTTCACAAACCTCCATTCTGACTTCACACACCTCCATTCTGACTTCACAAACATCAATTCTGTGAGTTCACACACCTCCATTCTATGACTTCACACACCTCCATTCTATGACTTCACACACCTCCATTCTGTGACTTCACACACTTCCATTCTTTGACTTCACACACCCCCATTTTTTGACTTCACACATCTCCATTGTTAGTTCACACACCTCCATTCTATGACTTCACACACCTCCATTCTGACTTCACAAAGCTCCATTCTATGACTTCACACACCTCCATTCTGTGCCTTCACACATTTCCATTTTATGACTTAACACACCTTCATTCTTACTTCACAAACATTCATTCTATGACTTCACACACCTCCATTCTATGACTTCACACACCTCCATTCTCTGACTTTACACACCTCCATTCTGTGACTTCACACACCTCCGTTCTGACTTCACACACCTCCATTCTATGACTTTACACACCTCCATTCTATGACTTCACACACCTCCATTCTGAGTTCACAAACCTCCATTCGGTGACTTAAAGCACCTCCATTCTGTGACTTCACACACCTCCGTTCTGACTTCACACACCTCCATTCTATGACTTCACACACCTCCATTCTGTGACTTCACACACCTCAATTCTGTGACTTCACACACCTCACTTATGACTTCACACCTCCATTCTATGACTTCACACACCTCCATTCTATGACTTCACACACCTAGATTCTGTGACTTCACACACCTCCGTTCTGAGTTCACACACCTCAATTCTGTGACTTCACACACAACTCCATTCTGACTTCACCCAGCTCCATTCAATGACTTCGCACACCTCCAATCTGACTTCACACAGCTCCACTCTATGCTTTCCCACACCTCCATTCTATGATTTCACACACCTCCATTCTATGACTTCACACACCTCCATTCTGTGATTTCACACACCTCCTTTCTGAGTTCAAACACCTCCGTTCTGTGACTTAACACACCTCCATTCTGTGACTTCACACACCACCATTCTGAGTTCACACACCTCCATTCTGTGACTTCACACACCTCCATTCTGACGTCAAACAGCTCCATTCTATGACTTCACACACCTCCATTTTATGACTTCACACACCTCCATTCTATGACTTAACACACCTTCATTCTTACTTCACAAACATCCATTCTATGACTTCACACACCTCCATTCTATGACTTCACACACCTCCATTCTATGACTTCACAAACCTCCATTCTATGACTTCACACACCTCGATTCTGTGACTTCACACACCTCCATTATGAATTCACACACATCCATTCTATGACTTCACACACCTCCATTCTATGACTTCACACACCTTCATTCTGTGACTTCACACACCTCCATTCTGAGTTCACACACCTCCATTCTGTGACTTCACACAACTCTATTCTGACTTCACACAGCTCCATTCTATGACTTCACACACCTCCATTCTGTGACTTCACACACCTCCATTCTATGACTTCACATACCTCCATTGTGACTTCACACAGCTCCATTCTATGAGTTCACACACCTCCATTCTGACTTCACACACCTCCGTTCTATGAATTCACACAACTCCATTCTGACTTCAGACACCTCCATTCTATGAGGTCACACACGTGCATTGTGACATCACACACCTCCATTCTATGACTTCACACACCTCCATTCTAACTTCACACACCTCCATTCTGACTTCACAAACATCAATTCTGTGACTTCACACACCGCCATTCTTTGACTTCACACACCTCCATTGTGAGTTCACACACCTCCATTCTGAATTCACAAACATCAATTCTGTGACTTCACACACCTGCATTCTATGACTTCACACACCTCCATTCTATGACTTCACACACCTCCGTTCTATGACTTCACAAACCTCCATTCTGACTTCACACACCTCCATTCTGACTTCACAAACATCAATTCTGTGAGTTCACACACCTCCATTCTATGACTTCACACACCTCCATTCTATGACTTCACACACCTCCATTCTGTGACTTCACACACTTCCATTCTTTGACTTCACACACCCCCATTTTTTGACTTCACACATCTCCATTGTTAGTTCACACACCTCCATTCTATGACTTCACACACCTCCATTCTGACTTCACAAAGCTCCATTCTATGACTTCACACACCTCCATTCTGTGCCTTCACACATTTCCATTTTATGACTTAACACACCTTCATTCTTACTTCACAAACATTCATTCTATGACTTCACACACCTCCATTCTATGACTTCACACACCTCCATTCTCTGACTTTACACACCTCCATTCTGTGACTTCACACACCTCCGTTCTGACTTCACACACCTCCATTCTATGACTTTACACACCTCCATTCTATGACTTCACACACCTCCATTCTGAGTTCACAAACCTCCATTCGGTGACTTAAAGCACCTCCATTCTGTGACTTCACACACCTCCGTTCTGACTTCACACACCTCCATTCTATGACTTCACACACCTCCATTCTGTGACTTCACACACCTCAATTCTGTGACTTCACACACCTCACTTATGACTTCACACCTCCATTCTATGACTTCACACACCTCCATTCTATGACTTCACACACCTAGATTCTGTGACTTCACACACCTCCGTTCTGAGTTCACACACCTCAATTCTGTGACTTCACACACAACTCCATTCTGACTTCACCCAGCTCCATTCAATGACTTCGCACACCTCCAATCTGACTTCACACAGCTCCACTCTATGCTTTCCCACACCTCCATTCTATGATTTCACACACCTCCATTCTATGACTTCACACACCTCCATTCTGTGATTTCACACACCTCCATTCTGAGTTCAAACACCTCCGTTCTGTGACTTAACACACCTCCATTCTGTGACTTCACACACCACCATTCTGAGTTCACACACCTCCATTCTGTGACTTCACACACCTCCATTCTGACGTCAAACAGCTCCATTCTACGACTTCACACACCTCCATTTTATGACTTCACACACCTCCATTCTATGACTTAACACACCTTCATTCTTACTTCACAAACATCCATTCTATGACTTCACACACCTCCATTCTATGACTTCACACACCTCCATTCTATGACTTCACAAACCTCCATTCTATGACTTCACACACCTCAATTCTGTGACTTCACACACCTCCATTATGAATTCACACACATCCATTCTATGACTTCACACACCTCCATTCTATGACTTCACACACCTTCATTCTGTGACTTCACACACCTCCATTCTGAGTTCACACACCTCCATTCTGTGACTTCACACAACTCTATTCTGACTTCACACAGCTCCATTCTATGACTTCACACACCTCCATTCTGTGACTTCACACACCTCCATTCTATGACTTTACATACCTCCATTGTGACTTCACACAGCTCCATTCTGACTTCACACACCTCCATTCTATGACTTCACACACCTAAATTCTGACTTCACACACCTCCGTTCTATGACTTCACACAACTCCATTCTGACTTCAGACACCTCCATTCTATGAGGTCACACACGTGCATTGTGACATCACACACCTCCATTCTATGACTTCACACACCTCCATTCTTACTTCACACACCTCCATTCTGACTTCACAAACATCAATTCTGTGACTTCACACACCGCCATTCTTTGACTTCACACACCTCCATTGTGAGTTCACACACCTCCATTCTGAATTCACAAACATCAATTCTGTGACTTCACACACCTGCATTCTATGACTTCACACACCTCCATTCTATGACTTCACACACCTCCATTCTATGACTTCACAAACCTCCATTCTGACTTCACACACCTCCATTCTGACTTCACAAACATCAATTCTGTGACTTCACACACCTCCATTCTATGACTTCACACACCTCCATTCTATGACTTCACACACCTCCATTCTGTGAGTTCACACACTTCCATTCTTTGACTTCACACACCCCCATTTTTTGACTTCACACATCTCCATTGTTAGTTCACACACCTCCATTCTATGACTTCACACACCTCCATTCTGACTTCACAAAGCTCCATTCTATGACTTCACACACCTCCATTCTGTGCCTTCACACATTTCCATTTTATGACTTAACACACCTTCATTCTTACTTCACAAACATTCATTCTATGACTTCACACACCTCCATTCTATGACTTCACACACCTCCATTCTCTGACTTTACACACCTCCATTCTGTGACTTCACACACCTCCGTTCTGACTTCACACACCTCCATTCTATGACTTTACACACCTCCATTCTATGACTTCACACACCTCCATTCTGAGTTCACAAACCTCCATTCGGTGACTTAACGCACCTCCATTCTGTGACTTCTCACACCTCCGTTCTGACTTCACACACCTCCATTCTATGACTTCACACATCTCCATTCTGTGACTTCACACACCTCCATTCTATGACTTCACACACCTAGATTCTGTGACTTCACACACCTCCGTTCTGAGTTCACACACCTCAATTCTGTGACTTCACACACCTCCATTCTGACTTCACCCAGCTCCATTCAATGACTTCGCACACCTCCAATCTGACTTCACACAGCTCCACTCTATGCTTTCCCACACCTCCATTCTATGATTTCACACACCTCCATTCTATGACTTCACACACCTCCATTCTGTGATTTCACACACCTCCATTCTGAGTTCAAACACCTCCGTTCTGTGACTTAACACACCTCCATTCTGTGACTTCACACACCACCATTCTGAGTTCACACACCTCCATTCTGTGACTTCACACACCTCCATTCTGACGTCAAACAGCTCCATTCTATGACTTCACACACCTCCATTTTATGACTTCACACACCTCCATTCTATGACTTAACACACCTTCATTCTTACTTCACAAACATCCATTCTATGACTTCACACACCTCCATTCTATGACTTCACACACCTCCATTCTATGACTTCACAAACCTCCATTCTATGACTTCACACACCTCAATTCTGTGACTTCACACACCTCCATTATGAATTCACACACATCCATTCTATGACTTCACACACCTCCATTCTATGACTTCACACACCTTCATTCTGTGACTTCACACACCTCCATTCTGAGTTCACACACCTCCATTCTGTGACTTCACACAACTCTATTCTGACTTCACACAGCTCCATTCTATGACTTCACACACCTCCATTCTGTGACTTCACACACCTCCATTCTATGACTTCACATACCTCCATTGTGACTTCACACAGCTCCATTCTGACTTCACACACCTCCATTCTATGACTTCACACACCTAAATTCTGACTTCACACATCTCCGTTCTATGACTTCACACAACTCCATTCTGACTTCAGACACCTCCATTCTATGAGGGCACACACGTGCATTGTGACATCACACACCTCCATTCTATGACTTCACACACCTCCATTCTTACTTCACACACCTCCATTCTGACTTCACAAACATCAATTCTGTGACTTCACACTCCTCCATTCTTTGACTTCACACACCTCCATTGTGAGTTCACACATCTCCATTCTGAATTCACAAACATCAGTTCTGTGACTTCACACACCTCCATTCTATGACTTCACACACCTCCATTGTGAGTTCACACACCTCCATTCTGAATTCACAAACATCAATTCTGTGACTTCACACACCTCCATTCTATGACTTCACACACCTCCATTCTATGACTTCACACACCTCCATTCTATGACTTCAGAAACCTCTATTCTGATTCACACACCTCCATTCTGACTTCACAAACATCAATTCTGTGACTTCACACACCTCCATTCTATGAGTTCATACGCCTCCATTGTATGACTTCACACACCTCCATTCTGTGACTTCACACACTTCCATTCTTTGACTTCACACACCTCCAATTTTTGACTTCACACATCTCCATTGTTAGTTCACACATCTCCATTCTATGACTTCACACACCTCCATTCTGACTTCACAAAGCTCCATTCTATGACTTCACACACCTCCATTCTGTGCCTTCACACATTTCCATTTTATGACTTAACACACCTTCATTCTTACTTCACAAACATTCATTCTATGACTTCACACACCTATATTCTATGACTTCACACACCTCCATTCTATGACTTTACACACCTCCATTCTGTGACTTCACACACCTCCATTCTGTGACTTCACACACCTCCGTTCTGACTTCACACACCTCCATTCTATGACTTCACACACCTCAATTCTGTGACTTCACACACCTCACTTATGACTTCACACCTCCATTCTATGACTTCACACACCTCCATTCTATGACTTCACACACCTAGATTCTGTGACTTCACACACCTCCGTTCTGAGTTCACACACCTCAATTCTGTGACTTCACACACAACTCCATTCTGACTTCACCCAGCTCCATTCAATGACTTCGCACACCTCCAATCTGACTTCACACAGCTCCACTCTATGCTTTCCCACACCTCCATTCTATGATTTCACACACCTCCATTCTATGACTTCACACACCTCCATTCTGTGATTTCACACACCTCCATTCTGAGTTCAAACACCTCCGTTCTGTGACTTAACACACCTCCATTCTGTGACTTCACACACCACCATTCTGAGTTCACACACCTCCATTCTGTGACTTCACACACCTCCATTCTGACGTCAAACAGCTCCATTCTACGACTTCACACACCTCCATTTTATGACTTCACACACCTCCATTCTATGACTTAACACACCTTCATTCTTACTTCACAAACATCCATTCTATGACTTCACACACCTCCATTCTATGACTTCACACACCTCCATTCTATGACTTCACAAACCTCCATTCTATGACTTCACACACCTCAATTCTGTGACTTCACACACCTCCATTATGAATTCACACACATCCATTCTATGACTTCACACACCTCCATTCTATGACTTCACACACCTTCATTCTGTGACTTCACACACCTCCATTCTGAGTTCACACACCTCCATTCTGTGACTTCACACAACTCTATTCTGACTTCACACAGCTCCATTCTATGACTTCACACACCTCCATTCTGTGACTTCACACACCTCCATTCTATGACTTTACATACCTCCATTGTGACTTCACACACCTCCATTCTATGACTTCACACACCTAAATTCTGACTTCACACACCTCCGTTCTATGACTTCACACAACTCCATTCTGACTTCAGACACCTCCATTCTATGAGGTCACACACGTGCATTGTGACATCACACACCTCCATTCTATGACTTCACACACCTCCATTCTTACTTCACACACCTCCATTCTGACTTCACAAACATCAATTCTGTGACTTCACACACCGCCATTCTTTGACTTCACACACCTCCATTGTGAGTTCACACACCTCCATTCTGAATTCACAAACATCAATTCTGTGACTTCACACACCTGCATTCTATGACTTCACACACCTCCATTCTATGACTTCACACACCTCCATTCTATGACTTCACAAACCTCCATTCTGACTTCACACACCTCCATTCTGACTTCACAAACATCAATTCTGTGACTTCACACACCTCCATTCTATGACTTCACACACCTCCATTCTATGACTTCACACACCTCCATTCTGTGAGTTCACACACTTCCATTCTTTGACTTCACACACCCCCATTTTTTGACTTCACACATCTCCATTGTTAGTTCACACACCTCCATTCTATGACTTCACACACCTCCATTCTGACTTCACAAAGCTCCATTCTATGACTTCACACACCTCCATTCTGTGCCTTCACACATTTCCATTTTATGACTTAACACACCTTCATTCTTACTTCACAAACATTCATTCTATGACTTCACACACCTCCATTCTATGACTTCACACACCTCCATTCTCTGACTTTACACACCTCCATTCTGTGACTTCACACACCTCCGTTCTGACTTCACACACCTCCATTCTATGACTTTACACACCTCCATTCTATGACTTCACACACCTCCATTCTGAGTTCACAAACCTCCATTCGGTGACTTAACGCACCTCCATTCTGTGACTTCTCACACCTCCGTTCTGACTTCACACACCTCCATTCTATGACTTCACACATCTCCATTCTGTGACTTCACACACCTCCATTCTATGACTTCACACACCTAGATTCTGTGACTTCACACACCTCCGTTCTGAGTTCACACACCTCAATTCTGTGACTTCACACACCTCCATTCTGACTTCACCCAGCTCCATTCAATGACTTCGCACACCTCCAATCTGACTTCACACAGCTCCACTCTATGCTTTCCCACACCTCCATTCTATGATTTCACACACCTCCATTCTATGACTTCACACACCTCCATTCTGTGATTTCACACACCTCCATTCTGAGTTCAAACACCTCCGTTCTGTGACTTAACACACCTCCATTCTGTGACTTCACACACCACCATTCTGAGTTCACACACCTCCATTCTGTGACTTCACACACCTCCATTCTGACGTCAAACAGCTCCATTCTATGACTTCACACACCTCCATTTTATGACTTCACACACCTCCATTCTATGACTTAACACACCTTCATTCTTACTTCACAAACATCCATTCTATGACTTCACACACCTCCATTCTATGACTTCACACACCTCCATTCTATGACTTCACAAACCTCCATTCTATGACTTCACACACCTCAATTCTGTGACTTCACACACCTCCATTATGAATTCACACACATCCATTCTATGACTTCACACACCTCCATTCTATGACTTCACACACCTTCATTCTGTGACTTCACACACCTCCATTCTGAGTTCACACACCTCCATTCTGTGACTTCACACAACTCTATTCTGACTTCACACAGCTCCATTCTATGACTTCACACACCTCCATTCTGTGACTTCACACACCTCCATTCTATGACTTCACATACCTCCATTGTGACTTCACACAGCTCCATTCTGACTTC
Organism: Megascapheus bottae; assembly: GCA_024803745.1. Lineage (NCBI taxonomy): Eukaryota > Metazoa > Chordata > Mammalia > Rodentia > Geomyidae > Megascapheus > Megascapheus bottae. Next base: position 117,770 of record JANJXV010000328.1, on the reverse strand, counting down.
ACACACCTCCATTCTATGACTTCACACACCTAAATTCTGACTTCACACATCTCCGTTCTATGACTTCACACAACTCCATTCTGACTTCAGACACCTCCATTCTATGAGGGCACACACGTGCATTGTGACATCACACACCTCCATTCTATGACTTCACACACCTCCATTCTTACTTCACACACCTCCATTCTGACTTCACAAACATCAATTCTGTGACTTCACACTCCTCCATTCTTTGACTTCACACACCTCCATTGTGAGTTCACACATCTCCATTCTGAATTCACAAACATCAGTTCTGTGACTTCACACACCTCCATTCTATGACTTCACACACCTCCATTGTGAGTTCACACACCTCCATTCTGAATTCACAAACATCAATTCTGTGACTTCACACACCTCCATTCTATGACTTCACACACCTCCATTCTATGACTTCACACACCTCCATTCTATGACTTCAGAAACCTCTATTCTGATTCACACACCTCCATTCTGACTTCACAAACATCAATTCTGTGACTTCACACACCTCCATTCTATGAGTTCATACGCCTCCATTGTATGACTTCACACACCTCCATTCTGTGACTTCACACACTTCCATTCTTTGACTTCACACACCTCCAATTTTTGACTTCACACATCTCCATTGTTAGTTCACACACCTCCATTCTATGACTTCACACACCTCCATTCTGACTTCACAAAGCTCCATTCTATGACTTCACACACCTCCATTCTGTGCCTTCACACATTTCCATTTTATGACTTAACACACCTTCATTCTTACTTCACAAACATTCATTCTATGACTTCACACACCTATATTCTATGACTTCACACACCTCCATTCTATGACTTTACACACCTCCATTCTGTGACTTCACACACCTCAATTCTGTGACTTCACACACCTACATTATTACCTCACACACCTCCATTCTATGACTTCACACACCTCCATTCTGAGTTCACAAACCTCCATTCTGTGACTTCACACACCTCCATTCTGTGACTTCACACACCTCAATTCTGTGTCTTCACACTCCTCCCTTCTGACTTCACACACCTCCGTTCTATGACTTCACACAACTCCATTCTGACTTCAGACACCTCCATTCTATGAGGTCACACACGTGCATTGTGACATCACACACCTCCATTCTATGACTTCACACACCTCCATTCTAACTTCACACACCTCCATTCTGACTTCACAAACATCAATTCTGTGACTTCACACACCTCCATTCTTTGCCTTCACACACCTCCATTGTGAGTTCACACACCTTCATTCTGAATTCACAAACATCAATTCTGTGACTTCACACACCTCCATTCTATGACTTCACACACCTCCATTCTATGACTTCACAAACTTCCATTCTTTGACTTCACACACCTCCATTCTTTGACTGCACACATCTCCATTGTGAGTTCACACACCTTCATTCTATGACTTCACACACCTCCATTCTGACTACACAGCTCCATTCTATGACTTCACACACCTCCATTCTGTGCCTTCAGACACCTCCATTCTATGACTTAACACACCTTCATTCTTACTTCACAAACATCCATTCTATGACTTCACACACCTCCATTCTATGACTTCACACACCTCCATTCTATGACTTCACAAACCTCCATTCTATGACTTCACACACCTCAATTCTGTGACTTCACACACCTCCATTATGAATTCACACACATCTATCCTATGACTTCACACACCTCCATTCTATGAATTCACACACCTTCATTCTGTGACTTCACACACCTCCATTCTGAGTTCACACACCTCCATTCTGTGACTTCACACTACTCTATTCTGACTTCACACAGCTCCATTCTATGACTTCACACACCTCCATTCTGTGACTTCACACACCTCCATTCTATGACTTCACATACCTCCATTGTGACTTCACACAGCTCCATTCTATGAGTTCACACACCTATATTCTGACTTCACACACCTCCATTCTATGACTTCACACATCTCCATTCTGACTTCACACACCTCCGTTCTATGACTTCACACAACTCCATTCTGACTTCAGACACCTCCATTCTATGAGGTCACACACGTGCATTGTGACATCACACACCTCCATTCTATGACTTCACACACCTCCACTCTAACTTCACACACCTCCATTCTGACTTCACAAACATCAATTCTGTGACTTCACACACCTCCATTCTTTGACTTCACACACTCCATTGTGAGTTCACACACCTCCATTCTGACTTCACAAACATCAATTCTGTGACTTCACACACCTCCATTCTATGACTTCATACGCCTCCATTGTATGACTTCACACACCTCCATTCTGTGACTTCACACACTTCCATTCTTTGACTTCACACACCTCCATGTTTTGACTTCACACATCTCCATTGTTAGTTCACACACCTCCATTTTATGACTTCACATACCTCCATTCTGACTTCACAAAGCTCCATTCTATGACTTCACACACCTCCATTCTGTGCCTTCACACATTTCCATTTTATGACTTAATACACCTTCATTCTTACTTCACAAACATTCATTCTATGACTTCACACACCTCCATTCTATGACTTCACACACCTCCATTCTATGACTTTACACACCTCCATTCTGTGACATCACACACCTCAATTCTGTGACTTCACACACCTACATTATGACCTCACACACCTCCATTCTATGACTTCACACACCTCAATTCTGAGTTCACAAACCTCCATTCTGTGACTTAACGCACCTCCATTCTGTGACTTCACACACCTCCGTTCTGACTTCACACACCTCAATTCTGTAACTTCACACACCTCCATTCTGACTTCACCCAGCTCCATTCAATGACTTCGCACACCTCCAATCTGACTTCACACAGCTCCACTCAGTGCTTTCCCACACCTCCATTCTATGATTTCACACACCTCCATTCTATGACTTCACACACCTCCATTCTGTGATTTCACACAACTCCATTCTGAGTTCAAACACGTCCGTTCTGTGACTTAACACACCTCCATTCTGTGACTTCACACACCACCATTCTGAGTTCACACACCTCCATTCTGTGACTTCACACGCCTCCATTCTGACGTCAAACAGCTCCATTCTATGACTTCACACACCTCCATTCTGTTCCTTCACACACCTCCATTCTAAGACTTAACACACCTCCATTCTATGACTTCACAAACCTCCATTCTATGACTTCACACACCTCAGTTCTGTGACTTCACACACCTCCATTATGAATTCACACACATCCATTCTATGACTTCACACACCTCCACTCTATGACTTCACACACCTTCATTCTGTGACTTCACACACCTCCATTCTGAGTTCACACACCTCCATTCTGTGACTTCACACAACTCTATTCTGACTTCACACAGCTCGATTCTATGACTTCACACACCTCCATTCTGTGACTTCACACACCTCCATTCTATGACTTCACATACCTCCATTCTGTGACTTCACACAGCTCCATTCTATGAGTTCACACACCTCCATTCTGACTTTACACACCTCCATTCTATGACTTCACACACCTCCATTCTGACTTCACACACCTCCGTTCTATGACTTCACACAACTCCATTCTGACTTCAGACACCTCCATTCTATGAGGTCACACACGTGCATTGTGACATCACACACCTCCATTCTATGACTTCACACACCTCCATTCTAACTTCACACACCTCCATTCTGACTTCACAAACATCAATTCTGTGACTTCACACACCTCCATTCTTTGACTTCACACACCTCCATTGTGAGTTCACTCGCCTCCACTCTGAATTCACAAACATCAATTCTGTGACTTCACACACCTCCATTCTATGACTTCACACACCTCCATTCTGTGACTTCACAAACTTCCATTCTTTGACTTCACACACCTCCATTCTTTGACTGCACACATCTCCATTGTGAGTTCACACACCTTCATTCTATGACTTCACACACCTCCATTCTGACTACACAGCTCCATTCTATGACTTCACACACCTCCATTCTGTGCCTTCACACACCTCCATTCTATGACTTAACACACCTTCATTCTTACTTCACAAACATCCATTCTATGACTTCACACACCTCCATTCTATGACTTCACACACCTCCATTCTATGACTTCACAAACCTCCATTCTATGACTTCACACACCTCAATTCTGTGACTTCACACACCTCCATTATGAATTCACACACATCCATTCTATGACTTCACACACCTCCATTCTATGACTTCACACACCCTCATTCTGTGACTTCACACACCTCCATTCTGAGTTCACACACCTCCATTCTGTGACTTCACACAACTCTATTCTGACTTCACACAGCTCCATTCTATGACTTCACACACCTCCATTCTGTGACTTCACACACCTCCATTCTATGACTTCACATACCTCCATTGTGACTTCACACAGCTCCATTCTATGAGTTCACACACCTCCATTCTGACTTCACACACCTCCATTCTATGACTTCACACACCTCCATTCTGACTTCACACACCTCCGTTCTATGACTTCACACAACTCCATTCTGACTTCAGACACCTCCATTCTATGAGGTCACACACGTGCATTGTGACATCACACACCTCCATTCTATGACTTCACACACCTCCACTCTAACTTCACACACCTCCATTCTGACTTCACAAACATCAATTCTGTGACTTCACACACCTCCATTCTATGACTTCACACACCTCCATTCTATGACTTCACACACCTCCATTCTAAGACTTCACAAACCTCCATTCTGACTTCACACACCTCCATTCTGACTTCACAAACATCAATTCTGTGACTTCTCACACCTCCATTCTATGACTTCATACGCCTCCATTGTATGACTTCACACACCTCCATTCTGTGACTTCACACACTTCCATTCTTTGACTTTACACACCTCCATTTTTTGACTTCACATATCTCCATTGTTAGTTCACACACATCCATTCTATGACTTCACACACCTCCATTCTGACTTCACAAAGCTCCATTCTATGACTTCACACACCTCCATTCTGTGCCTTCACACATTTCCATTTTATGACTTAACACACCTTCATTCTTACTTCACAAACATTCATTCTATGACTTCACACACCTACATTCTATGACTTCACACACCTCCATTCTATGACTTTACACACCTCCATTCTGTGACTTCACACACCTCAATTCTGTGACTTCACACACCTACATTATGACCTCACACACCTCCACTCTATGACTTCACACACCTCCATTCTGAGTTCACAAACCTCCATTCTGTGACTTAACGCACCTCCATTCTGTGACTTCACACACCTCCGTTCTGACTTCACACACCTCCATTCTATGACTTCACACACCTCCATTCTGTGACTTCACACACCTCAATTCTGTGAATTCACACACCTCCCTTATGACTTCACACACCTCCCTTCTATGACTTCACACACCTCCCTTCTATGACTTCACACACCTAGATTCTGTGACTTCACACACCTCCGTTCTGAGTTCACACACCTGAATTCTGTGACTTCACACACCTCCATTCTCACTTCACCCAGCTCCATTCAATGACTTCGCACACCTCCAATCTGACTTCACACAGCTCCACTCTATGCTTTCCCACACTTCCATTCTATGATTTCACACACCTCCATTCTATGACTTCACACACCTCCATTCTGTGATTTCACACACCTCCATTCTGAGTTCAAACACCTCCGTTCTGTGACTTAACACACCTCCATTCTGTGACTTCACACACCACCATTCTGAGTTCACACACCTCCATTCTGTGACTACACACACCTCCATTCTGACGTCAAACAGCTCCATTCTATGACTTCACACACCTCCATTCTCTGCCTTCACACACCTCCATTCTATGACTTAACACAACTTCATTCTTACTTCACAAACATCCATTCTATGACTTCACACACTTCCATTCTATGACTTCACACACCTCCATTCTATGACTTCACAAACCTCCATTCTATGACTTCACACACCTCGATTCTGTGACTTCACACACCTCCATTATGAATTCACACACATCCATTCTATGACTTCACACACCTCCATTCTATGACTTCACACACCTTCATTCTGTGACTTCAGACACCTCCATTCTGAGTTCACACACCTCCATTCTGTGACTTCACACAACTCTATTCTGACTTCACACAGCTCCATTCTATGACTTCACACACCTCCATTCTGTGACTTCACACACCTCCATTCTATGACTTCACATACCTCCATTGTGTGACTTCATACAGCTCCATTCTGTGAGTTCACACACCTCCATTCTGACTTCACACACCTCCATTCTATGACTTCACACACCTCCATTCTGACTTCACACACCTCCGTTCTATGACTTCACACATCTCCATTCTGACTTCAGACACCTCCATTCTATGAGGTCACACACGTGCATTGTGACATCACACACCTCCATTCTATGACTTCACACACCTCCATTCTAACTTCACACACCTCCATTCTGACTTCACAAACATCAATTCTGTGACTTCACACACCTCCATTCTTTGACTTCACACACCTCCATTGTGAGTTCACACACCTCCATTCTGAATTCACAAACATCAATTCTGTGACTTCACACACCTCCATTCTATGACTTCACACACCTCCATTCTATGACTTCACAAACTTCCATTCTTTGACTTCACACACCTCCATTCTTTGACTGCACACATCTCCATTGTGAGTTCACACACTTTCATTCTATGACTTCACACACCTCCATTCTGACTACACAGCTCCATTCTATGACTTCACACACCTCCATTCTGTGCCTTCAGACACCTCCATTCTATGACTTAACACACCTTCATTTTTACTTCACAAACATCCATTCTATGACTTCACACACCTCCATTCTATGACTTCACACACCTCCATTCTATGACTTCACAAACCTCCATTCTATGACTTCACACACCTCAATTCTGTGACTTCACACACCTCCAATATGAATTCACACACATCCATTCTATGACTTCACACACCTCCATTCTATGACTTCACACACCTTCATTCTGTGACTTCACACACCTCCATTCTGAGTTCACACACCTCCATTCTGTGACTTCACACAACTCTATTCTGACTTCACACAGCTCCATTCTATGACTTCACACACCTCCATTCTGTGACTTCACACACCTCCATTCTATGACTTCACATACCTCCATTGTGACTTCACACAGCTCCATTCTATGAGTTCACACACCTCCATTCTGACTTCACACACCTCCGTTCTATGAATTCACACAACTCCATTCTGACTTCAGACACCTCCATTCTATGAGGTCACACACGTGCATTGTGACATCACACACCTCCATTCTATGACTTCACACACCTCCATTCTAACTTCACACACCTCCATTCTGACTTCACAAACATCAATTCTGTGACTTCACACACCGCCATTCTTTGACTTCACACACCTCCATTGTGAGTTCACACACCTCCATTCTGAATTCACAAACATCAATTCTGTGACTTCACACACCTGCATTCTATGACTTCACACACCTCCATTCTATGACTTCACACACCTCCATTCTATAACTTCACAAACCTCCATTCTGACTTCACACACCTCCATTCTGACTTCACAAACATCAATTCTGTGACTTCACACACCTCCATTCTATGACTTCACACACCTCCATTCTATGACTTCACACACCTCCATTCTGTGAGTTCACACACTTCCATTCTTTGACTTCACACACCCCCATTTTTTGACTTCACACATCTCCATTGTTAGTTCACACACCTCCATTCTATGACTTCACACACCTCCATTCTGACTTCACAAAGCTCCATTCTATGACTTCACACACCTCCATTCTGTGCCTTCACACATTTCCATTTTATGACTTAACACACCTTCATTCTTACTTCACAAACATTCATTCTATGACTTCACACACCTCCATTCTATGACTTCACACACCTCCATTCTCTGACTTTACACACCTCCATTCTGTGACTTCACACACCTCCGTTCTGACTTCACACACCTCCATTCTATGACTTTACACACCTCCATTCTATGACTTCACACACCTCCATTCTGAGTTCACAAACCTCCATTCGGTGACTTAACGCACCTCCATTCTGTGACTTCACACACCTCCGTTCTGACTTCACACACCTCCATTCTATGACTTCACACACCTCCATTCTGTGACTTCATACACCTCAATTCTGTGACTTCACACACCTCACTTATGACTTCACACCTCCATTCTATGACTTCACACACCTCCATTCTATGACTTCACACACCTGGATTCTGTGACTTCACACACCTCCGTTCTGAGTTCACACACCTCAATTCTGTGACTTCACACACCTCCATTCTGACTTCACCCAGCTCCATTCAATGACTTCGCACACCTCCAATCTGACTTCACACAGCTCCACTCTATGCTTTCCCACACCTCCATTCTATGATTTCACACACCTCCATTCTATGACTTCACACACCTCCATTCTGTGATTTCACACACCTCCATTCTGAGTTCAAACACCTCCGTTCTGTGACTTAACACACCTCCATTCTGTGACTTCACACACCACCATTCTGAGTTCACACACCTCCATTCTGTGACTTCACACACCTCCATTCTGACGTTAAACAGCTCCATTCTATGACTTCACACACCTCCATTTTATGACTTCACACACCTCCATTCTATGACTTAACACACCTTCATTCTTACTTCACAAACATCCATTCTATGACTTCACACACCTCCATTCTATGACTTCACACACCTCCATTCTATGACTTCACAAACCTCCAATCTATGACTTCACACACCTCAATTCTGTGACTTCACACACCTCCATTATGAATTCACACACATCCATTCTATGACTTCACACACCTCCATTCTATGACTTCACACACCTTCATTCTGTGACTTCACACACCTCCATTCTGAGTTCACACACCTCCATTCTGTGACTTCACACAACTCTATTCTGACTTCACACAGCTCCATTCTATGACTTCACACACCTCCATTCTGTGACTTCACACACCTCCATTCTATGACTTCACATACCTCCATTGTGACTTCACACAGCTCCATTCTATGAGTTCACACACCTCCATTCTGACTTCACACACCTCCATTCTATGAATTCACACACCTAAATTCTGACTTCACACACCTCCGTTCTATGACTTCACACAACTCCATTCTGACTTCAGACACCTCCATTCTATGAGGTCACACACGTGCATTGTGACATTACACACCTCCATTCTATGACTTCACACACCTCCATTTTTACTTCACACACCTCCATTCTGACTTCCCAAACATCAATTCTGTGACTTCACACACCTCCATTCTTTGACTTCACACACCTCCATTGTGAGTTCACACATCTCCATTCTGAATTCACAAACATCAATTCTGTGACTTCACACACCTCCATTCTATGACTTCACACACCTCCATTCTATGACTTCACAAACCTCCATTCTGACTTCACACACCTCCATTCTGACTTCACAAACATCAATTCTGTGACTTCACACACCTCCATTCTATGACTTCATACGCCTCCATTGTATGACTTCACACACCTCCATTCTGTGACTTCACACACTTCCATTCTTTGACTTCACACACCTCCATTTTTTGACTTCACACATCTCCATTGTTAGTTCACACACCTCCATTTTATGACTTCACATACCTCCATTCTGACTTCACAAAGCTCCATTCTATGACTTCACACACCTCCATTCTGTGCCTTCACACATTTCCATTTTATGACTTAATACACCTTCATTCTTACTTCACAAACATTCATTCTATGACTTCACACACCTCCATTCTATGACTTCACACACCTCCATTCTATGACTTTACACACCTCCATTCTGTGACATCACACACCTCAATTCTGTGACTTCACACACCTACATTATGACCTCACACACCTCCATTCTATGACTTCACACACCTCAATTCTGAGTTCACAAACCTCCATTCTGTGACTTAACGCACCTCTATTCTGTGACTTCACACACCTCCGTTCTGACTTCACACACCTCCATTCTATGACTTCACACACCTCCATTCTGTGACTTCACACACCTCAATTCTGTGACTTCACACACCTCCCTTATGACTTCACACACCTCCATTCTATGACTTCACACACCTCCATTCTATGACTTCACACACCTCCATTCTATGACTTCACACACCTAGATTCTGTGACTTCACACACCTCCGTTCTGAGTTCACACACCTCAATTCTGTGACTTCACACACCTCCATTCTGACTTCACCCAGCTCCATTCAATGACTTCGCACACCTCCAATCTGACTTCACACAGCTCCACTCTATGCTTTCCCACACCTCCATTCTATGATTTCACACACCTCCATTCTATGACTTCACACACCTCCATTCTGTGATTTCACACACCTCCATTCTGAGTTCAAACACCTCCGTTCTGTGACTTAACACACCTCCATTCTGTGACTTCACACACCACCATTCTGAGTTCACACACCTCCATTCTGTGACTTCACACACCTCCATTCTGACGTCAAACAGCTCCATTCTATGACTTCACACACCTCCATTCTGTGACTTCACACACCTCCATTCTATGACTTCACAAACCTCCATTCTATGACTTCACACACCTCAATTCTGTGACTTCACACACCTCCATTATGAATTCACACCCATCCATTCTATGACCTCACACACCTCCATTCTATGACTTCACACACCTTCATTCTGTGACTTCACACACCTCCATCCTGAGTTCACACACCTCCATTCTGTGACTTCACACAACTCTATTCTGACTTCACACAGCTCCATTCTATGACTTCACACACCTCCATTCTGTGACTTCACACACCTCCATTCTATGACTTCACATACATCCATTCTGTGACTTCACACAGCTCCATTCTGTGAGTTCACACACCTCCATTCTGACTTCACACACCTCCATTCTATGACTTCACACACCTCCATTCTGACTTCACACACCTCCGTTCTATGACTTCACACAACTCCATTCTGACTTCAGACACCTCCATTCTATGAGGTCACACACGTGCATTGTGACATCACACACCTCCATTCTATGACTTCACACACCTCCACTCTAACTTCACACACCTCCATTCTGACTTCACAAACATCAATTCTGTGACTTCACACACCTCCATTCTTTGACTTCACACACCTCCATTGTGAGTTCACACACCTCCATTCTGAATTCACAAACATCAATTCTGTGACTTCACACACCTCCATTCTATGACTTCACACACCTCCATTCTATGACTTCACAAACCTCCATTCTGACTTCACACACCTCCATTCTGACTTCACAAACATCAATTCTGTGACTTCACACACCTCCATTCTATGACTTCATACGCCTCCATTGTATGACTTCACACACCTCCATTCTGTGACTTCACACACTTCCATTCTTTGACTTCACACACCTCCATTTTTTGACTTCACACATCTCCATTGTTAGTTCACACACCTCCATTTTATGACTTCACATACCTCCATTCTGACTTCACAAAGCTCCATTCTATGACTTCACACACCTCCATTCTGTGCCTTCACACATTTCCATTTTATGACTTAATACACCTTCATTCTTACTTCACAAACATTCATTCTATGACTTCACACACCTCCATTCTATGACTTCACACACCTCCATTCTATGACTTTACACACCTCCATTCTGTGACATCACACACCTCAATTCTGTGACTTCACACACCTCCATTCTAACTTCACACACCTCCATTCTGACTTCACAAACATCAATTCTGTGACTTCACACACCTCCATTCTTTGACTTCACACACCTCCATTGTGAGTTCACACACCTCCATTCTGAATTCACAAACATCAATTCTGTGACTTCACACACCTCCATTCTATGACTTCACACACCTCCATTCTATGACTTCACACACCTCCATTCTATGACTTCACAAACCTCCATTCTGACTTCACACACCTCCATTCTGACTTCACAAACATCAATTCTTTGACTTCAAACACCTCCATTCTATGACTTCATACGCCTCCATTCTATGACTTCACACACCTCCATTCTGTGACTTCACACACTTCCATTCTTTGACTTCACACACCTAAATTTTTGACTTCACACATCTCCATTGTTAGTTCACACATCTCCATTCTATGACTTCACACACCTCCATTCTGACTTCACAAAGCTCCATTCTATGACTTCACACACCTCCATTCTGTGCCTTCACACATTTCCATTTTATGACTAAACACACCTTCATTCTTACTTCACAAACATTCATTCTATGACTTCACACACCTCCATTCTATGACTTTACACACCTCCATTCTGTGACTTCACACACTTCAATTCTGTGACTTCACACACCTACATTATGACTTCACACACCTCCATTCTATGACTTCACACACCTCCATTCTGACTTCACACACCTCCATTCTATGACTTCCACACCTCCATTCTGTGACTTTACACACCACCATTCTATGACTTCACATACCTCCATTGTGACTTCACACACCTCCATTCTATGAGTTCACACACCTCCATTCTGACTTCACACACCTCCATTCTATGACTTCACACAACTCCATTCTGACTTCACACACCTCCATTCTGTGACTTCACACACCTCCATTCCATGACTTCACACACCTCCATTCGATGCCCTCACACACCTCCATTCTTTGACTTCACACACCTACATTCTATGAGTTCACACACCTCCATTTGTGACTCTACACACCACCTTTTTGATTTCACACACCTCCATTCTGTGATTTCACACACCTCCATTCTGTGACTTCACACACCTTTATGGTTTGACTTCACACACCTCCATTCTTTGACTTCACACACCTCCTTTCCAGGACTTCACACACCTCCATTCTAAGAGTTCACACACCTCCTTTCTATGAGTTCACACACCTCCATTTTGACTTCACAAACCTCCATTCTATGACTTCACACACCTTCATTCTTACTTCAGAAATATCCATTATATGACTTCACGCACTTCCATTCTATGACTTCACAAATCTCCGTTCTGTGACTTCACACACCTCCATTCTGAGTTCACACACCTCCATTCTCTGAGTTCACACACCTCCATTCTGTGACTTAACACACCTCCATTCTATGACTTCACACACCTCCATTCTGTGACTTCACACACCTTTATTGTTTGACTTCACACACCTCCATTCTGGGACTTCACACACCTCCATTGTGAGTTCACACACCTCCATTCTGTGACTTCACACACCTCCATTCTGTGACTTCACACACCTCCATTCTGTGACCTCACACACTTCCATTCTTTGACTTCACACACCTCCATTTTTTGACTTCACACATCTCCATTGTTAGTTCACACACCTCCATTTTATGACTTCACATACCTCCATTCTGACTTCACAAAGCTCCATTCTATGACTTCACACACCTCCATTCTGTGCCTTCACACATTTCCATTTTATGACTTAATACACCTTCATGCTTACTTCACAAACATTCATTCTATGACTTCACACACCTCCATTCTATGACTTCACACACCTCCATTCTATGACTTTACACACCTCCATTCTGTGACATCACACACCTCAATTCTGTGACTTCACACACCTACATTATGACCTCACACACCTCCATTCTATGACTTCACACACCTCAATTCTGAGTTCACAAACCTCCATTCTGTGACTTAACGCACCTCTATTCTGTGACTTCACACACCTCCGTTCTGACTTCACACACCTCCATTCTATGACTTCACACACCTCCATTCTGTGACTTCACACACCTCAATTCTGTGACTTCACACACCTCCCTTATGACTTCACACACCTCCATTCTATGACTTCACACACCTCCATTCTATGACTTCACACACCTCCATTCTATGACTTCACACACCTAGATTCTGTGACTTCACACACCTCCGTTCTGAGTTCACACACCTCAATTCTGTGACTTCACACACCTCCTTTCTGACTTCACCCAGCTCCATTCAATGACTTCGCACACCTCCAATCTGACTTCACACAGCTACACTCTATGCTTTCCCACACCTCCATTCTATGATTTCACACACCTCCATTCTATGACTTCACACACCTCCATTCTGTGATTTCACACACCTCCATTCTGAGTTCAAACACCTCCGTTCTGTGACTTAACACACCTCCATTCTGTGACTTCACACACCAACATTCTGAGTTCACACACCTCCATTCTGTGACTTCACACACCTCCATTCTGACGTCAAACAGCTCCATTCTATGACTTCACACACCTCCATTCTGTGACTTCACACACCTCCATTCTATGACTTCACAAACCTCCATTCTATGACTTCACACACCTCAATTCTGTGACTTCACACACCTCCATTATGAATTCACACCCATCCATTCTATGACCTCACACACCTCCATTCTATGACTTCACACACCTTCATTCTGTGACTTCACACACCTCCATCCTGAGTTCACACACCTCCATTCTGTGACTTCACACAACTCTATTCTGACTTCACACAGCTCCATTCTATGACTTCACACACCTCCATTCTGTGACATCACACACCTCCATTCTATGACTTCACATACATCCATTCTGTGACTTCACACAGCTCCATTCTGTGAGTTCACACACCTCCATTCTGACTTCACACACCTCCATTCTATGACTTCACACACCTCCATTCTGACTTCACACACCTCCGTTCTATGACTTCACACAACTCCATTCTGACTTCAGACACCTCCATTCTATGAGGTCACACACGTGCATTGTGACATCACACACCTCCATTCTATGACTTCACACACCTCCATTCTAACTTCACACACCTCCATTCTGACTTCACAAACATCAATTCTGTGACTTCACACACCTCCATTCTTTGACTTCACACACCTCCATTGTGAGTTCACACACCTCCATTCTGAATTCACAAACATCAATTCTGTGACTTCACACACCTCCATTCTATGACTTCACACACCTCCATTCTATGACTTCACACACCTCCATTCTATGACTTCTCAAACCTCCATTCTGACTTCACACACCTCCATTCTGACTTCACAAACATCAATTCTTTGACTTCACACACCTCCATTCTATGACTTCATACGCCTCCATTCTATGACTTCACACACCTCCATTCTGTGACTTCACACACTTCCATTCTTTGACTTCACACACCTAAATTTTTGACTTCACACATCTCTATTGTTAGTTCACACATCTCCATTCTATGACTTCACACACCTCCATTCTGACTTCACAAAGCTCCATTCTATGACTTCACACACCTCCATTCTGTGCCTTCACACATTTCCATTTTATGACTAAACACACCTTCATTCTTACTTCACAAACATTCATTCTATGACTTCACACACCTCCATTCTATGACTTTACACACCTCCATTCTGTGACTTCACACACTTCAATTCTGTGACTTCACACACCTACATTATGACTTCACACACCTCCATTCTATTACTTCACACACCTCCATTCTGACTTCACACACCTCCATTCTATGACTTCCACACCTCCATTCTGTGACTTTACACACCACCATTCTATGACTTCACATACCTCCATTGTGACTTCACACACCTCCATTCTATGAGTTCACACACCTCCATTCTGACTTCACACACCTCCATTCTGTGACTTCACACAACTCCATTCTGACTTCACACACCTCCATTCTGTGACTTCACACACCTCCATTCCATGACTTCACACACCTCCATTCGATGCCTTCACACACCTCCATTCTTTGACTTCACACACCTCCATTCTATGAGTTCACACACCTCCATTTGTGACTCTACACACCACCTTTTTGATTTCACACACCTCCATTCTGTGATTTCACACACCTCCATTCTGTGACTTCACACACCTTTATTGTTTGACTTCACACAGCTCCATTCTTTGACTTCACACACCTCCTTTCCAGGACTTCACACACCTCCATTCTAAGAGTTCACACACCTCCTTTCTATGAGTTCACACACCTCCATTTTGACTTCACAAACCTCCATTCTATGACTTCACACACCTTCATTCTTACTTCAGAAATTTCCATTATATGACTTCACGCACTTCCATTCTATGACTTCACAAATCTCCGTTCTGTGACTTCACACACCTCCATTCTGAGTTCACACACCTCCATTCTCTGAGTTCACACACCTCCATTCTGTGACTTAACACACCTCCATTCTATGACTTCACACACCTCCATTCTGTGACTTCACACACCTTTATTGTTTGACTTCACACACCTCCATTCTGGGACTTCACACACCTCCATTGTGAGTTCACACACCTCCATTCTGTGACTTCACACACCTCCATTCTGTGACTTCACACACCTCCATTCTGTGACAACACAAATGTCCATTCTGTGACTTCACACACCTCCATTCTATGACTTCACACACCTCCATTCTGTGACTTCACACACCTCCATTCTGTGACTTCAAACTCCTCAATTTTGACTTCACACACTTCCATTCTTTGACTTCACACACCTCCATTCTGTGACTTCACACACCACCATTGTTTGACTTCACACACATCCCTTTTTTGGACTTCACACACCTCCATTCCATGACTTCACGCATCTCCATTTTATGAGTTCGCACACCTCCATTTTGACTTCACACACCTACATTCTATGACTTCACACACCTTCATTCTACTTCAGAAACATCCATTCTATGACTTCACACACCTCCATTCTAGGACTTTACAAACCTCCATTCTGTGACTTCACACACCTCCATTCTGAGTTCACACACCTCAATTCTGTGACTTCACACACCTCAATTCTGGCTTCACACACCTCCATTCTTTGACTTCACACACCTCCATTGTGATTTTACACACCTCCATTCTATGACTTCACACACCTCCATTATGACTTCACATAGCTCCATTCTATGACTTCACACACCTCCATTCTGTGCCTTCACACACCTCCATTCTATGACTTAACACACCTTCATTCTTACTTCACAAACATCCATTCTATAATCACACACCTCCATTCTATGACTTCACACACCTCCATTCTATAACTTCACACACCTCCATTCTGTGACTTCACACACCTCAATTCTGTGACTTCACACACCTCCATTATGACTTCACACACCTCCATTCTATGACTTCAAACACCTCCATTATATGACTTCACACCTCCATTCTGTGACTTCACACACCTCAATTCTGAGTTCACACACCTCCATTCTGTGACTTCACACACCTCCAATCTGACTTTACACAGCTCCATTCTATGACTTCACACCCCTCCATACTATGACTTCACACACCTCCATTCTATGATTTCACACACCTCCCTTGTGACTTCAAACACCTCCATTCTATGACTTCACACAATTCCATTCTGACTTCACACACCTCCATTATGTGACTTCACACACCTCCATTCCATGACTTCACACACCTCCATTCCATGACTTCACACACCTCCATTCGATGACTTCACACACCTCCATTCTATGATTTCACACACCTCCCTTGTGACTTCACACACCTCCATTATATGACTGCACACAACTACATTCTGACTTCACACACCTCCATTCTGTGACTTCACACACCTCCATTCCATGACTTCACACACCTCCATTCTGTGATTTCACACACCTCCATTCTGTGACTTCACACACCTCCATTTTGACTTCACACACCTCCATTCTGTGACTTCACACACCTCCATTCTGTGACTTCACACACCTCCATTCTATGACTTCACACACCTCCATTCCATGACTTTACACACCTCCATTCTGTGATTTCACACACCTCCATTTTGTGACTTCACACACCTTTATTGTTTGACTTCACACAATGCATTCTTTGACTTCACACACCTTTATTCCATGACTTCACACACCTCCATTCCATGAGTTCTCAGAACTACATTCTATGAGTTCACACACCTCCATATTGACTTCATACACCTGCATTCTATGACTTCACACACATTCATTCTTATTCAGAAACATCCATTTTATGACTTCACACACCTCCATTGTATGACTTCACACACCTCCATTCTGTGACTTCACACACTTCCATTCCATGACTTCACACACCTCCATTCTTTGACTTCACACACCTCCATTCTATGAGTTCACACCCCTCCATTTGTGACTCTACACACCACATTTTTGACTTCACACACCTCCATTCTGTGATTTCACACACCTCCATTCTGGAACTTCACACACCTTTATTGTTTGACTTCACACACCTCCATTCTTTGACTTCACACACCTCCATTTCATGACTTCACACACCTCCATTCTATGAGTTCACAAACCTCCATTCTATGAGTTCACACACCTCCATTTTGACTTCACACACCTCCATTCTGTGACTTCACACACCTCCATTCTGTGACTTCACACACCTCCATTCTATGACTTCACACACCTACATTCTGTGACTTCACACACCTCCATTCTGTTACTTCACACACCTCCATTTTGACTTCACACACTTCCATTATTTCAATTCACAACCTCCATTCTGTGACTTCACACACCACCATTGTTTGACTTCACACACCTCTATATTTGGACTTCACACACCTCCATTCCATGACTTCACACATCTCCATTTTATGAGTTCGCACACCTCCATTTTGACTTCACACACCTCCATTCTATGACTTCACACACCTTCATTCTACTTCAGAAACTTCCGTTCTATGACTTCACACACCTCCATTCTATGATTTCACAAACCTCCATTCTGTGACTTCAAACACCTCCATTCTGAGTTCACAAACCTCAATTCTGTGACTTCACACACCTCAATTCTGGCTTCACACACCTCCATTTTATGACTTCACACACTTCCATTCTATGACTTCACACACCTCCATTCTTTGACTTCACACACCTCCATTGTGAGTTCACACACCCCCATTCTGTGACTTCACACACCTCCATTCTTTGACTTCACACACCTCCATTCTGTGACTTCACACACCTCCATTCTATGACTTCACACACCTCAATTCTGGGACTTCACACACCTCCATTCTGAGTTCACACATCTCCGTTCTGTGACTTAACACACCTTCATTCCGTGACTTCACACACCTTCCTTCTATGATTTCACACACCTCCATTCTATGACCACACACCTCCTTTCTATGACTTCACACACCTATATTCTTTGACTTCGCACACCTCCATTCTTTGACTTCACACACCTCCATTTTGAGTTCACACACATACATTCTGTGACTTCACACACCTCCATTCTGTGACTTCACACACCTCCATTTTGACTTCACACACTTCCATTCTGTGACTTCACACACCTCCATTCTCTGACTTCGCACACCTCCATTGTTTGACTTCACACACCTCCATTCTTTGACTTCACACACCTCCATTCCATGACTTCACACCTCTACTCTATCAGTTCACACACATCCATTCTATGAGTTCACACACCACCATTTTGACTTCACACACCTCCATTCTATGACTTCACACACGTACATTCTTACTTCAAGAACATCCATTGTATGAATTCACCCACCTCCATTCTATGACTTCACAAAGCTCCATTCTATGACTTCACACACCTCCATTCCATGACTTCACACACCTCCATTCTGTCACTTCACACACCTCCATTCTATGAGTTCACACACCGGCATTGTGACTTCACACACCTCCATTATATGACTTCACACACCTCCATTCTGACTTCACACACCTCCATTCTGACTTCACAAACATCAATTCTGTGACTTCACATACCTCCATTCTTTGACTTCACACAACTCCATTGTGAGTTCACACACCTCCATTCTGACTTCACAAACATCAATTATGTGACTTCACACACATCCATTCTACGACTTCACACACCTCCATTCTATGACTTCACACACCTCCTTTCTGACTTCACACACCTCCATTCTCACTTCACAAAGATTAATTCTGTGACTTCACACACCTCCATTCTATGACTTCACACACTTCCATTCTTTGACTTCACACACCTCAATTCTTTGACTTCACACATCTCCATTGTGAGTTCACACACCTTCATTCTATGACTTCCCACACCTCCATTCTGGGACTGAACACACCTCCATTCTGAGTTCACACACCTCCGTTCTGTGACTTAACACACCTTCATTCTGTGACTTCACACACCTTCATTCTAAGACTTCGCACACCTCCATTCTATGACTTCACACACCTCCATTCTATGACCTCACACACCTCCATTCTTTTACTTTGCACACCTCCATTCTTTCACTTCACACACCTCCATTTTGAGTTCACACACCTACATTCTGTGACTTCACACACCTCCATTTGTGACTTTACAAACCACCATTTTGACTTCACAAACCTCCATTCTGTGACTTCACAAACCTCCATTCTGTGACTTCACACACCTCCATTTTGACTTCACACACTTCCATTCTGTGACTTCACAAACCTCCATTCTGTGACTTCGCATACCTCCATTGTTTGACTTCACACACCTCCATTCTCTGATTTCACACACCTCCATTCCATGACTTCACACACCTCCACTCTATCAGTTCACACACATCCATTCTATGAGTTCACATACCACCATTTTGATTGCACACACCTCCATTCTATGACTTCACACCCCTACATTCTTACTTCAAAAACATCCATTCTATGACTTTACAGACATCCATTCTATGAGTTCACAAACGTCCATTCTGTGACTTCACACACCTCCATTATATGACTTCACACACCTCCATTCTATGACTTCACACACCTCCATTCTATGACTTCACACACCTCCATTCTGTGACTTCACACATCTCCTTTCTATGACTTCACACACCTCCATTCTGACTTCACACACCTCCATTCTGACTTTACAAACATCAATTCTGTGACTTCACACACCTCCATTCTTTGACTTCACACACCTCCATTGTGAGTTCACACACCTCCATTCTGACTTCACATACATCAATTCTGTGACTTCACACACCTCCATTCTATGACTTCACACGCCTCCATTGTATGACTTCACACACCTCCATTCTCTGACTTCACAAACCTCCATTCTGACTTCACACACCTCCATTCTGACCTCACAATCATCAATTCTGTGACTTCACACATCTCCATTCTATGACTTCACACACCTCCATTCTATGACTTCACGCACTTCCATTCTTTGACTTCACACACCTCCATTCTTTGACTTCACACAACTCCATTGTGAGTTCACACACCTCCATTCTGACTTCACAAACATCAATTCTGTGACTTCACACACCTCCATTTGTGACTCTACACACCACCTTTTTGACTTCACACACCTCCATTCTGTGATTTCACACACCTCCATTCTGTGACTTCACACACCTTTATTGTTTGACTTCACACCTCCATTCTTTGACTTCACACACCTCCATTCCATGACTTCACACACTTCCATTCTATGATTTCACACACCTCCATTCTATGACTTCACACATCTTCATTCTTACTTCAGAAACATCCATTCTATGACTTCACGCACCTCCATTCTATGACTTCACAAATCTCCGTTCTGGGACTTAACACACCTCCATTCTGAGTTCACACACCTCCATTCTCTGAGTTCACACCCCTCCATTCTGTGACTTAACACACCTTCATTCTATGATTTCACAGACCTCCATTCTGTGACTTCACACACCTTAATTGTTTGACTTCACACACCTCCATTCTGTGACTTCACACAACTCCATTGTGAGTTCACACACCTTCATTCTGTGAATTCACACACCTCCATTCTGTGACTTCACACACATCCATTCTGTGACTTCACACACCTTCATTCTATGACTTCATACACCTCCATTCTGTGTCTTCACACACCTCCATTCTGTGACTTCACACACCTCCATCTTGACTTCACACACTTCCATTCTTTGACTTCACACACCTCCATTCTCTGACTTCACACACCACCATTGTTTGACTTCACAAACCTCCATTTTTGGACTTCAAGCACCTCCATTCAATGACTTCACACATCTCCATTTTATGAGTTCACACACCTCCATTTTGACTTCACACACCTCCATTCTATGACTTCACACACCTTCATTCTCCTTCAGAAACATCCATTCTATGACTTCACACACCTCTATTCTATGACTTCACACACCTCCATTCTTTGAGTTCACACACCTCCATTCTATGAGTTCACACACCTCCATTTGTGACTCTACACACCACCTTTTTGACTTCACACACCTCCATTCTGTGATTTCACACACCTCCATTCGGTGACTTCACACACCTTTATTGTTTGACTTCACACACCTCCATTCTTTGACTTCACACACCTCCATTCCATGACTTCACACACCTCCATTCTATGAGTTCACACACGTCCATTCTATGAATTCACACACCTCCATTTTGACTTCACACACCTCCATTCTATGACTTCACGCACCTTCATTCTTACTTCAGAAACATCCATTCTATGACTTCACGTACTTCCATTCTATGACTTCACAAATCTCCGTTCTGTGACTTCACAAACCTCCATTCTGAGTTCACACATCTCCATTCTCTGACTTCACACACCTCCATTCTGTGACTAAACACACCTCCCTTCTATGACTTCACAGACCTCCATTCTGTGACTTCACAAACCTTTATTGTTTGACTTCACACACCTATATTGTTTGACTTCACACACCTCCATTGTTTGTTCACACACCTCCATTCTGTGACTTCACACACCTCCATCTGTGACTTCACACACCTCCATTATGTGACTTCACACATCTCCATTCTGTGACTTCACACACCTCCATTCTGTGACTTCACACACCTCCATTCCATGACTTCACACACCTCCATTCGATGACTTCACACACCTCCATTCTTTGACTTCACACACCACCATTGTTTGACTTCACCCACCTCCATTTTTGGACTTCACACACCTCCATTCCATGACTTCACACATCTCCATCTTATGAGTTCACACACCTCCAGTTTGACTTGACACACCTCCATTCTATGACTTCACACACCTTCATTCTACTTCAGAATAGAATGGATATTCTATGACTTGACACACCTCCATTCTATGACTTCACAAACCTCCATTCTGTGACTTCACACACCTCCATTCTGAGTTCACACCTCCATTCTATGAGTTCACACACCTCCATTCTGACTTCACACACCTCCATTCTATGACTTCACACACCTCCATTCTGACTTCACACACCTACATCCTATGACTTCACACAACTCCATTCTGACTTCACACACCGCCATTCTGTGACTTCACACACCTTCATTCCATGACTTCACACACCTCCTTTCGATGACTTCACACACCTCCATTCTGTGACTTCACACACCTCCATTCTGTGACTTCACACACCTCCATTTTGACTTCACACACTTCTATTCTTTGACTTCACACACCTCCATTCTGTGACTTCACACACCACCATTGTTTGCCTCTGCACACCCCCATTTTTGGACTTCACACACCTCCTTTCCATGACTTCACTCATCTCCATTTTATGAGTTTGCACACCTACCTTTTGATTCACACACCTCCATTCTATGACTTCACACACCTCCATTTTACTTCAGAAACATCCATTCTATGACTTCATACACCTCCATTCTACGACTTCACAAACCTCCATTCTTTGACTTCACACACCTTCATTCAGAGTTCACACACCTCAATTCTGTGTATTCACACACCTCAATTCTGGCTTCACACACCTTCATTCTATGACTTCACACACTTCCATTCTATGACTTCACACACCTCCATTGTTTGACTTCACACACCTCCATTGTGAGTTCACACACCTCCATTCTGTGACTTCACACACCTCCATTCTGTGACTTCACACACCTCCATTCTGTGACTTCACACACCTCCATTCTATGACTTCACACACCTCGATTCTATGAATTCACACATCTCCATTCTGTGACTTCACACAACTCCATTCTATGACTTCCCACACCTCCATTCTGGGACTGAACACACCTCCATTCTGAGTTCACACACCTCCGTTCTGTGACTTAACACACCTTCATTCTGTGACTTCACACACCTCCATTCTATGACCTCACACACCTCCATTCTTTGACTTCACACACCTCCATTTGAGTTCACACACCTACATTCTGTGACTTCACACACCTCCATTTGTGACTTTACACACCACCATTTTGACTTCACAAACCTCCATTCTGTGACTTCACACACCTCCATTCTGTGACTTCGCATACCACCATTGTTTGACTTCACACACCTCCATTCTTTGATTTCACACACCTCCATTCCATGACTTCACACACCTCTACTCTATCAGTTCACACACATCCATTCTATGAGTTCACATACCACCATTTTGACTGCACACACCTCCATTCTATGACTTCACACCCCTACATTCTTACTTCAAAAACATCCATTCTATGACTATACAGAAATCCATTCTATGAGTTCACAAACGTCCATTCTATGACTTCACACACCTCCATTCTATGACTTCACACACCTCCATTCTATGACTTCACACACCTCCATTCTATGACTTCACACACCTCCATTCTGTGACTTCACACATCTCCATTCTATGACTTCACACACCTCCATTGTGAGTTCACACACCTCCATTCTGACTTCACAAACATCAATTCTGTGACTTCACACACCTCCATTCTATGAGTTCACACACCTCCATTTGTGACTCTACACACCACCTTTTTGACTTCACACACCTCCATTCTGTGACTTCACAAACCTTTATTGTTTGACTTCACACCTCCATTCTTTGACTTCACACACCTCCATTCCATGACTTCACAAACTTCCATTCTCTGAGTTCACACACCTCCATTCTATGAGTTCACACACCTACGTTTTGACTTCACACACCTCCATTCTGTGACTTCACACACCTCCATTCTTTGACTTCACACACCTCCATTCTGTGACTTCACACAGCTCCATTCTATGACTTCACACACCTCCATTCTGTGACTTCACACACCTCCATTCTGTGACTTCACACACCTCCATTTTGACTTCACACACTTCCATTCTTTGACTACACACCTCCATTCTGTGACTTCACACACCACCATTGTTTGACTTCACACATCTCCATTTTTGGACTTCACACACCTCCTTTCCATGACTTCACACATCTCCATGTTATGAGTTCGCACATCTCCATTTTGACTTCACACACCTCCATTCTATCACTTCACACACCTCCATTCTACTTCAGAAACATCCATTCTATGACTTCACACACCTCCATTCTATGACTTCACAAACCTCCATTCTGTGACTTCACACACCTTCATTCTGAGTTCACACACCTCAATTCTCTGACTTCACACACCTCAGTTCTGGCGTCACACACCGTCATTCTATGACTTCACACACTTCCATTCTAGGACTTCACACACCTCCATTCTTTGACTTCACACCTCCATTGTGAGTTCACACACCTCCATTCTATAACTCACACACCTCCATTCTATGACTTCACACACCTCCATCTGAGACTTCACACACCTCAATTCTGTGACTTCACACACCTCCATTATGACTTCACACACATCCATTCTATGACTTCACACACCTCCCTTCTATGACTTCACACCTCCATTCTGTGACTTCACACACCTCCATTCTGAGTTCACACACCTCCATTCTGTGAATTCACACTCCTCAAATCTGACTTCACACAGCTCCATTCTATGATTTCACACACCTCCATACTGTGACTTCACACACCTCCATTCTATGACTTCACACACCTCCATTGTGACTTCACACCTCCATTCTATGAGTTCACACACCTCCATTCTGACTTCACACACCTCCATTCTATGACTTAACACACCTCCATTTTGACTTGACACACCTACATTCTATGACTTCACACAACTCCATTCTGACTTCACACACCGCCATTCTGTGACTTCACACACCTCCATTCCATGACTTCACACACCTCCTTTCGATGACTTCACACACCTCCATTCTGTGACTTCACACACCTCCATTCTGTGACTTCACACACCTCCATTTTGACCTCACACACTTCCATTCTTTGACTTCACACACCTCCGTTCTGTGACTTCACACACCACCATTGTTTGACTTCAAACACCTCCATTTTTGGACTTCACACACCTCCATTCCATGACTTCACTCATCCCCATTTTATGAGTTCGCACTCCTCCATTTTGACTTCACACACCTCCATTCTATGACTTCACACACCTCCATTCTACTTCAGAAACATCCATTCTATCACTCCATACACCTCCATTCTATGACTTCACAAACCTCCAGTCTTTGACTTCACACACCTTCATTCTGAGTTCACACACCTCAATTCTGTGTCTTCACACACCTCAATTCTGGCTTCACACACCTTCATTCTATGACTTCACACACCTCCATTCTATGACTTCACACGCCTCCATTGTATGACTTCACACACCTCCATTCTCTGACTTCACAAACCTCCATTCTGACTTCACACACCTCAATTCTGACCTCAAAAACATCAATTCTGTGACTTCACACACCTCCATTCTATGTCTTCACACACCTCCATTCTATGACTTCACACACCTCCATTCTATGACTTCACACACTTCCATTATTTGTCTTCACACACCTCCATTCTTTGAATTCACACACCTCCATTGTGAATTCACACACCTCCATTCTGACTTCACAAACATCAATTCTTTGACTTCATACACCTCCATTCTATGAATTCACACACCTCCATTTGTGACTCTACACACCACCTTTTTGACTTCACACACCTCCATTCTGTGATTTCACACACCTCCATTCTGTGACTTCACACACCTTTCTTGTTTGACTTCACACCTAAATTCTTTGACTTCACACACCTCCATTCCATGACTTCACACACTTCCATTCTATGAGTTCACACACCTCCATTCTATGAGTTCACACACCTCCATTTTGACTTCACACACCTCCATTCTGTGACTTCACACACCTCCATTCTTTGACTTCACACACTTCCATTCTGTGACTTCACACACCTCCATTCTATGACTTCACACACCTCCATTCTGTGACTTCACAAACCTCCATTCTGTGACTTCACACACCTCCATTCTATGACCTCACACACCTCCATTCTTTGACTTCGCACACCTCCATTCTTTCACTTCACACACCTCCATTTGAGTTCACACACCTACATTCTGTGACTTCACACACCTCCATTTGTGACTTTACACACCACCATTTTGACTTCACAAACCTCCATTCTGTGACTTCACACACCTCCATTCTGTGACTTCGCATACCACCATTGTTTGACTTCACACACCTCCATTCTTTGATTTCACACACCTCCATTCCATGACTTCACACACCTCCACTCTATCAGTTCACACACATCCATTCTATGAGTTCACATACCACCATTTTGATTGCACACACCTCCATTCTATGACTTCACACCCCTACATTCTTACTTCAAAAACATCCATTCTATGACTATACAGACATCCATTCTATGAGTTCACAAACGTCCATTCTATGACTTCACACACCTCCATTCTATGACTTCACACACCTCCATTCTATGACTTCACACACCTCCATTCTATGACTTCACACACCTCCATTCTGTGACTTCACACATCTCCATTCTATGACTTCACACACCTCCATTGTGAGTTCACACACCTCCATTCTGACTTCACAAACATCAATTCTGTGACTTCACACACCTCCATTCTATGAGTTCACACACCTCCATTTGTGACTCTACACACCACCTTTTTGACTTCACACACCTCCATTCTGTGATTTCACACACCTCCATTCTGTGACTTCACAAACCTTTATTGTTTGACTTCACACCTCCATTCTTTGACTTCACACACCTCCATTCCATGACTTCACAAACTTCCATTCTCTGAGTTCACACACCTCCATTCTATGAGTTCACACACCTACGTTTTGACTTCACACACCTCCATTCTGTGACTTCACACACCTCCATTCTTTGACTTCACACACCTCCATTCTGTGACTTCACACAGCTCCATTCTATGACTTCACACACCTCCATTCTGTGACTTCACACACCTCCATTCTGTGACTTCACACACCTCCATTTTGACTTCACACACTTCCATTCTTTGACTACACACCTCCATTCTGTGACTTCACACACCACCATTGTTTGACTTCACACATCTCCATTTTTGGACTTCACACACCTCCTTTCCATGACTTCACACATCTCCATGTTATGAGTTCGCACATCTCCATTTTGACTTCACACACCTCCATTCTATCACTTCACACACCTCCATTCTACTTCAGAAACATCCATTCTATGACTTCACACACCTCCATTCTATGACTTCACAAACCTCCATTCTGTGACTTCACACACCTTCATTCTGAGTTCACACACCTCAATTCTCTGACTTCACACACCTCAGTTCTGGCGTCACACACCGTCATTCTATGACTTCACACACTTCCATTCTAGGACTTCACACACCTCCATTCTTTGACTTCACACCTCCATTGTGAGTTCACACACCTCCATTCTATAACTCACACACCTCCATTCTATGACTTCACACACCTCCATCTGAGACTTCACACACCTCAATTCTGTGACTTCACACACCTCCATTATGACTTCACACACATCCATTCTATGACTTCACACACCTCCCTTCTATGACTTCACACCTCCATTCTGTGACTTCACACACCTCCATTCTGAGTTCACACACCTCCATTCTGTGAATTCACACTCCTCAAATCTGACTTCACACAGCTCCATTCTATGATTTCACACACCTCCATACTGTGACTTCACACACCTCCATTCTATGACTTCACACACCTCCATTGTGACTTCACACCTCCATTCTATGAGTTCACACACCTCCATTCTGACTTCACACACCTCCATTCTATGACTTAACACACCTCCATTTTGACTTGACACACCTACATTCTATGACTTCACACAACTCCATTCTGACTTCACACACCGCCATTCTGTGACTTCACACACCTCCATTCCATGACTTCACACACCTCCTTTCGATGACTTCACACACCTCCATTCTGTGACTTCACACACCTCCATTCTGTGACTTCACACACCTCCATTTTGACCTCACACACTTCCATTCTTTGACTTCACACACCTCCGTTCTGTGACTTCACACACCACCATTGTTTGACTTCAAACACCTCCATTTTTGGACTTCACACACCTCCATTCCATGACTTCACTCATCCCCATTTTATGAGTTCGCACTCCTCCATTTTGACTTCACACACCTCCATTCTATGACTTCACACACCTCCATTCTACTTCAGAAACATCCATTCTATCACTTCATACACCTCCATTCTATGACTTCACAAACCTCCAGTCTTTGACTTCACACACCTTCATTCTGAGTTCACACACCTCAATTCTGTGTCTTCACACACCTCAATTCTGGCTTCACACACCTTCATTCTATGACTTCACACACCTCCATTCTATGACTTCACACGCCTCCATTGTATGACTTCACACACCTCCATTCTCTGACTTCACAAACCTCCATTCTGACTTCACACACCTCAATTCTGACCTCAAAAACATCAATTCTGTGACTTCACACACCTCCATTCTATGTCTTCACACACCTCCATTCTATGACTTCACACACCTCCATTCTATGACTTCACACACTTCCATTCTTTGTCTTCACACACCTCCATTCTTTGACTTCACACACCTCCATTGAGAATTCACACACCTCCATTCTGACTTCACAAACATCAATTCTTTGACTTCATACACCTCCATTCTATGAGTTCACACACCTCCATTTGTGACTCTACACACCACCTTTTTGACTTCACACACCTCCATTCTGTGATTTCACACACCTCCATTCTGTGACTTCACACACCTTTCTTGTTTGACTTCACACCTAAATTCTTTGACTTCACACACCTCCATTCCATGACTTCACACACTTCCATTCTATGAGTTCACACACCTCCATTCTATGAGTTCACACACCTCCATTTTGACTTCACACACCTCCATTCTGTGACTTCACACACCTCCATTCTACTTCAAAAACATCCATTCTATGACTTCACACACCTCCATTCTATGACTTCACAAACCTCCATTCTGTGACTTCACACACCTTCATTCTGATTTCACACACCTCAATTCTGTGACTTCACACACCTCAATTCTGGCGTCACACACCTTCATTCTATGACTTCACACACTTCCATTCTAGGACTTCACACACCTCCATTTTTGACTTCACACACCTCCATTGTGAGTTCACACACCTCCATTCTATAACTTCACACACCTCCATTCTATGACTTCACACACCTCCATCTGTGACTTCACACACCTCAATTCTGTGACTTCACACACCTCCATTATGACTTCACACACCTCCATTCTATGACTTCACACATCTCCATTCTATGACTTCACACACCTCCATTCTGTGACTTCACACACCTCCATTCTGAGTTCACACACCTCCATTCTTTGAATTCACACTCCTCAAATCTGACTTCACACAGCTCCATTCTATGATTTCACACACCTCCATACTGTGACTTCACACACCTCCATTCTATGACTCCACACACCTCCATTGTGACTTCACACGTCCATTCTATGAGTTCACACACCTCCATTCTGACTTCACACACCTCCATTCTATGACTTTACACACCTCTATTTTGACTTCATACACCTACATTCTATGACTTCACACAACTCAATTCTGACTTCACACACCGCCATTCTGTGACTTCACACACCTCCATTCCATGACTTCACACACCTCCTTTCGATGACTTCACACACCTCCATTCTGTGACTTCACACACCTCCATTCTGTGACTTCACACACCTCCATTTTGACCTCACACACTTCCATTCTTTGACTTCACACACCTCCGTTCTGTGACTTCACACACCACCATTGTTTGACTTCAAACACCTCCATTTTTGGACTTCACACACCTCCATTCCATGACTTCACTCATCTCCATTTTATGAGTTCGCACACCTCCATTTTGACTTCACACACCTCCATTCTATGACTTCACACACCTTCATTCTCCTTCAGAAACATCCATTCTATGACTTCACACACCTCTATTCTATGACTTCACACACCTTCATTCTTACTTCACCAACATCCATTCTATGACTTCAGACACCTCCATTCTATGACTTCACACGCCTTCATTCTGACTTCAGCAACATCCATTCTATGACTTCATACACCTCCATTCTACGACTTCACAAACCTCCATTCTTTGACTTCACACACCTTCATTCTGAGTTCACACACCTCAATTCTGTGTCTTCACACACCTCAATTCTGGCTTCACACACCTTCATTCTTTGACTTCACACACTTCCATTCTATGACTTCACACACCTCCATTCTTTGACTTCACACACCTCCATTGTGAGTTCACACACCTCCATTCTGTGACTTCACACCCCTCCATTCTGTGACTTCACACACCTCCATTCTGTGACTTCACACACCTACATTCTATGACTTCACACACCTCGATTCCATGAATTCACACATCTCCTTTCTGTGACTTCACACAACTCCATTCTGTGACTTCCCACACCTCCATTCTGAGTTCACACACCTCCGTTCAGTGATTTAACACACCTTCATTCTATGACTTCACACACCTCCATTCTTTCACTTCACACACCTCCATTTTGAGTTCACCCACCTCCATTCTGTGACTTCACACACCTCCATTTGTGACTGTACACACCACCATTTTGACTTCACAAACCTCCATTCTGTGACTTCACAAACCTCCATTCTGTGACTTCACACATCTCCGTTTTGACTTCACACACTTCCATTATATGACTTCACACAACTGCATTCTGACTTCACACACCTCCATTCTGTGACTTCACACACCTCCATTCCATGACTTCGCACACCTCCATTCGATGACTTCACACACCTCCATTCTTAGACTTCACACACCTCCATTCTATGAGTTCACAAACCTCCATTTGTGACTCTACACACCACCTTTTTGACTTCACAAACCTCCATTCTGTGATTTCACACACCTCCATTCTGTGACTTCACACACCTTTATTGTTTGACTTCACACACCTCCATTCTTTGACTTCACACACCTCCATTCCATGACTTCACACACCTACATTCTATGAGTTCACACACATCCATTCTATGAGTTCACACACCTCCATTTTGACTTCACACACCTCCATTCTATGACTTCACACACCTTCATTCTTACTTCAGAAACATCCATTCTATGACTTCACGCACCTCCATTCTATGACTTCACAAATCTCCCTTCTGTGACTTCACACACCTCCATTCTGAGTTCACACACTTCCATTCTCTGACTTCACACACCTCCATTCTGTGACTTAACACACCTCAATTCTATGACTTCACACACCTCCATTCTGTGACTTCACACACTTCCATTCTATGACTTCACACATCTTCATTCTTACTTCACAAACATCCATTCTATGACTTCACACACTTCCATTCTATGGCTTCACACACCTCCATTCTGTGACTTCACACACCTCCATTCTATGTCTTCACACACCTCCATTGTGAATTCACACACCTCCATTCTATGACTTCACACACCTCCATTCCGTGACTTCACACACCTCCATTTTACTTCACACACCTGCATTCTATGACTTCACACACTTCCATTCTAGGACTTCACACACCTCCATTCTGTGACTTCACACACCTGCATTCTTACTTCACACAAATCCATTCTATGACTTCACACACTTCCATTCTAGGACTTCACACACCTCCATTCTGTGACTTCACACACCTCCATTCTGAGTTCACACACCTCCATTCTGTGACTTCACACACCTCCATTCCGTGACTTCACACACCTCCATTTTGTGACTTCACACACCTCCGTTCTATGACTTCACACACCTCAATTCTATGACTTCACACACCTCCATTCTATGACTTCACACACCTCCATTCTATGACTTCACACACCTCCATTTGAGTTCACACACCTACATTCTGTGACTTCACACACCTCCATTTGTGACTTTACACACCACCATTTTGACTTCACAAACCTCCATTCTCTGACTTCACACACCTCCATTCTGTGACTTCGCATACCACCATTGTTTGACTTCACACACCTCCATTCTTTGATTTCACACACCTCCATTCCATGACTTCACACACCTCCACTCTATCAGTTCACACACATCCATTCTATGAGTTCACATACCACCATTTTGATTGCACACACCTCCATTCTATGACTTCACACCCCTACATTCTTACTTCAAAAACATCCATTCTATGACTATACAGACATCCATTCTATGAGTTCACAAACGTCCATTCTATGACTTCACACACCTCCATTCTATGACTTCACACACCTCCATTCTATGACTTCACACACCTCCATTCTATGACTTCACACACCTCCATTCTGTGACTTCACACATCTCCATTCTATGACTTCACACACCTCCATTGTGAGTTCACACACCTCCATTCTGACTTCACAAACATCAATTCTGTGACTTCACACACCTCCATTCTATGAGTTCACACACCTCCATTTGTGACTCTACACACCACCTTTTTGACTTCACACACCTCCATTCTGTGATTTCACACACCTCCATTCTGTGACTTCACAAACCTTTATTGTTTGACTTCACACCTCCATTCTTTGACTTCACACACCTCCATTCCATGACTTCACAAACTTCCATTCTCTGAGTTCACACACCTCCATTCTATGAGTTCACACACCTACGTTTTGACTTCACACACCTCCATTCTGTGACTTCACACACCTCCATTCTTTGACTTCACACACCTCCATTCTGTGACTTCACACAGCTCCATTCTATGACTTCACACACCTCCATTCTGTGACTTCACACACCTCCATTCTGTGACTTCACACACCTCCATTTTGACTTCACACACTTCCATTCTTTGACTACACACCTCCATTCTGTGACTTCACACACCACCATTGTTTGACTTCACACATCTCCATTTTTGGACTTCACACACCTCCTTTCCATGACTTCACACATCTCCATGTTATGAGTTCGCACATCTCCATTTTGACTTCACACACCTCCATTCTATGACTTCACACACCTCCATTCTACTTCAGAAACATCCATTCTATGACTTCACACACCTCCATTCTATGACTTCACAAACCTCCATTCTGTGACTTCACACACCTTCATTCTGAGTTCACACACCTCAATTCTCTGACTTCACACACCTCAGTTCTGGCGTCACACACCGTCATTCTATGACTTCACACACTTCCATTCTAGGACTTCACACACCTCCATTCTTTGACTTCACACCTCCATTGTGAGTTCACACACCTCCATTCTATAACTCACACACCTCCATTCTATGACTTCACACACCTCCATCTGAGACTTCACACACCTCAATTCTGTGACTTCACACACCTCCATTATGACTTCACACACATCCATTCTATGACTTCACACACCTCCCTTCTATGACTTCACACCTCCATTCTGTGACTTCACACACCTCCATTCTGAGTTCACACACCTCCATTCTGTGAATTCACACTCCTCAAATCTGACTTCACACAGCTCCATTCTATGATTTCACACACCTCCATACTGTGACTTCACACACCTCCATTCTATGACTTCACACACCTCCATTGTGACTTCACACCTCCATTCTATGAGTTCACACACCTCCATTCTGACTTCACACACCTCCATTCTATGACTTAACACACCTCCATTTTGACTTGACACACCTACATTCTATGACTTCACACAACTCCATTCTGACTTCACACACCGCCATTCTGTGACTTCACACACCTCCATTCCATGACTTCACACACCTCCTTTCGATGACTTCACACACCTCCATTCTGTGACTTCACACACCTCCGTTCTGTGACTTCACACACCACCATTGTTTGACTTCAAACACCTCCATTTTTGGACTTCACACACCTCCATTCCATGACTTCACTCATCCCCATTTTATGAGTTCGCACTCCTCCATTTTGACTTCACACACCTCCATTCTATGACTTCACACACCTCCATTCTACTTCAGAAACATCCATTCTATCACTTCATACACCTCCATTCTATGACTTCACAAACCTCCAGTCTTTGACTTCACACACCTTCATTCTGAGTTCACACACCTCAATTCTGTGTCTTCACACACCTCAATTCTGGCTTCACACACCTTCATTCTATGACTTCACACACCTCCATTCTATGACTTCACACGCCTCCATTGTATGACTTCACACACCTCCATTCTCTGACTTCACAAACCTCCATTCTGACTTCACACACCTCAATTCTGACCTCAAAAACATCAATTCTGTGACTTCACACACCTCCATTCTATGTCTTCACACACCTCCATTCTATGACTTCACACACCTCCATTCTATGACTTCACACACTTCCATTCTTTGTCTTCACACACCTCCATTCTTTGACTTCACACACCTCCATTGAGAATTCACACACCTCCATTCTGACTTCACAAACATCAATTCTTTGACTTCATACACCTCCATTCTATGAGTTCACACACCTCCATTTGTGACTCTACACACCACCTTTTTGACTTCACACACCTCCATTCTGTGATTTCACACACCTCCATTCTGTGACTTCACACACCTTTCTTGTTTGACTTCACACCTAAATTCTTTGACTTCACACACCTCCATTCCATGACTTCACACACTTCCATTCTATGAGTTCACACACCTCCATTCTATGAGTTCACACACCTCCATTTTGACTTCACACACCTCCATTCTGTGACTTCACACACCTCCATTCTACTTCAAAAACATCCATTCTATGACTTCACACACCTCCATTCTATGACTTCACAAACCTCCATTCTGTGACTTCACACACCTTCATTCTGATTTCACACACCTCAATTCTGTGACTTCACACACCTCAATTCTGGCGTCACACACCTTCATTCTATGACTTCACACACTTCCATTCTAGGACTTCACACACCTCCATTTTTGACTTCACACACCTCCATTGTGAGTTCACACACCTCCATTCTATAACTTCACACACCTCCATTCTATGACTTCACACACCTCCATCTGTGACTTCACACACCTCAATTCTGTGACTTCACACACCTCCATTATGACTTCACACACCTCCATTCTATGACTTCACACATCTCCATTCTATGACTTCACACACCTCCATTCTGTGACTTCACACACCTCCATTCTGAGTTCACACACCTCCATTCTTTGAATTCACACTCCTCAAATCTGACTTCACACAGCTCCATTCTATGATTTCACACACCTCCATACTGTGACTTCACACACCTCCATTCTATGACTCCACACACCTCCATTGTGACTTCACACGTCCATTCTATGAGTTCACACACCTCCATTCTGACTTCACACACCTCCATTCTATGACTTTACACACCTCTATTTTGACTTCATACACCTACATTCTATGACTTCACACAACTCAATTCTGACTTCACACACCGCCATTCTGTGACTTCACACACCTCCATTCCATGACTTCACACACCTCCTTTCGATGACTTCACACACCTCCATTCTGTGACTTCACACACCTCCATTCTGTGACTTCACACACCTCCATTTTGACCTCACACACTTCCATTCTTTGACTTCACACACCTCCGTTCTGTGACTTCACACACCACCATTGTTTGACTTCAAACACCTCCATTTTTGGACTTCACACACCTCCATTCCATGACTTCACTCATCTCCATTTTATGAGTTCGCACACCTCCATTTTGACTTCACACACCTCCATTCTATGACTTCACACACCTTCATTCTCCTTCAGAAACATCCATTCTATGACTTCACACACCTCTATTCTATGACTTCACACACC
Source organism: Megascapheus bottae (assembly GCA_024803745.1). Classification (NCBI taxonomy): domain Eukaryota; kingdom Metazoa; phylum Chordata; class Mammalia; order Rodentia; family Geomyidae; genus Megascapheus; species Megascapheus bottae. Next base: position 80,413 of record JANJXV010000328.1, on the reverse strand, counting down.
TTCATTCTTACTTCACCAACATCCATTCTATGACTTCAGACACCTCCATTCTATGACTTCACACGCCTTCATTCTGACTTCAGCAACATCCATTCTATGACTTCATACACCTCCATTCTACGACTTCACAAACCTCCATTCTTTGACTTCACACACCTTCATTCTGAGTTCACACACCTCAATTCTGTGTCTTCACACACCTCAATTCTGGCTTCACACACCTTCATTCTTTGACTTCACACACTTCCATTCTATGACTTCACACACCTCCATTCTTTGACTTCACACACCTCCATTGTGAGTTCACACACCTCCATTCTGTGACTTCACACCCCTCCATTCTGTGACTTCACACACCTCCATTCTGTGACTTCACACACCTACATTCTATGACTTCACACACCTCGATTCCATGAATTCACACATCTCCTTTCTGTGACTTCACACAACTCCATTCTGTGACTTCCCACACCTCCATTCTGAGTTCACACACCTCCGTTCAGTGATTTAACACACCTTCATTCTATGACTTCACACACCTCCATTCTTTCACTTCACACACCTCCATTTTGAGTTCACCCACCTCCATTCTGTGACTTCACACACCTCCATTTGTGACTGTACACACCACCATTTTGACTTCACAAACCTCCATTCTGTGACTTCACAACCCTCCATTCTGTGACTTCACACATCTCCGTTTTGACTTCACACACTTCCATTATATGACTTCACACAACTGCATTCTGACTTCACACACCTCCATTCTGTGACTTCACACACCTCCATTCCATGACTTCGCACACCTCCATTCGATGACTTCACACACCTCCATTCTTAGACTTCACACACCTCCATTCTATGAGTTCACAAACCTCCATTTGTGACTCTACACACCACCTTTTTGACTTCACAAACCTCCATTCTGTGATTTCACACACCTCCATTCTGTGACTTCACACACCTTTATTGTTTGACTTCACACACCTCCATTCTTTGACTTCACACACCTCCATTCCATGACTTCACACACCTACATTCTATGAGTTCACACACATCCATTCTATGAGTTCACACACCTCCATTTTGACTTCACACACCTCCATTCTATGACTTCACACACCTTCATTCTTACTTCAGAAACATCCATTCTATGACTTCACGCACCTCCATTCTATGACTTCACAAATCTCCCTTCTGTGACTTCACACACCTCCATTCTGAGTTCACACACTTCCATTCTCTGACTTCACACACCTCCATTCTGTGACTTAACACACCTCAATTCTATGACTTCACACACCTCCATTCTGTGACTTCACACACTTCCATTCTATGACTTCACACATCTTCATTCTTACTTCACAAACATCCATTCTATGACTTCACACACTTCCATTCTATGGCTTCACACACCTCCATTCTGTGACTTCACACACCTCCATTCTATGTCTTCACACACCTCCATTGTGAATTCACACACCTCCATTCTATGACTTCACACACCTCCATTCCGTGACTTCACACACCTCCATTTTACTTCACACACCTGCATTCTATGACTTCACACACTTCCATTCTAGGACTTCACACACCTCCATTCTGTGACTTCACACACCTGCATTCTTACTTCACACAAATCCATTCTATGACTTCACACACTTCCATTCTAGGACTTCACACACCTCCATTCTGTGACTTCACACACCTCCATTCTGAGTTCACACACCTCCATTCTGTGACTTAACACACCTCCATTCCGTGACTTCACACACCTCCATTCTGTGACTTCACACACCTCCATTCTGAGACTTCACACACCTCCATTTTGACTTCACACACTTCCATTCTTTGACTACACACCTCCATTCTGTGACTTCACACACCACCATTGTTTGACCTCACACATCTCCATTTTTGGACTTCACACACCTCCTTTCCATGACTTCACACATCTCCATGTTATGAGTTCACACATCTCCATTTTGACTTCACACACCTCCATTCTATGACTTCACACACCTCCATTCTACTTCAGAAACATCCATTCTATGACTTCACACACCTCCATTCTATGACTTCACAAACCTCCATTCTGTGACTTCACACACCTTCATTCTGAGTTCACACACCTCAATTCTGTGACTTCACACACCTCAGTTCTGGCGTCACACACCGTCATTCTATGACTTCACACACTTCCATTCTAGGACTTCACACACCTCCATTCTTTGACTTCACACACCTCCATTGTGAGTTCACACACCTCCATTCTATAACTCACACACCTCCATTCTATGACTTCACACACCTCCATCTGAGACTTCACACACCTCAATTCTGTGACTTCACACACCTCCATTATGACTTCACACACATCCATTCTATGACTTCACACACCTCCCTTCTATGACTTCACACCTCCATTCTGTGACTTCACACACCTCCATTCTGAGTTCACACACCTCCATTCTGTGAATTCACACTCCTCAAATCTGACTTCACACAGCTCCATTCTATGATTTCACACACCTCCATACTGTGACTTCACACACCTCCATTCTATGACTTCACACACCTCCATTGTGACTTCACACCTCCATTCTATGAGTTCACACACCTCCATTCTGACTTCACACACCTCCATTCTATGACTTAACACACCTCCATTTTGACTTGACACACCTACATTCTATGACTTCACACAACTCCATTCTGACTTCACACACCGCCATTCTGTGACTTCACACACCTCCATTCCATGACTTCACACACCTCCATTCTATGACTTCACACACTTCCATTCTGTGACTTCACACACCTCCCTCCTGTGACTTCTCACACCTCCATTCTATGACTTCACACACATCTCCATTCTAAGACTTGACAAACCTCCATTCTATGTCTTCACACACTTCCATTGTTTGACATCATACACCTCCATTCTTTGACTTCACACACATCCATTCCATGAATTCACACACCTCCATTCTATGAGTTCACACAACTACATTCTATGAGTTCACACACCTTCATTTTTACTTCAGCGATGTCCATTCTATGACTTCAGACACCTCCATTCTATGACTTCACACACCTCCATTCTAAGACTTGTCAAACCTCCATTCTATGTCTTCACACACTTCCATTGTTTGACATCATACACATCCATTCTTTGACTTCACACACATCCATTCCATGAATTCACACACCTCCATTCTGTGACTTAACACACCTCCAATCTATGACTTCACACACCTCCATTCTATGCCTTCACACTCCTCCATTCTGTGACTGCACACACCTCCATTCTATGACATCACACACCTACATTCTGTGACTTCACACACCTCCATTCGATGACTTCACACACCTCCATTCTATGACTTCAGAAACCTACATTGTTACTTCACACACCTCCATTCTATGAGTTCAAACACCTGCATTGTGGCTTCACACACCTCCATTATCTGACTTCACACACCTCCATTCTGACTTCGCACACCTCCATTCTGTCTTCACAAACCTCAATTCTGTGACTTCACACACCTCCATTCTATGATTTCACACACCTCCATGCTATGACTTCACAGACCTCCATTCTATGACTTCACACACCTCCTTTCTGAGTTCACACACATCCATTCTGTGACTTCACACACCTGCCTTGTGACTTCATACACCTCCATTCTATCAGTTCACACACCTCCATTCTGACTTCACACACATCCATTCTATGACTTCACACAGCTCCATTCTGACTTCACACACCTCCATTCTATGACTTCGCACACCTCTATTCTGACTTCACACACCTGCATTCTGTGACTTCACACACCTCCATTCTATGACTTCACAAACCTACATTCTGTGACTTCACACACCTCCACTCTGTGACTTTACACATCTCCATTCTGTAACTTCACACACCTCCATTCTGTGATTTCACACACAATCCATTCTATGACTTCACAAACCTCCATTGTTTGATTTCACACACCTCCATCCTATGACTTCACACACCTCCATTGTGACTTCACACAACTCCATTCTGTGACTTCACACACCTCCTTTCTGTGACTTCACACACCTCCATACTATGACTTCCCCACACCTTCAATCTATGACTTCACACACCTCCATTCTTTGACTTCACACGCTTCCAATCTATGACTTCACACACCTCCATTCTATGACTTCACACACCTGCATTCTGACTTCACACACCTCCATTCTCTGATTTCACACACCTCCATTCTATGACTTCACACACCCCCATTCTGTAACTTCACACGCTTCCAATGTTTGACTTCACAAACCTCCATTCCATGACTTCATACACTTCCATTCTATGACTTCACACACATCCATTCTTTGACTTCACACACCTCCATTGTGACTTCACACACCTCCATTCTGTGACTTCACACGCCTGCATTTGTGATTTCACACACCACAATTTTAACTTCACACACCTCAATTCTTTGACTTCACACACCTCCATTCTCAGACTTCTCACACCTCCATTTTGACTTCACACACTTCCATTCTATGACTTCACTCACTTCCATTGTTTGACTTCACAAACCTCCATTCTATGAATTCACACACCTCCATTGTGATTTCACACAACTCTATTCTGGGACTTCACACACCTGCCTTCTGTGACTTCACAAACTTCCATTCTGTGACTTCACACCTTCATTCTATGACTTCAAACCTCCATTCTATGACTTCACACACCAACATTTATGACGTCACACACCTCCATTCTGTGACTTCACACACCTCCATTCTGACATCACACACCTACATTCTATGACTTCACACACTTCCATTCTATGACTTCACACACCTCCATTCTGTGACTTCACTCACCTCCATTGTGAGTTCACACACCTCCATTTTGTGACTTCAGACACCTCCATTCTGTGACTTCACACACCTTGATTCTCTGACTTCACACACCTCCATTCTACGATTTCACACACCTCCATTCTGTGACTTAACACATCCCCATTCTATGATTTCACACACCTCCATTCTGTGACTTCACACACCTCCATTCTGAGTTCAAACACCTCCATTCTGTGACTTCACACACCTCCATTATATGACTTCACACACCTCCATTTTGTGACTTAACACACCTCCATTCTATGACTTCACACACCTCCATTCTATGACTTCACAGACCTACATTGTGACTTCACACATCTATGTTCTATCAGTTCACACACCTGCATTGTTACTTCACACACCTCCATTCTCTGACTTCATATACCTCAATTCTGAATTCACACACCTCCATTCTGACTTCACACACCTCAATTCTGTGACTTCACACACCTCCATTCTATGACTTCACATACCTCATTTCTGAGTAGACACACATCCATTATGTGACTTCACATACCTCTAATCTGACTTCACACACCTCCATTCTATGACTTCACACACATCCATTCTGTCACTTCAAAAACCACAATTCTATGACTTCACACATCTCCATTCTGACTTCACACACCTCCATTCTATGACTTCGCACACCTCTATTCTGACTTCACACATCTCCATTCTGAGCCTTCACACACCTCCACTCTGTGACTTTACACACCTCCATTCTGTGACTTCACACACCTCCCTTCTGTGACTTCACACACCTCCATTCTATGACTTCACACACCTCCATTCTAAGACTTCACACACCTCCATTCTATGACTTCACACACTTCCATTGTTTGACATCATACACCTCCATTCTTTGACTTCACACACCTCCGTTCCCTGAATTCACTCACCTCCATTCTATGAGTTCATACACCTCCATTCTATGCGTTCACACACCTTCATTCTTACTTCAGCAACATCCATTGTATGACTTCAGACACCTCCATTCTATGACTTCACACTCCTCCATTCTGTGACTTCACACACCTCCATTCTGGGTTCACACACCTCCATTCTGTGACTCCACACACCGCCACTCTGACTTCACACACCTCCATTCTATGACTTCACACACTTCCATTCTATGACTTCACACACCTCCATTCTGTGACTTCACACACCTCCTCTCTGAGTTCACACACCTCCATTCTGTGTCTTCACACACCTCCATTCTGTGACTTCAGACACCTCCTTCTATGACTTCACACACCTTCATTCTGTGACTTCACACACCTCCATTCTATGACTTCACACACCTCGTTTCTGAGTTGACACACCTCCCTTCTGTGATTTCACACACCTCCAATCTGAGTTCACACACCTCCATTCTATGACTTCACACACCTCCATTCTTTGACATCAAAAACCACCATTCTATGACTTCACACACCTCCATTTTGACTTCACACTCCTCCATTCTACGAGTTCACACACTTCCATTCTGCCTTCACCCACCTCCATTCTATGACTTCACTCAGCTCCATTCTGACTTCACACACCTCCATTTGTGAATTCACACACCACAATTTTCACTTCAAACACCTCCATTCTGTGACTTCACACACCTCCATTCTGTGACTTCACACACCTCCATTTTGACTTCACACACCTCCAGTCTGTGACTTCACACACCTCCATTCTGTGACTTCACACACCTCCATAGTTTGACTTCACACACCTCCATTCTTGGACTTCACACACCTCCATTCCAAGACTTCACACACCTCCATTCCTTGAGTTCACAAACCTCCATTTTGACTTCACACACCTCCATTCTATGACTTCACACACCTCCATTCTGAATTCACACAGCTCCATTCTATGACGTCACACACCTCCATTCTGTGACTTCACACACTTCCATTCTATGACTTCATACACCTTCATTCTTACTTCACAAACATCCCTTCTATGACTTCACACACCTCCATTCTATGACTTCACACACCTCCATTCTCTGACTTCACACACCTCCATCCTATGTCTTCACACACCTCCATTATGACTTCAAACACCTCCATTCTATGACTTCACACTCCGCCATTCTGACTTCACACTCCTCAATTCTGTGAATTAACAAAACTCCATTCTATGATTTCACACAACTCCATACTATGACTTCACACACCTCCATCTATGACTTCACACACCTCCAGTCTGAGTTCACACACCTCCATTCTGTGACTTCACACACCTCCATTCTGACTTCACACACCAATGTATGATTTCACAAACCTCCATTCTGTGACTTCACACACCTCCAATCTGAGTTCACACACCTCCATTCTGTGACTTCACACACCTCCATTCTGACTTCACACACCAATGTATGACTTCACACACCTCCATTCTGTGACTTCACACACTTCCATTGTGACATCACACACCTCCATTCTATGAGTTCACATACCTCCATTCTATGACTTCACACACCTCCATTCTGACTTCACATACCTCTATTCTATGACTTCACAGACCTCGAATCTGTGACTTCAGTCACCTCCACTCTATGGCTTCACACTGCTCCATTCTATGACTTCCCACACCTCCTTTCTATGAATTCACCCTCCTCTATTCTATGATTTCACTCCTCGATTCTGACTTCAGATACCTCCATTCTGTGACTTCACACACCTCCATTCTATGACTTCACACCCCTCCATTCTATGACTTCACACACCTTCATTCTTACTTCAGAAACATCCATTCTATGACCTCACACAACTCCATTCTATGACTTCACACACCTCCATTTTGTGACTTCTCACACCTCCATTCTGAGTTCACACACCTCCATTCTGTGACTTCACACACTCCATTTCGTGACTTCACACACCTCCATTCTGTGACTTCACACACCTCCATTCTATGACTTCGCACACCTCCATTCTATGACTTCAAACACCTCCATTCTCTGACTTCACACACCTCCATTCTTACTTCACACACCTCCATTCTATGACTTCACACACTTCCATTCTAGGACTTCACACACCTCCATTCTGTGACTTCACAGACCTTCATTCTGAGTTCACACACCTCGATTCTGTGACTTCACACTCCTCCATTCCCTGACTTCACACACCTCCATTCTGTGACTTCACACACCTCCATTCTGTGACTTCACACACCTCCATTCTGACTTCACACACCTCCATTCTATGACTTCACACACCTCCATTCTGTGACTTCAAACACCCACAATCTATGACTTCACACACCTCCATTGTGACTTCACACACCTCCATTCTATGAGTTCATACACCTCCATTCTGACTTCACAAACCTCCATTCTATGATTTCAAAGACTTTGAATATGTGACTTCACTCACCTCCACTCTATGACTTCCCAATTCTCCATTCTATGACTTCCCACACCTCCTTTCCATGACTTCACCCACCCCCATTCTATGACTTCACACCTCCATTCTGACTTCACACACCTCCATTCTGTGACTTCACACACCTCCATTCTATGAGTTCACACTCCTCCATTTTGACTTCACACACCTCCATTCTATTACTTCACACACCTTCATTCTCACTTCAGAAACATCCATTCTATGACTTCACACACCTCCATTCTATGACTTCACACACCTCCATTCTATGACTTCACACACCTCCATTCTGTGACTTCACACACCTCCATTCTATGTCTTCACACACTTCCATTCTGAGTTTACACACCTCCATTCTGTGACTTTACACACCTCCATTCTGACTTCACACACCTCCAATATATGACTTCACACACCTCCAATATATGACTTCACACACCTCCATTCTGTGACTTCACACACTTCCATTGTGACGTCACACACCTCCATTCTATGAGTTCACATACCTCCATTCTAGGACTTCACACACCTCCATTCTGACTTCACACACCTCTATTCTATGACTTCACAGACCTCGAATCTGTGACTTCACTGACCTCCACTCTATGACTTCACAGTGCTCCATTCTATGACTTCCCACACCTCCTTTCTATGACTTCACCCACCTCTATTCTATGACTTCACACCTCGATTCTGACTTCAGATACCTCCGTTCTGTGACTTCACACACCTCCATTCTATGACTTCACACACCTCCATTCTATGACTTCACACACCTTCATTCTTACTTCAGAAACATCCATTCTATGACCTCACACAACTCCATTCTATGACTTCAAAAACCTCCATTTTGTGAATTCACACACCTCCATTCTGAGTTCACACAACTCCATTCGGTGACTTCACACACTTCCATTCTTACTTCACAAACCTCCATTATATGACTTCACACACTTCCATTCTATGACTTCACACACCTCCATTCTGTGACTTCTCACACCTCCATTCTGTGACTTCACACACGTTCATTCTGAGTTCACACACCACGATTCTGTGACTTCACTCTCCTCCATTCCCTGACTTCACACACCTCCATTCTGTGACTTCACACACCTCCATTCTGTGACTTCACACACCTCCATTCTGACTTCACACACCTCCATTCTATGATTTCACACACCTCCATTCTGTGACTTCAAACACCCCCATTCTATGACTTCACACACCTCCATTGTGACTTCACACACCTCCATTCTATGAGTTCATACACGTCCATTCTGACTTAACAAACCTCCATTCTATGATTTCACAGACTTTGAATATGTGACTTCACTCAGCTCCACTCTATGACTTCACACTTCTCCATTCTATGACTTTCCACACCTCCTTTCCATGACTTCACCCACCCCAATTCTATGACTTCACACCTCCATTCTGACTTCACACACCTCCAATCTGTGACTTCACACACCTCCATTCTATGAGTTCACACACCTCCATTTTGACTTCACACACCTCCATTCTATTACTTCACAGACCTTCATTCTCACTTCAGAAACATCCATTCTATGACTTCACACACTTCCATTCTATGACTTCACACACCTCCATTCTATGACTTCACACACCTCCATTCTGTGACTTCACACACCTCCATTCTATGTCTTCACACACCTCCATTCTGAGTTTACACACCTCCATTCTGTGACTTTACACACCTCCATTCTGACTTCACACACCTCCAATATATGACTTCACACACCTCCATTCTGTGACTTCACACACTTCCATTGTGACGTCACACACCAAGATTCTATGAGTTCACACACATCCATTCTAGGACTTCACACTCCTCAATTCTGACATCACACAGCTCCATTCTATGACTTCTCAGACCTCGGATCTGTGACTTCACTCACCTCCATTCTTTGACTTCACTCTCCTCTATTCTATGATTTCCCACAACTCCTTTCTATGACTTCACCCACCTCTATTCTATGACTTCACACCTCCATTCTGAATTCACACAGCTCAATTCTATGACGTCACACACCTCCATTCTGTGACTTCACACACTTCCATTCTATGACTTCATACACCTTCATTCTTACTTCACAAACATCCCTTCTATGACTTCACACACCTCCATTCTATGACTTCACACACCTCCATTCTCTGACTTCACACACCTCCATCCTATGTCTTCACACACCTCCATTATTACTTCAAACACCTCCATTCTATGACTTCACACTCCGCCATTCTGACTTCACACTCCTCAATTCTGTGAATTAACAATACTCCATTCTATGATTTCACACAACTCCATACTATGACTTCACACACCTCCATCTATGACTTCACACACCTCCAGTCTGAGTTCACACACCTCCATTCTGTGACTTCACACACCTCCATTCTGACTTCACACACCAATGTATGATTTCACACACCTCCATTCTGTGACTTCACACACCTCCAATCTGAGTTCACACACCTCCATTCTGTGACTTCACACACCTCCATTCTGACTTCACACACCAATGTATGACTTCACACACCTCCATTCTGTGACTTCACACACTTCCATTGTGACATCACACACCTCCATTCTATGAGTTCACATACCTCCATTCTATGACTTCACACACCTCCATTCTGACTTCACATACCTCTATTCTATGACTTCACAGACCTCGAATCTGTGACTTCAGTCACCTCCACTCTATGGCTTCACACTGCTCCATTCTATGACTTCCCACACCTCCTTTCTATGACTTCACCCACCTCTATTCTATGACTTCACTCCTCGATTCTGACTTCAGATACCTCCATTCTGTGACTTCACACACCTCCATTCTATGACTTCACACACCTCCATTCTATGACTTCACACACCTTCATTCTTACTTCAGAAACATCCATTCTATGACCTCACACAACTCCATTCTATGACTTCACAAACCTCCATTCTGTGAATTCACACACCTCCATTCTGAGTTCACACAACTCCATTCGGTGACTTCACACACTTCAATTCTTACTTCACAAACCTCCATTCTATGACTTCACACACTTCCATTCTATGACTTCACACACCTCCATTTTGTGACTTCTCACACCTCCATTCTGAGTTCACACACCTCCATTCTGTGACTTCACACACCTCCATTTCGTGACTTCACACACCTCCATTCTGTGACTTCACACACCTCCATTCTATGACTTCGCACACCACCATTCTATGACTTCAAACACCTCCATTCTCTGACTTCACACACCTCCATTCTTACTTCACACACCTCCATTCTATGACTTCACACACTTCCATTCTAGGACTTCACACACCTCCATTCTGTGACTTCACAGACCTTCATTCTGAGTTCACACACCTCGATTCTGTGACTTCACACTCCTCCATTCCCTGACTTCACACACCTCCATTCTGTGACTTCACAAACCAGCATTCTGTGACTTCACACACCTCCATTCTGACTTCACACACCTCCATTCTATGACTTCACACACCTCCATTCTGTGACTTCAAACACCCCCAATCTATGACTTCACACACCTCCATTGTGACTTCACACACCTCCATTCTATGAGTTCATACACCTACATTCTGACTTCACAAACCTCCATTCTATGATTTCACAGACTTTGAATATGTGACTTCACTCACCTCCACTCTATGACTTCCCAATTCTCCATTCTATGACTTCCCACACCTCCTTTCCATGACTTCACCCACCCCCATTCTATGACTTCACACCTCCATTCTGACTTCACACACCTCCATTCTGTGACTTCACACACCTCCATTCTATGAGTTCACACTCCTCCATTTTGACTTCACACACCTCCATTCTATTACTTCACACACCTTCATTCTCACTTCAGAAACATCCATTCTATGACTTCACACACCTCCATTCTATGACTTCACACACCTCCATTCTATGACTTCACACACCTCCATTCTGTGACTTCACACACCTCCATTCTATGTCTTCACACACTTCCATTCTGAGTTTACACACCTCCATTCTGTGACTTTACACACCTCCATTCTGACTTCACACACCTCCAATATATGACTTCACACACCTCCATTCTGTGACTTCACACACTTCCATTGTGACGTCACACACCTCCATTCTATGAGTTCACATACCTCCATTCTAGGACTTCACACACCTCCATTCTGACTTCACACACCTCTATTCTATGACTTCACAGACCTCGAATCTGTGACTTCACTCACCTCCACTCTATGACTTCACACTGCTCCATTCTATGACTTCCCACACCTCCTTTCTATGACTTCACCCACCTCTATTCTATGACTTCACACCTCGATTCTGACTTCAGATACCTCCGTTCTGTGACTTCACACACCTCCATTCTATGACTTCACACACCTCCATTCTATGACTTCACACACCTTCATTCTTACTTCAGAAACATCCATTCTATGACCTCACACAACTCCATTCTATGACTTCAAAAACCTCCATTTTGTGAATTCACACACCTCCATTCTGAGTTCACACAACTCCATTCGGTGACTGCACACACTTCCATTCTTACTTCACAAACCTCCATTCTATGACTTCACACACTTCCATTCTATGACTTCACACACCTCCATTCTGTGACTTCTCACACCTCCATTCTGTGACTTCACACACCTCAATTCTGACTTCACACACCTCCATTCTATGATTTCACACACCTCCATTCTGTGACTTCAAACACCCCCATTCTATGACTTCACACACCTCCATTGTGACTTCACACACCTCCATTCTATGAGTTCATACACGTCCATTGTGACTTAACAAACCTCCATTCTATGATTTCACAGACATTGAATATGTGACTTCACTCAGCTCCACTCTATGACTTCACACTTCTCCATTCTATGACTTTCCACACCTCCTTTCCATGACTTCACCCACCCCCATTCTATGACTTCACACCTCCATTCTGACTTCACACACCTCCAATCTGTGACTTCACACACCTCCATTCTATGAGTTCACACACCTCCATTTTGACTTCACACACCTCCATTCTTTTACTTCACAGACCTTCATTCTCACTTCAGAAACATCCATTCTATGACTTCACACACTTCCATTCTATGACTTCACACACCTCCATTCTATGACTTCACACACCTCCATTCTGTGACTTCACACACCTCCATTCTATGTCTTCACACACCTCCATTCTGAGTTTACACACCTCCATTCTGTGACTTTACACACCTCCATTCTGACTTCACACACCTCCAATATATGACTTCACACACCTCCATTCTGTGACTTCACACACTTCCATTGTGACGTCACACACCAAGATTCTATGAGTTCACACACATCCATTCTAGGACTTCACACTCCTCAATTCTGACATCACACAGCTCCATTCTATGACTTCTCAGACCTCGGATCTGTGACTTCACTCACCTCCATTCTTTGACTTCACTCTCCTCTATTCTATGATTTCCCACAACTCCTTTCTATGACTTCACCCACATCTATTCTATGACTTCACACCTCCATTCTGACTTCTCACACCTCCATTCTGTGACTTCACACACCTCCATTCTATGACTTCACACACCTCCATTCTATGACTTCACACACCTTCATTCTTACTTCAGAAACATCCATTCTATGACCTCACACACCTCCATTCTATGACTTCACAAACCTCCATTCTGTGACTTCCCACACCTCCATTCTGAGTTCACACATCTCCATTCTGTGACATCACACACCTCCCTCTGTGACTTCACACACCTCCAATCTATGACTTCACACACTTCCAATCTATGACTTCACACATCTCCATTCTATGACTTCACACACCTGCATTCTGACTTCACACACCTCCATTCTCTGACTTCACACACCTCCATTCTATGACTTCACACACCTCCATTCTGTAACTTCACACACTTCCAATGTTTGACTTCACACACCTCCATTCCATGATCATACACCTCCATTCTATGACTTCAAACACATCCATTCTTTGACTTCACACACCTCCATTTTGACTTCACACACCTCCATTCTGTGACTTCACACACGTCCATTCTCTGACTTCACACACCTCCATTTGACTTCACACACTTCCATTCTGTGACTTCACTCACCTACATTCTATGACTTCACACACCTCCCTTCTATGAATTCACACACCTCCATTCTGTGACTTCACACACCTCCATTGGGAGTTCACCCACTTCCATTCTGTGTCTTCACACACCTCCATTCTGTGACTTCACACACCTCCATTATGTGACTTCACACACCTCCATTCTATGACTTCACACAAATCCCTTCTATGAATTCACACCCCACCATTCTGTGACTTCACACACCTCCATTGTATGACTTCACACACCTCCATTCTGTGACTTCACACACCTCCATTCTGTGACTTCCACACCTCCATTCTATGACTTAACACACCTCCATTCTATGACTTCACACCCCTCCATTCTATGACTTCACACACCACCATTCTGTGACTTCACCACCTCCATTCTATGACTTCACACACCTCCATTCTATGACTTCACACACCTGCATTGTGACTTCACCCACCTCAATTCTATGAGTTCACACACCTGCATTGTGACTTCACACACCTCCATTCTATGACTTCACACATCTCCATTCTGACTTCTCACACCTCCATTCTATGATTACACACACTTCGATTCTATGACTTCACACACCTCCATTCTATAACTTCACACACATCGTTTCTGAATTGACACACCTGCTTTCTTTGATTTCACACACCTCCAATCTGAGTTCACACACCTCCAGTCTATGACTTCATACACCTCCATTCTTTGATATCAAAAACCACCGTTCTATGACTTCACACACCTCCATTTTGACTTCACACACCTCCATTCTACGAGTTCACACAATTCCATTCTGCCTTCACCCACCTCCATTCTATGACTTCCCTCAGCTGCCTTTTGACTTCACACACCTCCATTTGTGAATTCACACACCACCATTGTGACTTCACACACCTCCATTCTGTGACTTCACACACCTCCATTATATGACTTCACACACCTCCATTTTGTGACTTCACACACCTCCATTCTATGACTTCACAAACCTCCATTCTATGACTTCACACACCTACATTGTGACTTCACACATCTACGTTCTATCAGTTCACACACCTGCATTGTTACTTCACACACCTCCATTCTCTGACTTCACACACCTCCATTCTGAATTCACACACCTCCATTCTGACTTCACACACCTCAATTCTGTGACTTCACACAACTGCATTCTATGACTTCACATACCTCATTTCTGAGTTGACACACATCCATTTTGTGACTTCACATACCTCTAATCTGACTTCACACACCTCCATTCTATGACTTCACACACCTCCTTCCTGTGACTTCAAAAACCATCATTCTATGACTTCACACATCTCCATTGTGACTTCACACACCTCCATTCTATGAGTTCACACAGCTCCATTCTGACTTCACACACCTCCATTCTATGACTTCGCACACCTCTATTCTGACTTCACACATCTCCATTCTGTGACTTCACATTTCTCCATTCTTTGACTTCACACCCCTCCATTCTGTGCCTTCACACACCTCCACTCTGTGACTTTACACACCTCCATTCTGTGACTTCACACACCTCCCTTCTGTGACTTCACACACCTCCATTCTATGACTTCACACACCTCCATTCTAAGATTTCACACACCTCCATTCTCTGACTTCACACACTTCCATTGTTTGACATCATACACCTCCATTCTTTGACTTCACACACCTCCGTTCCATGAATTCACACACCTCCATTCTATGAGTTCATACACCTCCATTCTATGAGTTCACACACCTTCATTCTTACTTCAGCAACATCCATTCTATGACTTCAGACACCTCCATTCTATGACTTCACACACCTTCAATCTTACTTCAGCAACATCCATTCTATGACTTCATACACCTCCATTCTATGACTTCACAAACCTCCATTCTGTGACTTCACACACCTCCATTCTGGGTTCACACACCTCCATTCTGTGACTTCACACACCTCCATTCTGCCTTCACACACCTCCATTTTATGACTTCACTCACTTCCATTCTATGACTTCACACACCTCCATTCTGTGACTTCACACACCTCCTCTCTGAGTTCACACACCTCCATTCTGTGTCTTCACACACCTCCATTCTGTGACTTCAGACACCTCGTTCTATGACTTCCCACACCTTCATTCTGTGACTTCACAAACCTCCATTGTATGACTTCACACACCTCGTTTCTGAGTTGACACACCTCCCTTCTGTGATTTCACACACCTCCAATCTGAGTTCACACACATCCATTCTATGACTTCACACACCTTCATTCTTTGACATCAAAAACCACCATTCTATGACTTCACACACCTCCATTTTGACTTCACACACCTCCATTCTACGAGTTCACACACTTCCATTCTGCCTTCACCCACCTCCATTCTATGATTTCACTCAGCTCCATTCTGACTTCACACACATCCATTTGTGAATTCACACACCACTATTTTGAATTCAAACCCCTCCATTCTGTGACTTCACACACCTCCATTCTGTGACTTCACACACCTCCATTTTGACTTCACTCACGTCCAGTCTGTGACTTCACACACCTCCATTCTGTGACTTCACACACCTTCATTGTTTGACTTCACACACCTCCATTCTTGGAGTTCACACACCTCCATTCCATGACTTCACACACCTCCATTCCTTGAGTTCACAAACCTCCATTTTGACTTCACACACCTCCATTCTATGACTTCACACACCTTCATTCCTACTTCAGAAACATCCATTCCATGACTGCACACACCTCCATTCTATGACTTCACACACCTCCATTCTGAATTCACAGAGCTCCATTCTGTGACGTCACACACCTCCATTCTGTGAATTCACACACTTCCATTCTATGACTTCACACACCTTCATTCTTACTTCACAAACATCCCTTCTATGACTTCACACACCTCCAATCTATGACTTCACACACCTCCATTCTGTGAATTCACACACCACCATTCTATGTCTTCACACACCTCCATTATGACTTCAGACACCTCCATTCTATGAGTTCACACACCTCCATTCTAACTTCACACACCTCCATTCTATGACTTCACACTCCGCCATTCTGACTTCACACTCCTCCATTCTGTGAATTCACAAAACTCCATTCTATGATTTCACACAACTCCATACTATGACTTCACACACCTCCATCTATGACTTCACACACCTCCAATCTGAGTTCACACACCTCCATTCTGTGACTTCACACACCTCCATTCTGACTTCACACACCAATGTATGACTTCACACACCTCCATTCTGTGACTTCACACACTTCCATTGTGACATCACACACCTCCATTCTATGAGTTCACATACCTCCATTCTATGACTTCACACACCTCCATTCTGACTTCACACACCTCTATTCTATGACTTCACAGACCTCGAATCTGTGACTTCACTCACCTCCACTCTATGACTTCACACTGCTCCATTCTATGATTTCCCACACCTCCGTTCTATGACTTCACCCACCTCTATTCTATGACTTCACTCCTCGATTCTGACTTCAGATACCTCCATTCTGTGACTTCACACACCTCCATTCTATGACTTCACACACCTCCATTCTATGACTTCACACACCTTCATTCTTACTTCAGAAACATCCATTCTATGACCTCACACAACTCCATTCTATGACTTCACAAACCTCCATTCTGTGAATTCACACAGCTCCATTCTGAGTTTACACAACTCCATTCGGTGACTTCATACACTTCCATTCTTACTTCACAAACCTCCATTCTATGACTTCACACACCTCCATTCCATGACTTCATACACCTCCATTCTATGACTTCAAACACATCCATTCTTTGACTTCACACACCTCCATTTTGCCTTCACACACCTCCATTGTATGACTTCACACACCTCCATTCTGTGACTTCACACACCTCCATTCTGTGACTTCCAAAACTCCATTCTATGACTTAACACACCTCCATTCTATGACTTCACACCCCTCCATTCTATGACTTCACACACCATCATTCTGTGACTTCAACACCTCCATTCTATGACTTCACACCCCTCCATTCTATGACTTCACACACCTCCATTCTGTCACTTCAACACCTCCATTCTATGACATCACACACCTACATTCTATGACTTCACACACCTGCATTGTGACTTCACACACCTCCATTCTATGACTTCACACATCTCCATTCTGACTTCACACACCTCCATTCTATGATTTCACACACTTCGATTCTATGACTTCACACACCTCCATTCTATAACTTCACACACCTCGTTTCTGAGTTGACACACCTGCTTTCTGTGATTTTACACACCTCCAATCTGAGTTCACACACCTCCCGTCTATGAGTTCACACACCTCCATTCTTTGACATCAAAAACCACAGTTCTATGACTTCACACACCTCCATTTTGACTTCACACACCTCGATTCTACGAGTTCACACACTTCCATTCTGCCTTCACCCACCTCCATTCTATGACTTCACTCAGCTGCCTTCTGACTTCACACACCTCCATTTGTGAATTCACACACCACCATTTTCACTTCACACACCTCCATTTTGTGACTTCACACACCTCCATTCTGTAACTTCACACACCTCCATTCTGTGACTTCACACACCTCCATTCTGTGACTTCACACACCTCCATTGTTTGACTTCACACACCTCCATTCTTGGACTTCACACACCTCCATTCCATGACTTCACACACCTCCATTCTATGAGTTCACACACCTCAATTCTTTGAGTTCACACACCTCCATTTTGACTTCACACACCTCCATTCTATGATTTCACACACCTTCATTCCTACTTCAGAAACATCCATTCTTTGACTGCACACACCTCCATTAGATGACGTCACACTCCTCCATTCTGAATTCACACAGCTCAATTCTATGACGTCACACACCTCCATTCTGTGACTTCACACACTTCCATTCTATGACTTCACACACCTTCATTCTTACTTCACAAATATCCATTCTATGACTTCACACACCTCCATTCCCTGACTTCACACACCTCCATTCTGTGACTTCACACACCTCCATTCTGTGACTTCACACACCTCCATTCTGACTTCACACACCTCCATTCTATGTCTTCACACACCTCCATTGTGACTTCACACAACTCCATTCTATGAGTTCACACAGCTCCATTCTAACTTCACACACCTCCATTCCATGACTTCACACACCTCCATTCTGTGACTTCAAACACCCCCATTCTATGACTTCACACACCTCCATTGTGACTTCACACACCTCCATTCTATGAGTTCATACACCTCCATTCTGACTTCACAAACCTCCATTCTATGATTTCACAGACTTTGAATATGTGACTTCACTCACCTCCACTCTATGACTTCACACTTCTCCATTCTATGACTTCCCACACCTCCTTTCCATGACTTCACCCACCCCCATTCTATGACTTCACACCTCCATTCTGACTTCACACACCTCCATTCTGTGACTTCACACACCTCCATTCTATGAGTTCACACACCTCCATTTTGACTTCACACACCTCCATTCTATTACTTCACACACCTTCATTCTCACTTCAGAAACATCCATTCTATGACTTCACACACCTCCATTCTATGACTTCACACACCTCCATTCTATGACTTCACACACCTCCATTCTATGTCTTCACACACCTCCATTCTGAGTTTACACACCTCCATTCTGTGACTTTACACACCTCCATTCTGACTTCACACACCTCCAATATATGACTTCACACATCTCCATTCTGTGACTTCACACACTTCCATTGTGACGTCACACACCAACATTCTATGATTTCACACACATCCATTCTAGGACTTCACACTCCTCAATTCTGACATCACACAGCTCCAGTCTATGACTTCACAGACCTCGGATCTGTGACTTCACTCACCTCCATTCTATGACTTCACTCTCCTCTATTCTATGACTTCCCACAACTCCTTTCTATGACTTCACCCACCTCTATTCTATGACTTCACACCTCCATTCTGACTTCACACACCTCCATTCTGTGACTTCACACACCTCCATTCTATGTCTTCACACACCTCCATTCTATGACTTCACACACCTTCATTCTTACTTCAGAAACATCCATTCTATGACCTCACACACCTCCATTCTATGACTTCATAAACCTCCATTCTGTGACTTCCCACACCTCCATTCTGAGTTCACACATCTCCATTCTGTGACATCACACACCTCCCTCTGTGACTTCACACACCTCCAATCTATGACTTCACACACTTCCAATCTATGACTTCACACACCTCCATTCTATGACTTCACACACCTGCATTCTGACTTCACACACCTCCATTCTCTGACTTCACACACCTCCATTCTATGACTTCCCACACCTCCATTCTGTAACTTCACACACTTCCAATATTTGACTTCATACACCTCCATTCCATGACTTCATAGACCTCCATTCTATGACTTCAAACACATCCATTCTTTGACTTCACACACCTCCATTCTGTGACTTCACACACCTCCATTGGGAGTTCACCCACTTCCATTCTGTGTCTTCACACACCTCCATTTTGTGACTTCACACACCTCCATTATGTGACTTCACACACCTCCATTCTATGACTTCACACACATCCCTTCTATGAATTCACACCCCTCCATTCTGTGACTTCACACACCTCCATTGTATGACTTCACACACCTCCATTCTGTGACTTCACACACCTCCATTCTGTGACTTCCACACCTCCATTCTATGAGTTAACACACCTCCATTCTATGACTTCACACCCCTCCATTCTATGACTTCACACACCACCATTCTGTGACTTCACACACCTCCATTCTATGACTTCACACACCTGCATTGTGACTTCACACACCTCCATTCTATGACTTCACACATCTCCATTCGGACTAAACACACCTCCATTCTATGATTACACACACTTCGATTCTATGACTTCACACACCTCCATTCTATAACTTCACACACATCGTTTCTGAGTTGACACACCTGCTTTCTGTGATTTCACACACCTCCAGTCTGAGTTCACACACCTCCAGTCTATGACTTCATACACCTCCATTCTTTGATATCAAAAACCACCGTTCTATGACTTCACACACCTCCATTTTGACTTCACACACCTCCATTCTATGAATTCACACACCTCCATTCTGTGACTTCACACACCTCCATTCTGTGACTTCACACATCTCCATTCTGTGACTTCACACACCTCCATTCCGTGACTTCACACACCTCCATTGTTTGACTTCACACACCACCATTCTTGGACTTCACACACCTCCATTCCATGACTTCACACACCTCCATTCTATGAGTTCACACACCTCCATTCTTTGAGTTCACACACCTCCATTTTGACTTCACACACCTCCATTCTATGACTTCACACACCTTCATTCCTACTTCAGAAACATCCATTCTATGACTGCACACACCTCCATTCGATGACTTCACACACCTCCATTCTGAATTCACACAGCTCCATTCTATGACGTCACACATCTCCATTCTGTGACTTCACACACTTCCATTCTATCACTTCACACACCTTCATTCTTACTTCACAAACATCCATTCTATGACTTCACACACCTCTATTCTATGACTTCACACACCTCCATTCTGAGTTCACACACCTCAATTGTGTGACTTCACACATCTCCATTCTGACTTCACACACCAATGTATGACTTCACACACATCCATTCTATGACTTCACATACCTCCATTCTGATTTCACACACCTCCATTCTATGACTTCACAGACCTCGAATCTGTGACTTCACTCACCTCCATTCTATGACTTCACACTGCTCCATTCTATGACTTCCCACAACTCCTTTCTATGACTTCACCCACCTCTATTCTATGACTTCACACCTCGATTCTGACTTCAGATACCTCCATTCTGTGACTTCACACACCTCCATTCTATGACTTCAAACACCTCCATTCTCTGACTTCACACACCTCCATTCTGAGCTCACACAACTCCATTCGGTGACTTCACACACCTCCATTTTTACTTCACAGACATCCATTCTATGACTTCACACACTTCCATTCTATGACTTCACACACCTCCATTCTATGACTTCACACACCTCCATTCTATGACTTCAGAAACCTACATTGTTTCTTCACACACCTCCATTCTATCAGTTCACACACCTGCATTGTGACTTCACACACCTCCATTATCTGACTTCACACACCTCCATTCTGTGATTTCACACACCTCTATTCTGTCTTCACACACATAAATTCAGTGACTTCACACACCTCCATTCTATGACTTCACACTGCTCCATTCTGACTTCACACACCTCCATTCTATGACTTCGCACACCTCTATTCTGACTTCACACACCTGCATTCTGTGACTTAACACACCTCCATTCTATGACTTCACAAACCTCCATTCTGTGACTTCACACACCTCCACTCTGTGAATTTACACACCTCCATTCTGTGACTTCACACACCTCCATTCTGTGATTTCACACACAATCCATTCTATGATTTCACAAACCTCCATTCTTTGACTTCACACACCTCCATCCTATGACTTCACAAACCTCCGTTGTGACTTCACACAGCTCCATTCTGTGACTTCACACACCTCCATTCTGTGACTTCACACACCTCCATACTATGACTTCCCCACACCTTCAATCTATGACTTCACACACCTCCATTCTATGACTTCACACGCTTCCAATCTATGACTTCACACACCTCCATTCTATGACTTCACACACCTCCATTCTATGACTTCACACACCTCCATTGTGACTTCACACACCTCCATTCTATGAGTTCATACACCTCCATTCTGACTTCACAAACCTCCATTCTGTGACTTCACACACTTCCATTCTATGACTTCACACACCTCCATTCTATGACTTCACACACCTCCATTCTGTGACTTCACACACCTCCATTCTATGTCTTCACACACCTCCATTGTGACTTCACACACCTCCATTCTATGAGTTCACACACCTCCATTCTATGACTTCAAACACCTCCATTCTCTGACTTCACACACCTCCATTCTGAGCTCACACAACTCCATTCGGTGACTTCACACACCTCCATTCTTACTTCACAAACCTACATTCTATGACTTCACACACTTCCATTCTATGACTTCACACACCTCCATTCTATGACTTCACACACCTCCATTCTATGACTTCAGAAACATACATTGTTACTTCACACACCTCCATTCTATGAGTTCACACACCTGCATTGTGACTTCACACACTTCCATTATCTGACTTCACACACCTCCATTCTGACTTCACACACCGCCATTCTGTCTTCACACACCTCAATTCTGTGACTTCACACACCTCCATTCTATGATTTCACACACCTCCATTCTATGACTTCACACACCTCCATTCTATGACTTCACACACCTCCTTTCTGAGTTCACACACATCCATTCTGTGACTTCACACACCTACATTGAGACTTCATACACCTCCAGTCTATGAGTTCACACACCTCCATTCTGACTTCACACACATCCATTCTATGACTTCACACAGCTCCATTCTGACTTCACACACCTCCATTCTATGACTTCGCACACCTCTATTCAGACTTCACACACCTGCATTCTGTGACTTCACACACCTCAATTCTATGATTTCACAAACCTCCATTCTGTGACTTCAAACACCTCCACTCTGTGACTTTACACACCTCCATTCTGTGACTTCACACACCTCCATTCTGTGATTTCACACACAATCAATTCTATGACTTCACAAACCTCCATTCTTTGATTTCACACACCTCCATCCTATGACATCACAAACCTCCATTGTGACTTCACACAACTCCATTCTGTGACTTCACACACCTCCATTTCTGTGACTTCACACACCTCCATTCTGTGATTTCACACACCTTCATTCTGACTTCACACACCTCCATTCTATGACTTCACAAGCTTCCAATCTATGACTTCACACACCTCCATTCTATGACTTCACACACCTCCATTCTATGACTTCACACACCTGCATTCTGACTTCACAAACCTCCATTCTCTGATTTCACACACCCCCATTCTATGACTTCACACACCTCCATTGTGACTTCACACACCTCCATTCTATGAGTTCATACACCTCTATTCTGAATTCACAAAACTCCATTCTATGATTTCACAGACATTGAATATGTGACTTCACTCACCTCCACTCTATAACTTGACACTTCTCCATTCTATGACTTCCCACATCTCCTTTCCATGATTTCACCCACCCCCATTCTATGACTTCACACCTCCATTCTGACTTCACACACCTTCATTCTGTGACTTCACACACCTCCATTCTACGAGTTCACACACCTCCATGTTGACTTCACACACCTCCATTCTATGACTTCACACACCTTCATTCTTACTTCAGAAACATCCATTCTGTGACTTCACCCACCTCCATTGTGAGTTCACATACCTCCATTCTGTGATTCACACACCTTCATTCTGTGACTTCACACACCTCCATTCTGTGACTTCACACACCTCCATTCTATGTCTTCACACACCTCCATTGTGACTTCACACACGTCCATTCTGTGAGTTCACAAACCTCCATTCTGACTTCACACACCTCCATTCTATGACTTCACACACCTTCATTCTTACTTCAGAAACATCCATTCTCTGACCTCACACACCTCCATTCTATGACTTCACAAACCTCCATTCTGTGACTTCCCACACCTCCATTCTGAGTTCACACATCTCCATTCTGTGACATCACACACCTCCCTCTGTGACTTCACACACCTCCAATCTATGACTTCACACACTTCCAATCTATGACTTCACACACCTCCATTCTATGACTTCACACACCTGCATTTTGACTTCACACACCTCCATTCTCTGACTTCTCACACCTCCATTCTATGACTTCACATACCTCCATTCTGTAACTTCACACACTTCCAATGTTTGACTTCACACACCTCCATTCCATGACTTCATACACCTCCATTCTCTGACTTCAAACACATCCATTCTTTGACTTCACACACCTCCATTTTGACTTCACACACCTCCATTCTCTGACTTCACACACCTCCATTCTCTGACTTCACACACCTACATTTTGACTTCACACGCTTCCATTCTGTGACTTCACACACCTACATTCTATGACTTCACACACCTCCCTTCTATGAATTCACACACGTCCATTCTGTGACTTCACACACCTCCATTGTGAGTTCACCCACTTCCATTCTGTGTCTTCACACACCTCCATTCTGTGACTTCACACACCTCCATTCTGTGACTTCACACACCTCCATTCTATGACTTCACACACCTCCCTACTATGAATTCACACACGTCCATTCTGTGACTTCACACACCTCCATTCTGTAACTTCACACACTTCCAATGTTTGACTTCACACACCTCCATTGTATGACTTCACACACCTCCATTCTGTGACTTCACACACCTCCATTCTGTGACTTCCTCACCTCCATTCTATGACTTAACACACCTCCATTCTATGACTTCACACCCCTCCATTCTATGACTTCACACACCACCATTCTCTGACTTCACAAACCTCCATTCTATGACTTCACACACCTCCATTCTGTCACTTCACCACCTCCATTTTATGACTTCACACACATACATTCTATGACTTCACACACCTGCATTGTGACTTCACCCACCTCAATTCTATGAGTTCACACACCTGCATTGTGACTTCACACACCTCCATTCTATGACTTCACACATCTCCATTCTGACTTCACACACCTCCATTCTATGATTTCATACACTTCGATTCTATGACTTCACACACCTCCATTCTATAACTTCACACACCTCGTTTCTGAGTTGACACACCTGATTTCTTTGATTTCACACACCTCCAATCTGAGTTCACACACCTCCCGTCTATGACTTCACACACCTCCATTCTTTGACATCAAAAACCACAGTTCTATGACTTCACACACCTCCATTTTGACTTCACACACCTCGATTCTACGAGTTCACACACTTCCATTCTGCCTTCACCCACCTCCATTCTATGACTTCACTCAGCTGCCTTCTGACTTCACACACCTCCATTTGTGAATTCACACACCACCATTTTGACTTCACACACCTCCATTTTGTGACTTCACACACCTCCATTCTGTAACTTCACACACCTCCATTCTGTGACTTCACACACCTCCATTCTGTGACTTCACACACCTCCATTGTTTGACTTCACACACCTCCATTCTTGGACTTCACACACCTCCATTCCATGACTTCACACACCTCCATTCTATGAGTTCACACACCTCCATTCTTTGAGTTCACACACCTCCATTTTGACTTCATACACCTCCATTCTATGATTTCACACACCTTCATTCCTATTTCAGAAACATCCATTCTTTGACCGCACACACCTCCATTAGATGACTTCACACACCTCCATTCTGAATTCACACAGCTCCATTCTATGACGTCACACACCTCCATTCTGTGACTTCACACACTTCCATTCTATGACTTCACACACCTTCATTCTTACTTCACAAACATCCATTCTATGACTTCACACACCTCCATTCTATGACTTCACACACCTCCATTCTGTGAATTCACACACCTCCATTCTATGTCTTCACACACCTCCATTGTGACTTCACACAACTCCATTCTATGAGTTCACACAGCTCCATTCTAACTTCACACACCTCCATTCTATGACTTCACACTCCGCCATTCTGACTTCACACTCCTCCATTCTGTGAATTCACAAAACTCCATTCTATGATTTCACAGACCTCCATACTATGACTTCAAACACCTCCATCGATGACTTTACACACCTCCATTCTGAGTTCACACACCTCAATTCTGTGACTTTACACACCTCCATTCTGACTTCACACACCAATGTATGACTTCACACACCTCCATTCTGTGAATTCACACACTTCCATTGTCGACACACACCTCCATTCTATGAGTTCACACACCTCCATTCTATGACTTCACATACCTCCATTCTGACTTCACACACCTCCATTCTTTGACTTCACAGACCTCGAATCTGTGACTTCACTCACCTCCATTCTATGACTTCACAGTGCTCCATTTTATGACTTCCCACACCTCCTTTCTATGACTTCACCCACCTCTATTCTATGACTTAACACCTCGATTCTGACTTCAGATACCGCCATTCGTTGACTTCACACACCTCCATTCTGAGCTCACACAACTCCATTCGGTGACTTCACACACCTCCATTCTTACTTCACCAACCTACATTCTATGACTTCACACACTTCCATTCTATGACTTCACACACCTCCATTCTATGACTTCACACACCTCCATTCTATGACTTCAGAAACCTACATTGTTACTTCAAACACCTCCATTCTATGAGTTCACACACCTGCATTGTGACTTCACACACCTCCATTATCTGACTTCACACAACCCCATTCTGACTTCACACCTCCATTCTGTCTTCACACACATCAATTCTGTGACTTCACACACCTCCATTCTATGATTTCACAAACCTCCATTCTATGACTTCACAGACCTCCATTCTATGACTTCACACACCTCCATTATGAGTTCACACACATCCATTCTGTGAATTCACACACCTCCATTGTGACTTCATACACCCCAATTCTATGACTTCAGAAACCTACATTGTTACTTCAAACACCTCCATTCTATGAGTTCACACACCTGCATTGTGACTTCACACACCTCCATTCTCTGACTTCACACACCTACATTTTGACTTCACACGCTTCCATTCTGTGACTTCACACACCTACATTCTATGACTTCACACACCTCCCTTCTATGAATTCACACACGTCCATTCTGTGACTTCACACACCTCCATTGTGAGTTCACCCACTTCCATTCTGTGTCTTCACACACCTCCATTCTGTGACTTCACACACCTCCATTCTGTGACTTCACACACCTCCATTCTATGACTTCACACACCTCCCTACTATGAATTCACACACGTCCATTCTGTGACTTCACACACCTCCATTCTGTAACTTCACACACTTCCAATGTTTGACTTCACACACCTCCATTGTATGACTTCACACACCTGCATTCTGTGACTTCACACACCTCCATTCTGTGACTTCCTCACCTCCATTCTATGACTTAACACACCTCCATTCTATGACTTCACACCCCTCCATTCTATGACTTCACACACCACCATTCTCTGACTTCACAAACCTCCATTCTATGACTTCACACACCTCCATTCTGTCACTTCACCACCTCCATTTTATGACTTCACACACATACATTCTATGACTTCACACACCTGCATTGTGACTTCACCCACCTCAATTCTATGAGTTCACACACCTGCATTGTGACTTCACACACCTCCATTCTATGACTTCACACATCTCCATTCTGACTTCACACACCTCCATTCTATGATTTCATACACTTCGATTCTATGACTTCACACACCTCCATTCTATAACTTCACACACCTCGTTTCTGAGTTGACACACCTGATTTCTTTGATTTCACACACCTCCAATCTGAGTTCACACACCTCCCGTCTATGACTTCACACACCTCCATTCTTTGACATCAAAAACCACAGTTCTATGACTTCACACACCTCCATTTTGACTTCACACACCTCGATTCTACGAGTTCACACACTTCCATTCTGCCTTCACCCACCTCCATTCTATGACTTCACTCAGCTGCCTTCTGACTTCACACACCTCCATTTGTGAATTCACACACCACCATTTTGACTTCACACACCTCCATTTTGTGACTTCACACACCTCCATTCTGTAACTTCACACACCTCCATTCTGTGACTTCACACACCTCCATTCTGTGACTTCACACACCTCCATTGTTTGACTTCACACACCTCCATTCTTGGACTTCACACACCTCCATTCCATGACTTCACACACCTCCATTCTATGAGTTCACACACCTCCATTCTTTGAGTTCACACACCTCCATTTTGACTTCATACACCTCCATTCTATGATTTCACACACCTTCATTCCTATTTCAGAAACATCCATTCTTTGACCGCACACACCTCCATTAGATGACTTCACACACCTCCATTCTGAATTCACACAGCTCCATTCTATGACGTCACACACCTTCATTCTGTGACTTCACACACTTCCATTCTATGACTTCACACACCTTCATTCTTACTTCACAAACATCCATTCTATGACTTCACACACCTCCATTCTATGACTTCACACACCTCCATTCTGTGAATTCACACACCTCCATTCTATGTCTTCACACACCTCCATTGTGACTTCACACAACTCCATTCTATGAGTTCACACAGCTCCATTCTAACTTCACACACCTCCATTCTATGACTTCACACTCCGCCATTCTGACTTCACACTCCTCCATTCTGTGAATTCACAAAACTCCATTCTATGATTTCACAGACCTCCATACTATGACTTCAAACACCTCCATCGATGACTTTACACACCTCCATTCTGAGTTCACACACCTCAATTCTGTGACTTTACACACCTCCATTCTGACTTCACACACCAATGTATGACTTCACACACCTCCATTCTGTGAATTCACACACTTCCATTGTCGACACACACCTCCATTCTATGAGTTCACACACCTCCATTCTATGACTTCACATACCTCCATTCTGACTTCACACACCTCCATTCTTTGACTTCACAGACCTCGAATCTGTGACTTCACTCACCTCCATTCTATGACTTCACAGTGCTCCATTTTATGACTTCCCACACCTCCTTTCTATGACTTCACCCACCTCTATTCTATGACTTAACACCTCGATTCTGACTTCAGATACCGCCATTCGTTGACTTCACACACCTCCATTCTGAGCTCACACAACTCCATTCGGTGACTTCACACACCTCCATTCTTACTTCACCAACCTACATTCTATGACTTCACACACTTCCATTCTATGACTTCACACACCTCCATTCTATGACTTCACACACCTCCATTCTATGACTTCAGAAACCTACATTGTTACTTCAAACACCTCCATTCTATGAGTTCACACACCTGCATTGTGACTTCACACACCTCCATTATCTGACTTCACACACCCCCATTCTGACTTCACACCTCCATTCTGTCTTCACACACATCAATTCTGTGACTTCACACACCTCCATTCTATGATTTCACAAACCTCCATTCTATGACTTCACAGACCTCCATTCTATGACTTCACACACCTCCATTATGAGTTCACACACATCCATTCTGTGAATTCACACACCTCCATTGTGACTTCATACACCCCAATTCTATGACTTCAGAAACCTACATTGTTACTTCAAACACCTCCATTCTATGAGTTCACACACCTGCATTGTGACTTCACACACCTCCATTATCTGACTTCACACACCTCCATTCTGACTTCACACCTCCATTCTGTCTTCACACACAACAATTCTGTGACTTCACACACCTCCATTCTATGATTTCACAAACCTCCATTCTATGACTTCACAGACCTCCATTCTATGACTTCACACACCTCCATTATGAGTTCACACACATCCATTCTGTGAATTCACACACCTCCATTGTGACTTCATACACCCCCATTCTATGAGTTCACACACCTCCATTCTGACTTCACACACATCCATTCTATGACTTCACACAGCTCCATTCTGACTTCACACACCTCCATTCTATGACTTCGCACACCTCTATTCTGACTTCACACACCTGCATTCTGTGACTTCACACACCTCCATTTTATGACTTCACAAACCTCCATTCTGTGACTTCACACACCTCCACTCTGTGACTTTACACACCTCCATTCTGTGACTTCACACACCTCCATTCTCTGATTTCACACACAATCCATTCTATGACTTCACTAACCTCCATTCTTTGATTTCACACACCTCCATCCTATCTCTTCACACACCTCCATTGTGACTTCACACAGCTCCATTCTGTGACTTCACGCACCTCAATTCTGTGACTTCACACACCTCCATACTATGACTTCCCCACACCTTCAATCTATGACTTCACACATGTCCATTCTATGACTTCACACGCTTCCAATCTATGACTTTACACACCTCCATTCTATGACTTCACACACCTCCATTCTATGACTTCACACTCCTGCATTCTGACTTCACAAACCTCCATTCTCTGATTTCAGACACCCCCATTCTATGACTTCACACACCTCCATTGTGACTTCACACACCTCCATTCTATGAGTTCATACACCTCCATTCTGACTTCACAAACCTCCATTCTATGACTTCACAGACTTTGAATATGTGACTTCACTCACCTCCATTCTATGACTTCCCACACCTCTTTCCATGACTTCACCCACCCCCATTCTATGACTTCACACCTCCATTCTGACTTCACACACCTCCATTCTTTGACTTCACACACCTCCATTCTATGAGTTCACACAACTCCATTTTGACTTCACACACCTCCATTCTATGACTTCACACACCTTCATTCTTACTTCAGAAACATTCATTCTATGATTTCACACACCTCCATTCTATGACGTCACACACCTCCATTCTGTGACTTCACACACCTCCATTCTGTGACTTCACACACCTCCATTCTCTGTCTTCACACACCTCCATTGTGACTTCACACACTTCCATTCTATGAGTTCACACACCTCCATTCTGACTTCACACACCTCCATTCTATGACTTCACACTCCTCCATTCTGACTTCACACAGCTCCATTCTGTGAATTCACAAAATTCCATTCTACGATTTCACACACCTCCATACTGTGACTTTACACACCTCCATCTATGACTTCAAACACCTCCATTCTGAGTTCACACACCTCCATTCTGTGACTTCACACACCTCCATTCTGACTTCACACACCTCCAATATATGACTTCACACACCTCCATTCTGTGACTTCACACACTTCCATTGTGACGTCACACACCTCCATTCTATGAGTTCACACAATCCATTCTAGGACTTCACACTCCTCAATTCTGACATCACACAGCTCCATTCTATGACTTCACAGACCTCGGATCTGTGACTTCACTCACCTCCATTCTATGACTTCACACTCCTCTATTCTATGACTTCGCACAACTCCTTTCTATGACTTCACCTACCTCTATTCTATGACTTCACACCTCCATTCTGACTTCACACACCTCCATTCTGTGACTTCACACACCTCCATTCTATGACTTCACACACCTCCAATCTATGACTTCACACTCCTTCATTCTTATTTTAGAAACATCCATTCTATGACCTCACACACCTCCATTCTATGACTTCACAAACCTCCATTCTGTGACTTCCCACACCTCCTTTCTGAGTTCACACATCTCCATTCTGTGACTTCACACACCTCCCTTCTGACTTCACACACCTCCCTTCTGTGACTTCACACACCTCCCTTGTGAGTTCACCCACTTCCATTCTGTGACTTCACACACCTCCATTCTGTTACTTCACACACCTCCATTCTGTGACTTCACACATCTCCATTCTATGACTTCACACACCTCTATTCTATGAATTCACACCCCTCCATTCTGTGACTTCACACACCTCCATTGTATGACTTCACACACCTCCATTCTGACTTCACACACCTCCAATCTATGACTTCACACACCTCCAATCTATGCCTTCACACACTTCCATTCTATGACTTCACACACCTGCATTATGACTTCACACACCTCCATTCTATGACTTCACACACCTCCATTCTCTGACTTCACACACCTCCATTCTATGACTTCACACACCTCCATTCTGTAACTTCACACACCTCCATTCTTTGACTTCACACACCTCCATTCCATGACTTCACACGCATCCACTGTGACTTCACAGAACTCCATTCTGTGACTTCACACACCTCCATTTTGACTTCACACACCTCCATTCTGTGACTTCACACACATCCATTCTTTGACTTCACACACCACAATTTTGACTTCACACCAGTCCATTCATTGACTTCACACACCTCCATTCTCTGACTTCACACACCTCCATTTCGACTTCACACACTTCCATTCTATGACTTCCCACACCTCCATTCTATGACTTCACACACCTCCCTTTTATGAATTCACACACCTCCATTCTGTGACTTCACACACCTCCATTGTGAGTTCACCCACTTCCATTCTGTGTCTTCACACACCTCCATTCTATGACTTCACACACCTCCCTTCTATGAATTCACACCCCTCCATTCTGTGACCTCACACACCTCCATTGTATGACTTCACACACCTCCATTCTGTGACTTCACACACCTCCATTCTCAGTTCACACACCTCCATTCTGTGACTTCACACACCTCCATTCTTTGACTTCACAGACCTCGAATCTGTGACTTCACTCACCTCCATTCTATGACTTCACAGTGCTCCATTTTATGACTTCCCACACCTCCTTTCTATAACTTCACCCACCTCTATTCTATGACTTAACACCTCGATTCTGACTTCAGATACCGCCATTCGTTGACTTCACACACCTCCATTCTGAGCTCACACAACTCCATTCGGTGACTTCACACACCTCCATTCTTACTTCACCAACCTACATTCTATGACTTCACACACTTCCATTCTATGACTGCACACACCTCCATTCTATGACTTCACACACCTCCATTCTATGACTTCAGAAACCTACATTGTTACTTCAAACACCTCCATTCTATGAGTTCACACACCTGCATTGTGACTTCACACACCTCCATTATCTGACTTCACACACCTCCATTCTGACTTCACACCTCCATTCTGTCTTCACACACATCAATTCTGTGACTTCACACACCTCCATTCTATGATTTCATAAACCTCCATTCTATGACTTCACAGACCTCCATTCTATGACTTCACACACCTCCATTATGAGTTCACACACATCCATTCTGTGAATTCACACACCTCCATTGTGACTTCATACACCCCAATTCTATGACTTCAGAAACCTACATTGTTACTTCAAACACCTCCATTCTATGAGTTCACACACCTGCATTGTGACTTCACACACCTCCATTATCTGACTTCACACACCTCCATTCTGACTTCACACCTCCATTCTGTCTTCACACACATCAATTCTGTGACTTCACACACCTCCATTCTATGATTTCACAAACCTCCATTCTATGACTTCACAGACCTCCATTCTATGACTTCACACACCTCCATTATGAGTTCACACACATCCATTCTGTGAATTCACACACCTCCATTGTGACTTCATACACCCCCATTCTATGAGTTCACACACCTCCATTCTGACTTCACACACCTCCATTCTATGACTTCGAACACCTCTATTCTGACTTCACACACCTGCATTCTGTGACTTCACACACCTCCATTTTATGACTTCACAAACCTCCATTCTGTGACTTCACACACCTCCACTCTGTGACTTTACACACCTCCATTGTGTGACTTCACACACCTCCATTCTCTGATTTCACACACAATCCATTCTATGACTTCACTAACCTCCATTCTTTGATTTCACACACCTCCATCCTATGACTTCACACACCTCCATTGTGACTTCACACAGCTCCATTCTGTGACTTCACGCACCTCAATTCTGTGACTTCACACACCTCCATACTATGACTTCCCCACACTATCAATCTATGACTTCACACATGTCCATTCTATGACTTCACACGCTTCCAATCTATGACTTTACACACCTCCATTCTATGACTTCACACACCTCCATTCTATGACTTCACACACCTGCATTCTGACTTCACAAACCTCCATTCTCTGATTTCAGACACCCCCATTCTATGACTTCACACACCTCCATTGTGACTTCACACACCTCCATTCTATGAGTTCATACACCTCCATTCTGACTTCACAAACCTCCATTCTATGACTTCACAGACTTTGAATATGTGACTTCACTCACCTCCATTCTATGACTTCCCACACCTCTTTCCATGACTTCACCCACCCCCATTCTATGACTTCACACCTCCATTCTGACTTCACACACCTCCATTCTGTGACTTCACACACCTCCATTCTATGAGTTCACACAACTCCATTTTGACTTCACACACCTCCATTCTATGACTTCACACACCTTCATTCTTACTTCAGAAACATCCATTCTATGATTTCACACACCTCCATTCTATGACGTCACACACCTCCATTCTGTGACTTCACACACCTCCATTCTGTGACTTCACACACCTCCATTCTCTGTCTTCACACACCTCCATTGTGACTTCACACACTTCCATTCTATGAGTTCACACACCTCCATTCTGACTTCACACACCTCCATTCTATGACTTCACACTCCTCCATTCTGACTTCACACAGCTCCATTCTGTGAATTCACAAAATTCCATTCTATGATTTCACACACCTCCATACTGTGACTTTACACACCTCCATCTATGACTTCAAACACCTCCATTCTGAGTTCACACACCTCCATTCTGTGACTTCACACACCTCCATTCTGACTTCACACACCTCCAATATATGACTTCACACACCTCCATTCTGTGACTTCACACACTTCCATTGTGACGTCACACACCTCCATTCTATGAGTTCACACAATCCATTCTAGGACTTCACACTCCTCAATTCTGACATCACACAGCTCCATTCTATGACTTCACAGACCTCGGATCTGTGACTTCACTCACCTCCATTCTATGACTTCACACTCCTCTATTCTATGACTTCCCACAACTCCTTTCTATGACTTCACCCACCTCTATTCTATGACTTCACACCTCCATTCTGACTTCACACACCTCCCTTCTGTGACTTCACAAACCTCCATTCTGTGACTTCCCACACCTCCTTTCTGAGTTCACACATCTCCATTCTGTGATTTCACACACCTCCCTTCTGACTTCACACACCTCCCTTCTGTGACTTCACACACCTCCATTGTGAGTTCACCCACTTCCATTCTGTGACTTCACACACCTCCATTCTGTTACTTCACACACCTCCATTCTGTGACTTCACACATCTCCATTCTATGTCTTCACACACCTCTATTCTATGAATTCACACCCCTCCATTCTGTGACTTCACACACCTCCATTGTATGACTTCACACACCTCCATTCTGACTTCACACACCTCCAATCTATGCCTTCACACACCTCCAATCTATGCCTTCACACACTTCCATTCTATGACTTCACACACCTGCATTATGACTTCACACACCTCCATTCTATGACTTCACACACCTCCATTCTCTGACTTCACACACCTCCATTCTATGACTTCACACACCTCCATTCTGTAACTTCACACACCTCCATTCTTTGACTTCACACACCTCCATTCCATGACTTCACACACATCCACTGTGACTTCACAGAACTCCATTCTGTGACTTCACACACCTCCATTTTGACTTCACACACCTCCATTCTGTGACTTCACACACATCCATTCTTTGACTTCACACACCACAATTTTGACTTCACACCAGTCCATTCATTGACTTCACACACCTCCATTCTCTGACTTCACACACCTCCATTTCGACTTCACACACTTCCAATCTATGACTTCCCACACCTCCATTCTATGACTTCACACACCTCCCTTTTATGAATTCACACACCTCCATTCTGTGACTTCACACACATCCATTGTGAGTTCACCCACTTCCATTCTGTGTCTTCACACACCTCCATTCTATGACTTCACACACCTCCCTTCTATGAATTCACACCCCTCCATTCTGTGACCTCACACACCTCCATTGTATGACTTCACACACCTCCATTCTGTGACTTCACACACCTCCATTCTCAGTTCACACACCTCCATTCTGTGACTTCACACACCTCCATTCTGTGACTTCCACACCTCCATTCTATGACTTAACACCCCTCCATTCTATGACTTCACACACCACCATTCGGACTTCACACACCTCCATTCTATGACTTCTCACACCTCCATTCTGTCACTTCACCACCTCCATTCTATGACTTCACACACCTCCATTCTATGACTTCACACACCTGCATTGTGACTTCACCCACCTCAATTCTATGAGTTCACACACCTGCATTGTGACTTCACACACCTCCATTCTATGACTTCACACATCTCCATTCTGACGTCACACACCTCCATTCTATGATTTCACACACTTCGATTCTATGACTTCACACACCTCCATTCTATGACTTCACACACCTCGTTTCTGAGTTGACACACCTGATTTCTGTGATTTCACACACCTCCAATCTGAGTTCACACACCTCCAGTCTATGACTTCACACACCTCCCTTCTTTGACATCAAAAACCACCATTCTATGACTTCACACACCTCCATTTTGACTTCACACACATCCATTCTACGAGTTCACACACTTCCATTCTGCCTTCACCCACCTCCATTCTATAACTTCACTCAGCTGCCTTCTGACTTCACACACCTCCATTTGTGAATTCACACACCACCATTTTGACTTCACACACCTCCATTCTGTGACTTCACACACCTCCATTCTGTGACTTCACACACCTCCATTCTGTGACTTCACACACCTCCATTCTGTGACTTCACACACCTCCATTGTTTGACTTCACATACCTCCATTCTTGGACTTCACACACCTCCATTCCATGACTTCACACACCTCCATTCTATGAGTGCACACACCTCCATTCTTTGAGTTCACACACCTCCATTTGACTTCACACACCTCCATTCTATGACTTCACACACCTTCATTCCTACTTCAGAGACATCCATTCTATGACTGCACACACCCCCATTCGATGACTTCACACACCTCCATTCTGAATTCTCACAGCTCCATTCTATGACTTCACACACCTCCATTCTGTGACTTCACACACTGCCATTCTATGACTTCACACACCTTCATTCTTACTTCACAAACATCCATTCTATGACTTCACACACCTCCATTCTTTGACTTGACACACCTTCATTCTGTGACTTCACACACCTCCATTCTATGTCTTCACACACCTCCATTGTGACTTCACACCACCATTCTATGAGTTCACACACCACCATTCTAACTTCACACACCTCCATTATATGACTTCACACTCCGCCATTCTGACTTCACACTCCTCCATTCTGTGAATTCACAAAACTCCATTCTGTGATTTCACACACCTCCATACTATGACTTCAAACACCTCCATCGATGACTTCACACACCTCCATTCTGAGTTCACACACCTCAATTCTGTGACTTCACACACCTCCATTCTGACTTCACACACCAATATATGACTTCACATACCTCAATTCTGTGACTTCACACCCTTCCATTGTGACGAAACACATCTCCATTCTATGATTTCACACACCTCCATTCTATGACTTCACATACCTACATTCTGACTTCACACACCTCCATTCCATGACTTCACAGACCTCGAATCTGTGACTTCACTCACCTCCATTCTATGACTTCACACTGCTCCATTCTTTGACTTCCCACAGCTCCTTTCTATGACTTCACCCACCTCTATTCTATGACTTCACACCTCGATTCTGACTTCAGATACCTCCATTCTGTGACTTCACACACCTCCATTCTATGACTTCAAACACCTCCATTCTCTGACTTCACACACCTCCATTCTGAGCTCACACAACTCCATTCGGTGACTTCACACACCTCCATTCTAACTTCACAAACCTACATTCTATGACTTCACACACTTCCATTCTATGACTTCACACACCGCCATTCTATGACTTCACACACCTCCATTCTATGACTTCAGAAATATACATTGTTACTTCACACACCTCCATTCTATGAGGTCACACACCTGCATTGTGACTTCACACACCTCCATTCTCTCTTCACACACCTCAATTCTGTGACTTCACACACCTCCATTGTATGATTTCACACACCTCCATTCTATGACTTCACAGACCTCCATTCTATGACTTCACACACCTCCTTTCTGAGTTCACACACATCCATTCTGTGACTTCACACACATCCATTTTGACTTCATACACCTCCAGTCTATGAGTTCACACACCTCTATTCTGACTTCACACACCTGCATTCTGTGACTTCACACAGCTCCATTTTGACTTCACACACATCCATTCTATGACTTCGCACACCTCTATTCTGACTTCACACACCTGCATTCTGTGACTTCACACACCTCCATTCTATGACTTCACAAACCTCCATTCTGTGACTTCACACACCTCCACTCTGTGACTTTACACACCTCCATTCTGTGACTTCACACACCTCCATTCTGTGATTTCACACACAATCCATTCTATGACTTCACAAACCTCCATTCTTTCATTTCACACACCTCCATCCTATGACTTCACACACCTCCATTGTGACTTCACACCACTCCATTCTGTGACTTCACACTACTCCATTGTGACTTCACACAACTCCATTCTGTGAGTTCACACACCTCCATTTCTGTGATTTCACACACCTCCATTCTATGATTTCATACGCTTCCAATCTATGACTTCACACACCTCCATTCCTTGACTTCACACACCTCCATTCTATGCCTTCACACACCTGCATTCTGACTTCACACACCTCCATTCTATGATTTCACACACCCCCATTCTATGACTTCACACACCTTCATTGTGACTTCACAAACTCCATTCTATGACTTCACAGACTTTGAATATGTGACTTCACTCACCTCCACTCTATGACTTCACACTTCTCCATGCTATGACTTGCCACACCTCCTTTCCATGATTCCACCCACCCCCATTCTATGACTTCACACCTCCATTCTGACTTCACACACCTCCATTCTGTGGTTTCACACACCTCCATTCTATGAGTTCACACACCTCCATTTTGACTTCACACACCTCCATTCTATGACTTCACACACCTTCATTCTTACTTCAGAAACATCCATTCTGTGACTTCACCCACCTCCATTGTGAGTTCACATACCTCCATTCTGTGATTCACACACCTTCATTCGGTGACTTCACACACCTCCATTCTGTGACTTCACACACCTCCATTCTATGTCTTCACACACCACCATTGTGACTTCACACACGTCCATTCTGTGAGTTCACACACCTGCATTCTGACTTCACACACCTCCATTCTATGACTTCACACTCCTCCATTCTGACTTCACACAGCTCCATTCTGTGAATTCACAAAATTCCTTTCTATGATTTCACACACCTCCATACTGTGACTTCACACACCTCCATCTATGACTTCAAACACCTCCATTCTGAGTTCACACACCTCCATTCTGTGACTTCACACACCTCCATTCTGACTTCACACACCTCCAATATATGACTTCACACACCTCCATTCTGTGACTTCATACACTTCCATTGTGACATCACACACGTCCATTCTATGAGTTCACACACATCCATTCTAGGACTTCACACTCCTCAATTCTGACATCACACAGCTCCATTCTATGACTTCACAAACCTCGGATCTGTGACTTCACTCACCTCCATTCTATGACTTCACACTCCTCTATTCTATGACTTCCCACAACCCCTTTCTATGACGTCACCCACCTCTGTTCTATGACTTCACACCTCCATTCTGACTTCACACACCTCCATTCTGTGACTTCACACACCTCCATTCTATGACTTCACACACCTCCATTCTATGACTTCACACACCTTCATTCTTACTTCAAAAACGTCCATTCTCTGACCTCACACACCTCCATTCTATGACTTCACAAATCTCCATTCTGTGACTTCCCACACCTCCATTCTGAGTTCACACATCTCCATTCTGTGACTTCACACACCTCCCTTCTGACTTCACACACCTCCCTTCTGTGACTTCACACACTTCCATTGTGAGTTCACCAACTTCCATTCTGTGACTTCACACACCACCATTCTGTTACTTCACACACCTCCATTCTGTGACTTCACACACCTCCATTCTATGACTTCACACACCTCCATTCTATGAATTCACACACCTCCATTCTGGGACTTCACACACCTTCATTGTATGACTTCACACTCCTCTATTCTGTGACTTCACACACCTACTTTCTGAGTTCACACAACTCCATTCTATGA
Source organism: Megascapheus bottae (assembly GCA_024803745.1). Classification (NCBI taxonomy): domain Eukaryota; kingdom Metazoa; phylum Chordata; class Mammalia; order Rodentia; family Geomyidae; genus Megascapheus; species Megascapheus bottae. Next base: position 38,631 of record JANJXV010000328.1, on the reverse strand, counting down.
CTTCACACACCTGCATTGTGACTTCACCCACCTCCATTCAATGACTTCACACATCTCCATTCTGACTTCACACACCTCCATGCTGTGACTTCACACACCTCCATTCTATGACTTCACACACCTCCATTCTTTGACTTCACACACCTCCATTCTATGACTTCACACACTTCCAGTGTGACTTCACAGAACTCCATTCTGTGACTTCACACACCTCCCTCTGTGACTTCACACACCTCCAATCTATGACTTCACACACTTCCAATCTATGACTTCACACACCTCCATTCAATGACTTCACACACCTGCATTCTGACTTCACACACCTTCATGCTCTGACTTCACACACCTCCAATCTATGACTTCACACACCTCCATTCTGTAACTTCACACACTTCCAATGTTTGACTTCACACACCTCCAATCTATGACTTCACACACCTCCATTCTATGACTTCACACACCTCCATTCTCTGACTTCACACACCTCCATTCTATGACTTCACACACCTCCATTCTGTAACTTCACACACTTCCAATGTTTGACTTCACACACCTCCATTCCATGACTTCATACACCTCCATTCTATGACTTCAAACACATCCATTCTTTGACTTCACACACCTCAATTTTGACTTCACACACCTCCATTCTGTGACTTCACACACATCCATTCTTTGACTTCAGACACCACAATTTTGACTTCACACAAGTCCATTCATTGACTTCACACACCTCCATTCTCTGACTTCACACACCTCCATTTTGACTTCACATACTTCCATTCTGTGACTTCACACACCTCCATTCTATGACTTCACACACCTCCCTTCTATGAATTCACACACCTCCATTCTGTGACTTCACACACCTCCATTGGGAGTTCACCCACTTCCATTCTGTGTCTTCACACACATCCATTCTGTGACTTCACACACCTCCATTATGTGACTTCACACACCTACATTCTATGACTTCACACACCTCGCTTCTATGAATTCACACCCCTCCATTCTGTGACTTCACACACCTCCATTGTATGACTTCACACACCTCCATTCTGTGACTTCACACACCTCCATTCTGTGACTTCCACACCGCCATTCTATGACTTAACACACCTCCATTCTATGACTTCACACCCCTCCATTCTATGACTTCACACACCACCAATCTGTGACTTCATACACCTCCATTCTATGACTTCACACACCTCCATTCTGTCACTTCACCACCTCCATCCTATGACTTCACACATCTCCATTCTATGACTTCACACACCTGCATTGTGACTCCACATACCTCCCATATCTGACTTCACACACCTCCATTCTGACTTCACACACCTCCATTCTGTCTTCACACACCTCAATTCTGTGACTTTACACACCTCCATTCTATGATTTCACACACCTCCATTCTATGACTTCACAGACCTCCATTCTATGACTTCACAAACCTCCATTCTTTGATTTCACACACCTCCATCCTATGACTTCACACACCTCCATTGTGACTTCACACAGCTCCCTTCTGTGACTTCACACACCTCCATTCTGTGACTTCACACACCTCCATACTATGACTTCCCCACACCTTCAATCTATGACTTCACACACCTCCATTCTATGACTTCACACGCTTCCAATCTATGACTTCACACACCTCCATTCTATGACTTCACACTCCTCCATTCTATGACTTCACACAAATCCATTGTGACTTCCACACCTCCATTCTCTGATTTCACACACCCCCATTCTATGACTTCATACACCTCCATTCTGACTTCACAAACCTCTATTCTATGACTTCACAGACTTTGAATATGTGACTTCACTCACCTCCACTCTATGACTTCACACTTCCCCATTCTATGACTTCCCACACCTCCTTTCCATGACTTCACCCACCCCCATTCTATGACTTCACACCTCCATTCTGACTTCACACACCTCCATTCTGTGGTTTCACACAACTCCATTCTATGAGTTCACACACCTCCATTTTGACTTCACACACCTCCACTGTATGACTTCACACACCTTCATTCTTACTTCAGAAACACCCATTCTATGACTTCACACACCTCCATTCTATGACTTCACACACCTCCATTCTATGACTTCACACACCTCCATTCTGTGACTTCACACACCTCCATTCTATGTCTTCACACACCTCCATTGTGACTTCACACACGTCCATTCTATGAGTTCACACACCTCCATTCTGAATTCACACACCTATATTCTATGATTTCACACACCTCCATTCTATGACTTCACAGACCTCCATTCTATGACTTCACACACCTCCTTTCTGAGTTCACACACATCCATTCTGTGACTTCACACACCTCCATTGTGACTTCATACACCTCCAATCTATGAGTGTACACACCTCCATTCTGACTTCACACACATCCATTCTATGACTTCACACAACTCCATTCTGACTTCACACACCTCCATTCTATGTCTTCGCACACCTCTATTCTGACTTCACACACCTGCATTCTGTGACTTCACACACCTCCACTCTGTGACTTTACACACCTCCATTCTGTGACTTCACACACTTCCATTCTCTGATTTCACACACAATCCATTCTATGACTTCACAAACCTCCATTCTTTGATTTCACACACCTCCATCCTATGACTTCACACACCTCCATTGTGACTTCACACAGCTCCATTCTGTGACTTCACACACCTCCATTCTGTGACTTCACACACCTCCATACTATGACTTCCCCACACCTTCAATCTATGACTTCACACACCTCCATTCTATGACTTCACACGCGTCCAATCTATGACTTCACACACCTCCATTCTATGACTTCACACACCTCCATTCTATGACTTCACACACCTGCATTCTGACTTCACACACCTCCATTCTCTGATTTCACACACCCCCATTCTATGACTTCCCACATCTCCATTGTGACTTCACACACCTCCATTCTATGAGTTCATACACCTCCATTCTGAATTCACAAACCTCCATTCTATGACTTCACAGACTTTGAATATGTGACTTCACTCACCTCCACTCTATGACTTCACACTTCTCCATTCTATGACTTCCCACACCTCCTTTCCATGACTTCACCCACCCCCATTCTATGACTTCAGACCTCCATTCTGACTTCCCACACCTCCATTCTGTGGTTTCACACACCTCCATTCTATGAGTTCACACACCTCCATTTGGACTTCACACACCTCCATTCTATGACTTCACACACCTTCATTCTTCCTTCAGAAACACCCATTCTATGACTTCACACACCTCCATTCTATGACTTCACACACCTCCGTTCTATGACTTCACACACCTCCATTCTGTGACTTCACACACCTCCATTCTATGTCTTCACACACCTCCATTGTGACTTCACACACGTCCATTCTATGAGTTCACACACTCCATTCTGACTTCACACACCTCCATTCTATGACTTTACACTCCATCGTTCTGACTTCACACAGCTCCATTCTGTGAATTCACAAAATTCCATTCTATGATTTCACACACCTCCATACTGTGACTTCACCCACCTCCATCTATGACTTCAAACACCTCCATTCTGACTTCACACACCTCCATTCTATGAATTCACACACCTCCATTCTGGGACTTCACACACCTTCATTGTATGACTTCACACTCCTCTATTCTGTGACTTCACACACCTACTTTCTGAGTTCACACAACTCCATTCTATGACTTCACACACCTGCATAGTGACTTCACCCACCTCCATTCAATGACTTCACACATCTCCATTCTGACTTCACACACCTCCATGCTGTGACTTCACACACCTCCATTCTATGACTTCACACACCTCCATTCTTTGACTTCACACACCTCCATTCTATGACTTCACACACTTCCAGTGTGACTTCACAGAACTCCATTCTGTGACTTCACACACCTCCCTCTGTGACTTCACACACCTCCAATCTATGACTTCACACACTTCCAATCTATGACTTCACACACCTCCATTCAATGACTTCACACACCTGCATTCTGACTTCACACACCTCCATGCTCTGACTTCACACACCTCCAATCTATGACTTCACACACCTCCATTCTGTAACTTCACACACTTCCAATGTTTGACTTCACACACCTCCAATCTATGACTTCACACACCTCCATTCTATGACTTCACACACCTCCATTCTCTGACTTCACACACCTCCATTCTATGACTTCACACACCTCCATTCTGTAACTTCACACACTTCCAATGTTTGACTTCACACACCTCCATTCCATGACTTCATACACCTCCATTCTATGACTTCAAACACATCCATTCTTTGACTTCACACACCTCAATTTTGACTTCACACACCTCCATTCTGTGACTTCACACACATCCATTCTTTGACTTCAGACACCACAATTTTGACTTCACACAAGTCCATTCATTGACTTCACACACCTCCATTCTCTGACTTCACACACCTCCATTTTGACTTCACACACTTCCATTCTGTGACTTCACACACCTCCATTCTATGACTTCACACACCTCCCTTCTATGAATTCACACACCTCCATTCTGTGACTTCACACACCTCTATTCTCAGTTCACACACCTCCACTCTGTGACTTCACACACCTCCATTCTGTGACTTCCACACCTCCATTGGGAGTTCACCCACTTCCATTCTGTGTCTTCACACACATCCATTCTGTGACTTCACACACCTCCATTATGTGACTTCACACACCTCCATTCTATGACTTCCCACACCTCGCTTCTATGAATTCACACCCCTCCATTCTGTGACTTCACACACCTCCATTGTATGACTTCACACACCTCCATTCTGTGACTTCACACACCTCTATTCTCAGTTCACACACCTCCACTCTGTGACTTCACACACCTCCATTCTGTGACTTCCACACCGCCATTCTATGACTTAACACACCTCCATTCTATGACTTCACACCCCTCCATTCTATGACTTCACACACCAGCAATCTGTGACTTCACACACCTCCATTCTATGACTTCACACACCTCCATTCTGTCACTTCACCACCTCCATCCTATGACTTCACACATCTCCATTCTATGACTTCACACACCTGCATTGTGACTCCACATACCTCCCATATCTGACTTCACACACCTCCATTCTGACTTCACACACCTCCATTCTGTCTTCACACACCTCAATTCTGTGACTTTACACACCTCCATTCTATGATTTCACACACCTCCATTCTATGACTTCACAGACCTCCATTCTATGACTTCACAAACCTCCATTCTTTGATTTCACACACCTCCATCCTATGACTTCACACACCTCCATTGTGACTTCACACAGCTCCATTCTGTGACTTCACACACCTCCATTCTGTGACTTCACACACCTCCATACTATGACTTCCCCACACCTTCAATCTATGACTTCACACACCTCCATTCTATGACTTCACACGCTTCCAATCTATGACTTCACACACCTCCATTCTATGACTTCACACTCCTCCATTCTATGACTTCACACACCTCCATTGTGACTTCCACACCTCCATTCTCTGATTTCACACACCCCCATTCTATGACTTCACACACCTCCATTGTGACTTCACACACCTGCATTCTATGAGTTCATACACCTCCATTCTGACTTCACAAACCTCCATTCTATGACTTCACAGACTTTGAATATGTGACTTCACTCACCTCCACTCTATGACTTCACACTTCCCCATTCTATGACTTCCCACACCTCCTTTCCATGACTTCACCCACCCCCATTCTATGACTTCACACCTCCATTCTGACTTCACACACCTCCATTCTGTGGTTTCACACAACTCCATTCTATGAGTTCACACACCTCCATTTTGACTTCACACACCTCCACTGTATGACTTCACACACCTTCATTCTTACTTCAGAAACACCCATTCTATGACTTCACACACCTCCATTCTATGACTTCACACACCTCCATTCTATGACTTCACACACCTCCATTCTGTGACTTCACACACCTCCATTCTATGTCTTCACACACCTCCATTGTGACTTCACACACGTCCATTCTATGAGTTCACACACCTCCATTCTGAATTCACACACCTATATTCTATGATTTCACACACCTCCATTCTATGACTTCACAGACCTCCATTCTATGACTTCACACACCTCCTTTCTGAGTTCACACACATCCATTCTGTGACTTCACACACCTCCATTGTGACTTCATACACCTCCAATCTATGAGTGTACACACCTCCATTCTGACTTCACACACATCCATTCTATGACTTCACACAACTCCATTCTGACTTCACACACCTCCATTCTATGTCTTCGCACACCTCTATTCTGACTTCACACACCTGCATTCTGTGACTTCACACACCTCCACTCTGTGACTTTACACACCTCCATTCTGTGACTTCACACACTTCCATTCTCTGATTTCACACACAATCCATTCTATGACTTCACAAACCTCCATTCTTTGATTTCACACACCTCCATCCTATGACTTCACACACCTCCATTGTGACTTCACACAGCTCCATTCTGTGACTTCACACACCTCCATTCTGTGACTTCACACACCTCCATACTATGACTTCCCCACACCTTCAATCTATGACTTCACACACCTCCATTCTATGACTTCACACGCGTCCAATCTATGACTTCACACACCTCCATTCTATGACTTCACACACCTCCATTCTATGACTTCACACACCTGCATTCTGACTTCACACACCTCCATTCTCTGATTTCACACACCCCCATTCTATGACTTCCCACATCTCCATTGTGACTTCACACACCTCCATTCTATGAGTTCATACACCTCCATTCTGAATTCACAAACCTCCATTCTATGACTTCACAGACTTTGAATATGTGACTTCACTCACCTCCACTCTATGACTTCACACTTCTCCATTCTATGACTTCCCACACCTCCTTTCCATGACTTCACCCACCCCCATTCTATGACTTCAGACCTCCATTCTGACTTCCCACACCTCCATTCTGTGGTTTCACACACCTCCATTCTATGAGTTCACACACCTCCATTTGGACTTCACACACCTCCATTCTATGACTTCACACACCTTCATTCTTCCTTCAGAAACACCCATTCTATGACTTCACACACCTCCATTCTATGACTTCACACACCTCCGTTCTATGACTTCACACACCTCCATTCTGTGACTTCACACACCTCCATTCTATGTCTTCACACACCTCCATTGTGACTTCACACACGTCCATTCTATGAGTTCACACACTCCATTCTGACTTCACACACCTCCATTCTATGACTTTACACTCCATCGTTCTGACTTCACACAGCTCCATTCTGTGAATTCACAAAATTCCATTCTATGATTTCACACACCTCCATACTGTGACTTCACCCACCTCCATCTATGACTTCAAACACCTCCATTCTGACTTCACACACCTCCATTCTATGAATTCACACACCTCCATTCTGGGACTTCACACACCTTCATTGTATGACTTCACACTCCTCTATTCTGTGACTTCACACACCTACTTTCTGAGTTCACACAACTCCATTCTATGACTTCACACACCTGCATAGTGACTTCACCCACCTCCATTCAATGACTTCACACATCTCCATTCTGACTTCACACACCTCCATGCTGTGACTTCACACACCTCCATTCTATGACTTCACACACCTCCATTCTTTGACTTCACACACCTCCATTCTATGACTTCACACACTTCCAGTGTGACTTCACAGAACTCCATTCTGTGACTTCACACACCTCCCTCTGTGACTTCACACACCTCCAATCTATGACTTCACACACTTCCAATCTATGACTTCACACACCTCCATTCAATGACTTCACACACCTGCATTCTGACTTCACACACCTCCATGCTCTGACTTCACACACCTCCAATCTATGACTTCACACACCTCCATTCTGTAACTTCACACACTTCCAATGTTTGACTTCACACACCTCCAATCTATGACTTCACACACCTCCATTCTATGACTTCACACACCTCCATTCTCTGACTTCACACACCTCCATTCTATGACTTCACACACCTCCATTCTGTAACTTCACACACTTCCAATGTTTGACTTCACACACCTCCATTCCATGACTTCATACACCTCCATTCTATGACTTCAAACACATCCATTCTTTGACTTCACACACCTCAATTTTGACTTCACACACCTCCATTCTGTGACTTCACACACATCCATTCTTTGACTTCAGACACCACAATTTTGACTTCACACAAGTCCATTCATTGACTTCACACACCTCCATTCTCTGACTTCACACACCTCCATTTTGACTTCACACACTTCCATTCTGTGACTTCACACACCTCCATTCTATGACTTCACACACCTCCCTTCTATGAATTCACACACCTCCATTCTGTGACTTCACACACCTCTATTCTCAGTTCACACACCTCCACTCTGTGACTTCACACACCTCCATTCTGTGACTTCCACACCTCCATTGGGAGTTCACCCACTTCCATTCTGTGTCTTCACACACATCCATTCTGTGACTTCACACACCTCCATTATGTGACTTCACACACCTCCATTCTATGACTTCCCACACCTCGCTTCTATGAATTCACACCCCTCCATTCTGTGACTTCACACACCTCCATTGTATGACTTCACACACCTCCATTCTGTGACTTCACACACCTCTATTCTCAGTTCACACACCTCCACTCTGTGACTTCACACACCTCCATTCTGTGACTTCCACACCGCCATTCTATGACTTAACACACCTCCATTCTATGACTTCACACCCCTCCATTCTATGACTTCACACACCAGCAATCTGTGACTTCACACACCTCCATTCTATGACTTCACACACCTCCATTCTGTCACTTCACCACCTCCATCCTATGACTTCACACATCTCCATTCTATGACTTCACACACCTGCATTGTGACTCCACATACCTCCCATATCTGACTTCACACACCTCCATTCTGACTTCACACACCTCCATTCTGTCTTCACACACCTCAATTCTGTGACTTTACACACCTCCATTCTATGATTTCACACACCTCCATTCTATGACTTCACAGACCTCCATTCTATGACTTCACAAACCTCCATTCTTTGATTTCACACACCTCCATCCTATGACTTCACACACCTCCATTGTGACTTCACACAGCTCCATTCTGTGACTTCACACACCTCCATTCTGTGACTTCACACACCTCCATACTATGACTTCCCCACACCTTCAATCTATGACTTCACACACCTCCATTCTATGACTTCACACGCTTCCAATCTATGACTTCACACACCTCCATTCTATGACTTCACACTCCTCCATTCTATGACTTCACACACCTCCATTGTGACTTCCACACCTCCATTCTCTGATTTCACACACCCCCATTCTATGACTTCACACACCTCCATTGTGACTTCACACACCTGCATTCTATGAGTTCATACACCTCCATTCTGACTTCACAAACCTCCATTCTATGACTTCACAGACTTTGAATATGTGACTTCACTCACCTCCACTCTATGACTTCACACTTCCCCATTCTATGACTTCCCACACCTCCTTTCCATGACTTCACCCACCCCCATTCTATGACTTCACACCTCCATTCTGACTTCACACACCTCCATTCTGTGGTTTCACACAACTCCATTCTATGAGTTCACACACCTCCATTTTGACTTCACACACCTCCACTGTATGACTTCACACACCTTCATTCTTACTTCAGAAACACCCATTCTATGACTTCACACACCTCCATTCTATGACTTCACACACCTCCATTCTATGACTTCACACACCTCCATTCTGTGACTTCACACACCTCCATTCTATGTCTTCACACACCTCCATTGTGACTTCACACACGTCCATTCTATGAGTTCACACACCTCCATTCTGAATTCACACACCTATATTCTATGATTTCACACACCTCCATTCTATGACTTCACAGACCTCCATTCTATGACTTCACACACCTCCTTTCTGAGTTCACACACATCCATTCTGTGACTTCACACACCTCCATTGTGACTTCATACACCTCCAATCTATGAGTGTACACACCTCCATTCTGACTTCACACACATCCATTCTATGACTTCACACAACTCCATTCTGACTTCACACACCTCCATTCTATGTCTTCGCACACCTCTATTCTGACTTCACACACCTGCATTCTGTGACTTCACACACCTCCACTCTGTGACTTTACACACCTCCATTCTGTGACTTCACACACTTCCATTCTCTGATTTCACACACAATCCATTCTATGACTTCACAAACCTCCATTCTTTGATTTCACACACCTCCATCCTATGACTTCACACACCTCCATTGTGACTTCACACAGCTCCATTCTGTGACTTCACACACCTCCATTCTGTGACTTCACACACCTCCATACTATGACTTCCCCACACCTTCAATCTATGACTTCACACACCTCCATTCTATGACTTCACACGCGTCCAATCTATGACTTCACACACCTCCATTCTATGACTTCACACACCTCCATTCTATGACTTCACACACCTGCATTCTGACTTCACACACCTCCATTCTCTGATTTCACACACCCCCATTCTATGACTTCCCACATCTCCATTGTGACTTCACACACCTCCATTCTATGAGTTCATACACCTCCATTCTGACTTCACAAACCTCCATTCTATGACTTCACAGACTTTGAATATGTGACTTCACTCACCTCCATTCTATGACTTCCCACACCTCTTTCCATGACTTCACCCACCCCCATTCTATGACTTCACACCTCCATTCTGACTTCACACACCTCCATTCTGTGACTTCACACACCTCCATTCTATGAGTTCACACAACTCCATTTTGACTTCACACACCTCCATTCTATGACTTCACACACCTTCATTCTTACTTCAGAAACATCCATTCTATGATTTCACACACCTCCATTCTATGACGTCACACACCTCCATTCTGTGACTTCACACACCTCCATTCTGTGACTTCACACACCTCCATTCTCTGTCTTCACACACCTCCATTGTGACTTCACACACTTCCATTCTATGAGTTCACACACCTCCATTCTGACTTCACACACCTCCATTCTATGACTTCACACTCCTCCATTCTGACTTCACACAGCTCCATTCTGTGAATTCACAAAATTCCATTCTATGATTTCACACACCTCCATACTGTGACTTTACACACCTCCATCTATGACTTCAAACACCTCCATTCTGAGTTCACACACCTCCATTCTGTGACTTCACACACCTCCATTCTGACTTCACACACCTCCAATATATGACTTCACACACCTCCATTCTGTGACTTCACACACTTCCATTGTGACGTCACACACCTCCATTCTATGAGTTCACACAATCCATTCTAGGACTTCACACTCCTCAATTCTGACATCACACAGCTCCATTCTATGACTTCACAGACCTCGGATCTGTGACTTCACTCACCTCCATTCTATGACTTCACACTCCTCTATTCTATGACTTCCCACAACTCCTTTCTATGACTTCACCCACCTCTATTCTATGACTTCACACCTCCATTCTGACTTCACACACCTCCCTTCTGTGACTTCACAAACCTCCATTCTGTGACTTCCCACACCTCCTTTCTGAGTTCACACATCTCCATTCTGTGATTTCACACACCTCCCTTCTGACTTCACACACATCCCTTCTGTGACTTCACACACCTCCATTGTGAGTTCACCCACTTCCATTCTGTGACTTCACACACCTCCATTCTGTTACTTCACACACCTCCATTCTGTGACTTCACACATCTCCATTCTATGTCTTCACACACCTCTATTCTATGAATTCACACCCCTCCATTCTGTGACTTCACACACCTCCATTGTATGACTTCACACACCTCCATTCTGACTTCACACACCTCCAATCTATGCCTTCACACACCTCCAATCTATGCCTTCACACACTTCCATTCTATGACTTCACACACCTGCATTATGACTTCACACACCTCCATTCTATGACTTCACACACCTCCATTCTCTGACTTCACACACCTCCATTCTATGACTTCACACACCTCCATTCTGTAACTTCACACACCTCCATTCTTTGACTTCACACACCTCCATTCCATGACTTCACACACATCCACTGTGACTTCACAGAACTCCATTCTGTGACTTCACACACCTCCATTTTGACTTCACACACCTCCATTCTGTGACTTCACACACATCCATTCTTTGACTTCACACACCACAATTTTGACTTCACACCAGTCCATTCATTGACTTCACACACCTCCATTCTCTGACTTCACACACCTCCATTTCGACTTCACACACTTCCAATCTATGACTTCCCACACCTCCATTCTATGACTTCACACACCTCCCTTTTATGAATTCACACACCTCCATTCTGTGACTTCACACACATCCATTGTGAGTTCACCCACTTCCATTCTGTGTCTTCACACACCTCCATTCTATGACTTCACACACCTCCCTTCTATGAATTCACACCCCTCCATTCTGTGACCTCACACACCTCCATTGTATGACTTCACACACCTCCATTCTGTGACTTCACACACCTCCATTCTCAGTTCACACACCTCCATTCTGTGACTTCACACACCTCCATTCTGTGACTTCCACACCTCCATTCTATGACTTAACACCCCTCCATTCTATGACTTCACACACCACCATTCGGACTTCACACACCTCCATTCTATGACTTCTCACACCTCCATTCTGTCACTTCACCACCTCCATTCTATGACTTCACACACCTCCATTCTATGACTTCACACACCTGCATTGTGACTTCACCCACCTCAATTCTATGAGTTCACACACCTGCATTGTGACTTCACACACCTCCATTCTATGACTTCACACATCTCCATTCTGACGTCACACACCTCCATTCTATGATTTCACACACTTCGATTCTATGACTTCACACACCTCCATTCTATGACTTCACACACCTCGTTTCTGAGTTGACACACCTGATTTCTGTGATTTCACACACCTCCAATCTGAGTTCACACACCTCCAGTCTATGACTTCACACACCTCCCTTCTTTGACATCAAAAACCACCATTCTATGACTTCACACACCTCCATTTTGACTTCACACACATCCATTCTACGAGTTCACACACTTCCATTCTGCCTTCACCCACCTCCATTCTATAACTTCACTCAGCTGCCTTCTGACTTCACACACCTCCATTTGTGAATTCACACACCACCATTTTGACTTCACACACCTCCATTCTGTGACTTCACACACCTCCATTCTGTGACTTCACACACCTCCATTCTGTGACTTCACACACCTCCATTCTGTGACTTCACACACCTCCATTGTTTGACTTCACATACCTCCATTCTTGGACTTCACACACCTCCATTCCATGACTTCACACACCTCCATTCTATGAGTGCACACACCTCCATTCTTTGAGTTCACACACCTCCATTTGACTTCACACACCTCCATTCTATGACTTCACACACCTTCATTCCTACTTCAGAGACATCCATTCTATGACTGCACACACCCCCATTCGATGACTTCACACACCTCCATTCTGAATTCTCACAGCTCCATTCTATGACTTCACACACCTCCATTCTGTGACTTCACACACTGCCATTCTATGACTTCACACACCTTCATTCTTACTTCACAAACATCCATTCTATGACTTCACACACCTCCATTCTTTGACTTGACACACCTTCATTCTGTGACTTCACACACCTCCATTCTATGTCTTCACACACCTCCATTGTGACTTCACACCACCATTCTATGAGTTCACACACCACCATTCTAACTTCACACACCTCCATTATATGACTTCACACTCCGCCATTCTGACTTCACACTCCTCCATTCTGTGAATTCACAAAACTCCATTCTGTGATTTCACACACCTCCATACTATGACTTCAAACACCTCCATCGATGACTTCACACACCTCCATTCTGAGTTCACACACCTCAATTCTGTGACTTCACACACCTCCATTCTGACTTCACACACCAATATATGACTTCACATACCTCAATTCTGTGACTTCACACCCTTCCATTGTGACGAAACACATCTCCATTCTATGATTTCACACACCTCCATTCTATGACTTCACATACCTACATTCTGACTTCACACACCTCCATTCCATGACTTCACAGACCTCGAATCTGTGACTTCACTCACCTCCATTCTATGACTTCACACTGCTCCATTCTTTGACTTCCCACACCTCCTTTCTATGACTTCACCCACCTCTATTCTATGACTTCACACCTCGATTCTGACTTCAGATACCTCCATTCTGTGACTTCACACACCTCCATTCTATGACTTCAAACACCTCCATTCTCTGACTTCACACACCTCCATTCTGAGCTCACACAACTCCATTCGGTGACTTCACACACCTCCATTCTAACTTCACAAACCTACATTCTATGACTTCACACACTTCCATTCTATGACTTCACACACCGCCATTCTATGACTTCACACACCTCCATTCTATGACTTCAGAAATATACATTGTTACTTCACACACCTCCATTCTATGAGGTCACACACCTGCATTGTGACTTCACACACCTCCATTCTCTCTTCACACACCTCAATTCTGTGACTTCACACACCTCCATTGTATGATTTCACACACCTCCATTCTATGACTTCACAGACCTCCATTCTATGACTTCACACACCTCCTTTCTGAGTTCACACACATCCATTCTGTGACTTCACACACATCCATTTTGACTTCATACACCTCCAGTCTATGAGTTCACACACCTCTATTCTGACTTCACACACCTGCATTCTGTGACTTCACACAGCTCCATTTTGACTTCACACACATCCATTCTATGACTTCGCACACCTCTATTCTGACTTCACACACCTGCATTCTGTGACTTCACACACCTCCATTCTATGACTTCACAAACCTCCATTCTGTGACTTCACACACCTCCACTCTGTGACTTTACACACCTCCATTCTGTGACTTCACACACCTCCATTCTGTGATTTCACACACAATCCATTCTATGACTTCACAAACCTCCATTCTTTCATTTCACACACCTCCATCCTATGACTTCACACACCTCCATTGTGACTTCACACCACTCCATTCTGTGACTTCACACTACTCCATTGTGACTTCACACAACTCCATTCTGTGAGTTCACACACCTCCATTTCTGTGATTTCACACACCTCCATTCTATGATTTCATACGCTTCCAATCTATGACTTCACACACCTCCATTCCTTGACTTCACACACCTCCATTCTATGCCTTCACACACCTGCATTCTGACTTCACACACCTCCATTCTATGATTTCACACACCCCCATTCTATGACTTCACACACCTCCATTGTGACTTCACAAACTCCATTCTATGACTTCACAGACTTTGAATATGTGACTTCACTCACCTCCACTCTATGACTTCACACTTCTCCATGCTATGACTTGCCACACCTCCTTTCCATGATTCCACCCACCCCCATTCTATGACTTCACACCTCCATTCTGACTTCACACACCTCCATTCTGTGGTTTCACACACCTCCATTCTATGAGTTCACACACCTCCATTTTGACTTCACACACCTCCATTCTATGACTTCACACACCTTCATTCTTACTTCAGAAACATCCATTCTGTGACTTCACCCACCTCCATTGTGAGTTCACATACCTCCATTCTGTGATTCACACACCTTCATTCGGTGACTTCACACACCTCCATTCTGTGACTTCACACACCTCCATTCTATGTCTTCACACACCACCATTGTGACTTCACACACGTCCATTCTGTGAGTTCACACACCTGCATTCTGACTTCACACACCTCCATTCTATGACTTCACACTCCTCCATTCTGACTTCACACAGCTCCATTCTGTGAATTCACAAAATTCCTTTCTATGATTTCACACACCTCCATACTGTGACTTCACACACCTCCATCTATGACTTCAAACACCTCCATTCTGAGTTCACACACCTCCATTCTGTGACTTCACACACCTCCATTCTGACTTCACACACCTCCAATATATGACTTCACACACCTCCATTCTGTGACTTCATACACTTCCATTGTGACATCACACACGTCCATTCTATGAGTTCACACACATCCATTCTAGGACTTCACACTCCTCAATTCTGACATCACACAGCTCCATTCTATGACTTCACAAACCTCGGATCTGTGACTTCACTCACCTCCATTCTATGACTTCACACTCCTCTATTCTATGACTTCCCACAACCCCTTTCTATGACGTCACCCACCTCTGTTCTATGACTTCACACCTCCATTCTGACTTCACACACCTCCATTCTGTGACTTCACACACCTCCATTCTATGACTTCACACACCTCCATTCTATGACTTCACACACCTTCATTCTTACTTCAAAAACGTCCATTCTCTGACCTCATACACCTCCATTCTATGACTTCACAAATCTCCATTCTGTGACTTCCCACACCTCCATTCTGAGTTCACACATCTCCATTCTGTGACTTCACACACCTCCCTTCTGACTTCACACACCTCCCTTCTGTGACTTCACACACTTCCATTGTGAGTTCACCAACTTCCATTCTGTGACTTCACACACCACCATTCTGTTACTTCACACACCTCCATTCTGTGACTTCACACACCTCCATTCTATGACTTCACACACCTCCATTCTATGAATTCACACACCTCCATTCTGGGACTTCACACACCTTCATTGTATGACTTCACACTCCTCTATTCTGTGACTTCACACACCTACTTTCTGAGTTCACACAACTCCATTCTATGACTTCACACACCTGCATTGTGACTTCACCCACCTCCATTCAATGACTTCACACATCTCCATTCTGACTTCACACACCTCCATGCTGTGACTTCACACACCTCCATTCTATGACTTCACACACCTCCATTCTTTGACTTCACACACCTCCATTCTATGACTTCACACACTTCCAGTGTGACTTCACAGAACTCCATTCTGTGACTTCACACACCTCCCTCTGTGACTTCACACACCTCCAATCTATGACTTCACACACTTCCAATCTATGACTTCACACACCTCCATTCAATGACTTCACACACCTGCATTCTGACTTCACACACCTTCATGCTCTGACTTCACACACCTCCAATCTATGACTTCACACACCTCCATTCTGTAACTTCACACACTTCCAATGTTTGACTTCACACACCTCCAATCTATGACTTCACACACCTCCATTCTATGACTTCACACACCTCCATTCTCTGACTTCACACACCTCCATTCTATGACTTCACACACCTCCATTCTGTAACTTCACACACTTCCAATGTTTGACTTCACACACCTCCATTCCATGACTTCATACACCTCCATTCTATGACTTCAAACACATCCATTCTTTGACTTCACACACCTCAATTTTGACTTCACACACCTCCATTCTGTGACTTCACACACATCCATTCTTTGACTTCAGACACCACAATTTTGACTTCACACAAGTCCATTCATTGACTTCACACACCTCCATTCTCTGACTTCACACACCTCCATTTTGACTTCACATACTTCCATTCTGTGACTTCACACACCTCCATTCTATGACTTCACACACCTCCCTTCTATGAATTCACACACCTCCATTCTGTGACTTCACACACCTCCATTGGGAGTTCACCCACTTCCATTCTGTGTCTTCACACACATCCATTCTGTGACTTCACACACCTCCATTATGTGACTTCACACACCTACATTCTATGACTTCACACACCTCGCTTCTATGAATTCACACCCCTCCATTCTGTGACTTCACACACCTCCATTGTATGACTTCACACACCTCCATTCTGTGACTTCACACACCTCCATTCTGTGACTTCCACACCGCCATTCTATGACTTAACACACCTCCATTCTATGACTTCACACCCCTCCATTCTATGACTTCACACACCACCAATCTGTGAATTCATACACCTCCATTCTATGACTTCACACACCTCCATTCTGTCACTTCACCACCTCCATCCTATGACTTCACACATCTCCATTCTATGACTTCACACACCTGCATTGTGACTCCACATACCTCCCATATCTGACTTCACACACCTCCATTCTGACTTCACACACCTCCATTCTGTCTTCACACACCTCAATTCTGTGACTTTACACACCTCCATTCTATGATTTCACACACCTCCATTCTATGACTTCACAGACCTCCATTCTATGACTTCACAAACCTCCATTCTTTGATTTCACACACCTCCATCCTATGACTTCACACACCTCCATTGTGACTTCACACAGCTCCCTTCTGTGACTTCACACACCTCCATTCTGTGACTTCACACACCTCCATACTATGACTTCCCCACACCTTCAATCTATGACTTCACACACCTCCATTCTATGACTTCACACGCTTCCAATCTATGACTTCACACACCTCCATTCTATGACTTCACACTCCTCCATTCTATGACTTCACACAAATCCATTGTGACTTCCACACCTCCATTCTCTGATTTCACACACCCCCATTCTATGACTTCATACACCTCCATTCTGACTTCACAAACCTCTATTCTATGACTTCACAGACTTTGAATATGTGACTTCACTCACCTCCACTCTATGACTTCACACTTCCCCATTCTATGACTTCCCACACCTCCTTTCCATGACTTCACCCACCCCCATTCTATGACTTCACACCTCCATTCTGACTTCACACACCTCCATTCTGTGGTTTCACACAACTCCATTCTATGAGTTCACACACCTCCATTTTGACTTCACACACCTCCACTGTATGACTTCACACACCTTCATTCTTACTTCAGAAACACCCATTCTATGACTTCACACACCTCCATTCTATGACTTCACACACCTCCATTCTATGACTTCACACACCTCGTTTCTGAGTTGACACACCTGATTTCTGTGATTTCACACACCTCCAATCTGAGTTCACACACCTCCAGTCTATGACTTCACACACCTCCCTTCTTTGACATCAAAAACCACCATTCTATGACTTCACACACCTCCATTTTGACTTCACACACATCCATTCTACGAGTTCACACACTTCCATTCTGCCTTCACCCACCTCCATTCTATAACTTCACTCAGCTGCCTTCTGACTTCACACACCTCCATTTGTGAATTCACACACCACCATTTTGACTTCACACACCTCCATTCTGTGACTTCACACACCTCCATTCTGTGACTTCACACACCTCCATTCTGTGACTTCACACACCTCCATTCTGTGACTTCACACACCTCCATTGTTTGACTTCACATACCTCCATTCTTGGACTTCACACACCTCCATTCCATGACTTCACACACCTCCATTCTATGAGTGCACACACCTCCATTCTTTGAGTTCACACACCTCCATTTGACTTCACACACCTCCATTCTATGACTTCACACACCTTCATTCCTACTTCAGAGACATCCATTCTATGACTGCACACACCCCCATTCGATGACTTCACACACCTCCATTCTGAATTCTCACAGCTCCATTCTATGACTTCACACACCTCCATTCTGTGACTTCACACACTGCCATTCTATGACTTCACACACCTTCATTCTTACTTCACAAACATCCATTCTATGACTTCACACACCTCCATTCTTTGACTTGACACACCTTCATTCTGTGACTTCACACACCTCCATTCTATGTCTTCACACACCTCCATTGTGACTTCACACCACCATTCTATGAGTTCACACACCACCATTCTAACTTCACACACCTCCATTATATGACTTCACACTCCGCCATTCTGACTTCACACTCCTCCATTCTGTGAATTCACAAAACTCCATTCTGTGATTTCACACACCTCCATACTATGACTTCAAACACCTCCATCGATGACTTCACACACCTCCATTCTGAGTTCACACACCTCAATTCTGTGACTTCACACACCTCCATTCTGACTTCACACACCAATATATGACTTCACATACCTCAATTCTGTGACTTCACACCCTTCCATTGTGACGAAACACATCTCCATTCTATGATTTCACACACCTCCATTCTATGACTTCACATACCTACATTCTGACTTCACACACCTCCATTCCATGACTTCACAGACCTCGAATCTGTGACTTCACTCACCTCCATTCTATGACTTCACACTGCTCCATTCTTTGACTTCCCACACCTCCTTTCTATGACTTCACCCACCTCTATTCTATGACTTCACACCTCGATTCTGACTTCAGATACCTCCATTCTGTGACTTCACACACCTCCATTCTATGACTTCAAACACCTCCATTCTCTGACTTCACACACCTCCATTCTGAGCTCACACAACTCCATTCGGTGACTTCACACACCTCCATTCTAACTTCACAAACCTACATTCTATGACTTCACACACTTCCATTCTATGACTTCACACACCGCCATTCTATGACTTCACACACCTCCATTCTATGACTTCAGAAATATACATTGTTACTTCACACACCTCCATTCTATGAGGTCACACACCTGCATTGTGACTTCACACACCTCCATTCTCTCTTCACACACCTCAATTCTGTGACTTCACACACCTCCATTGTATGATTTCACACACCTCCATTCTATGACTTCACAGACCTCCATTCTATGACTTCACACACCTCCTTTCTGAGTTCACACACATCCATTCTGTGACTTCACACACATCCATTTTGACTTCATACACCTCCAGTCTATGAGTTCACACACCTCTATTCTGACTTCACACACCTGCATTCTGTGACTTCACACAGCTCCATTTTGACTTCACACACATCCATTCTATGACTTCGCACACCTCTATTCTGACTTCACACACCTGCATTCTGTGACTTCACACACCTCCATTCTATGACTTCACAAACCTCCATTCTGTGACTTCACACACCTCCACTCTGTGACTTTACACACCTCCATTCTGTGACTTCACACACCTCCATTCTTTGACTTCACACACCTCCATTCTATGACTTCACACACTTCCAGTGTGACTTCACAGAACTCCATTCTGTGACTTCACACACCTCCCTCTGTGACTTCACACACCTCCAATCTATGACTTCACACACTTCCAATCTATGACTTCACACACCTCCATTCAATGACTTCACACACCTGCATTCTGACTTCACACACCTTCATGCTCTGACTTCACACACCTCCAATCTATGACTTCACACACCTCCATTCTGTAACTTCACACACTTCCAATGTTTGACTTCACACACCTCCAATCTATGACTTCACACACCTCCATTCTATGACTTCACACACCTCCATTCTCTGACTTCACACACCTCCATTCTATGACTTCACACACCTCCATTCTGTAACTTCACACACTTCCAATGTTTGACTTCACACACCTCCATTCCATGACTTCATACACCTCCATTCTATGACTTCAAACACATCCATTCTTTGACTTCACACACCTCAATTTTGACTTCACACACCTCCATTCTGTGACTTCACACACATCCATTCTTTGACTTCAGACACCACAATTTTGACTTCACACAAGTCCATTCATTGACTTCACACACCTCCATTCTCTGACTTCACACACCTCCATTTTGACTTCACATACTTCCATTCTGTGACTTCACACACCTCCATTCTATGACTTCACACACCTCCCTTCTATGAATTCACACACCTCCATTCTGTGACTTCACACACCTCCATTGGGAGTTCACCCACTTCCATTCTGTGTCTTCACACACATCCATTCTGTGACTTCACACACCTCCATTATGTGACTTCACACACCTACATTCTATGACTTCACACACCTCGCTTCTATGAATTCACACCCCTCCATTCTGTGACTTCACACACCTCCATTGTATGACTTCACACACCTCCATTCTGTGACTTCACACACCTCCATTCTGTGACTTCCACACCGCCATTCTATGACTTAACACACCTCCATTCTATGACTTCACACCCCTCCATTCTATGACTTCACACACCACCAATCTGTGAATTCATACACCTCCATTCTATGACTTCACACACCTCCATTCTGTCACTTCACCACCTCCATCCTATGACTTCACACATCTCCATTCTATGACTTCACACACCTGCATTGTGACTCCACATACCTCCCATATCTGACTTCACACACCTCCATTCTGACTTCACACACCTCCATTCTGTCTTCACACACCTCAATTCTGTGACTTTACACACCTCCATTCTATGATTTCACACACCTCCATTCTATGACTTCACAGACCTCCATTCTATGACTTCACAAACCTCCATTCTTTGATTTCACACACCTCCATCCTATGACTTCACACACCTCCATTGTGACTTCACACAGCTCCCTTCTGTGACTTCACACACCTCCATTCTGTGACTTCACACACCTCCATACTATGACTTCCCCACACCTTCAATCTATGACTTCACACACCTCCATTCTATGACTTCACACGCTTCCAATCTATGACTTCACACACCTCCATTCTATGACTTCACACTCCTCCATTCTATGACTTCACACAAATCCATTGTGACTTCCACACCTCCATTCTCTGATTTCACACACCCCCATTCTATGACTTCATACACCTCCATTCTGACTTCACAAACCTCTATTCTATGACTTCACAGACTTTGAATATGTGACTTCACTCACCTCCACTCTATGACTTCACACTTCCCCATTCTATGACTTCCCACACCTCCTTTCCATGACTTCACCCACCCCCATTCTATGACTTCACACCTCCATTCTGACTTCACACACCTCCATTCTGTGGTTTCACACAACTCCATTCTATGAGTTCACACACCTCCATTTTGACTTCACACACCTCCACTGTATGACTTCACACACCTTCATTCTTACTTCAGAAACACCCATTCTATGACTTCACACACCTCCATTCTATGACTTCACACACCTCCATTCTATGACTTCACACACCTCCATTCTGTGACTTCACACACCTCCATTCTATGTCTTCACACACCTCCATTGTGACTTCACACACGTCCATTCTATGAGTTCACACACCTCCATTCTGAATTCACACACCTATATTCTATGATTTCACACACCTCCATTCTATGACTTCACAGACCTCCATTCTATGACTTCACACACCTCCTTTCTGAGTTCACACACATCCATTCTGTGACTTCACACACCTCCATTGTGACTTCATACACCTCCAATCTATGAGTGTACACACCTCCATTCTGACTTCACACACATCCATTCTATGACTTCACACAACTCCATTCTGACTTCACACACCTCCATTCTATGTCTTCGCACACCTCTATTCTGACTTCACACACCTGCATTCTGTGACTTCACACACCTCCACTCTGTGACTTTACACACCTCCATTCTGTGACTTCACACACTTCCATTCTCTGATTTCACACACAATCCATTCTATGACTTCACAAACCTCCATTCTTTGATTTCACACACCTCCATCCTATGACTTCACACACCTCCATTGTGACTTCACACAGCTCCATTCTGTGACTTCACACACCTCCATTCTGTGACTTCACACACCTCCATACTATGACTTCCCCACACCTTCAATCTATGACTTCACACACCTCCATTCTATGACTTCACACGCGTCCAATCTATGACTTCACACACCTCCATTCTATGACTTCACACACCTCCATTCTATGACTTCACACACCTGCATTCTGACTTCACACACCTCCATTCTCTGATTTCACACACCCCCATTCTATGACTTCCCACATCTCCATTGTGACTTCACACACCTCCATTCTATGAGTTCATACACCTCCATTCTGAATTCACAAACCTCCATTCTATGACTTCACAGACTTTGAATATGTGACTTCACTCACCTCCACTCTATGACTTCACACTTCTCCATTCTATGACTTCCCACACCTCCTTTCCATGACTTCACCCACCCCCATTCTATGACTTCAGACCTCCATTCTGACTTCCCACACCTCCATTCTGTGGTTTCACACACCTCCATTCTATGAGTTCACACACCTCCATTTGGACTTCACACACCTCCATTCTATGACTTCACACACCTTCATTCTTCCTTCAGAAACACCCATTCTATGACTTCACACACCTCCATTCTATGACTTCACACACCTCCGTTCTATGACTTCACACACCTCCATTCTGTGACTTCACACACCTCCATTCTATGTCTTCACACACCTCCATTGTGACTTCACACACGTCCATTCTATGAGTTCACACACTCCATTCTGACTTCACACACCTCCATTCTATGACTTTACACTCCATCGTTCTGACTTCACACAGCTCCATTCTGTGAATTCACAAAATTCCATTCTATGATTTCACACACCTCCATACTGTGACTTCACCCACCTCCATCTATGACTTCAAACACCTCCATTTTGACTTCACACACCTCCATTCTATGAATTCACACACCTCCATTCTGGGACTTCACACACCTTCATTGTATGACTTCACACTCCTCTATTCTGTGACTTCACACACCTACTTTCTGAGTTCACACAACTCCATTCTATGACTTCACACACCTGCATAGTGACTTCACCCACCTCCATTCAATGACTTCACACATCTCCATTCTGACTTCACACACCTCCATGCTGTGACTTCACACACCTCCATTCTATGACTTCACACACCTCCATTCTTTGACTTCACACACCTCCATTCTATGACTTCACACACTTCCAGTGTGACTTCACAGAACTCCATTCTGTGACTTCACACACCTCCCTCTGTGACTTCACACACCTCCAATCTATGACTTCACACACTTCCAATCTATGACTTCACACACCTCCATTCAATGACTTCACACACCTGCATTCTGACTTCACACACCTCCATGCTCTGACTTCACACACCTCCAATCTATGACTTCACACACCTCCATTCTGTAACTTCACACACTTCCAATGTTTGACTTCACACACCTCCAATCTATGACTTCACACACCTCCATTCTATGACTTCACACACCTCCATTCTCTGACTTCACACACCTCCATTCTATGACTTCACACACCTCCATTCTGTAACTTCACACACTTCCAATGTTTGACTTCACACACCTCCATTCCATGACTTCATACACCTCCATTCTATGACTTCAAACACATCCATTCTTTGACTTCACACACCTCAATTTTGACTTCACACACCTCCATTCTGTGACTTCACACACATCCATTCTTTGACTTCAGACACCACAATTTTGACTTCACACAAGTCCATTCATTGACTTCACACACCTCCATTCTCTGACTTCACACACCTCCATTTTGACTTCACACACTTCCATTCTGTGACTTCACACACCTCCATTCTATGACTTCACACACCTCCCTTCTATGAATTCACACACCTCCATTCTGTGACTTCACACACCTCTATTCTCAGTTCACACACCTCCACTCTGTGACTTCACACACCTCCATTCTGTGACTTCCACACCTCCATTGGGAGTTCACCCACTTCCATTCTGTGTCTTCACACACATCCATTCTGTGACTTCACACACCTCCATTATGTGACTTCACACACCTCCATTCTATGACTTCCCACACCTCGCTTCTATGAATTCACACCCCTCCATTCTGTGACTTCACACACCTCCATTGTATGACTTCACACACCTCCATTCTGTGACTTCACACACCTCTATTCTCAGTTCACACACCTCCACTCTGTGACTTCACACACCTCCATTCTGTGACTTCCACACCGCCATTCTATGACTTAACACACCTCCATTCTATGACTTCACACCCCTCCATTCTATGACTTCACACACCAGCAATCTGTGACTTCACACACCTCCATTCTATGACTTCACACACCTCCATTCTGTCACTTCACCACCTCCATCCTATGACTTCACACATCTCCATTCTATGACTTCACACACCTGCATTGTGACTCCACATACCTCCCATATCTGACTTCACACACCTCCATTCTGACTTCACACACCTCCATTCTGTCTTCACACACCTCAATTCTGTGACTTTACACACCTCCATTCTATGATTTCACACACCTCCATTCTATGACTTCACAGACCTCCATTCTATGACTTCACAAACCTCCATTCTTTGATTTCACACACCTCCATCCTATGACTTCACACACCTCCATTGTGACTTCACACAGCTCCATTCTGTGACTTCACACACCTCCATTCTGTGACTTCACACACCTCCATACTATGACTTCCCCACACCTTCAATCTATGACTTCACACACCTCCATTCTATGACTTCACACGCTTCCAATCTATGACTTCACACACCTCCATTCTATGACTTCACACTCCTCCATTCTATGACTTCACACACCTCCATTGTGACTTCCACACCTCCATTCTCTGATTTCACACACCCCCATTCTATGACTTCACACACCTCCATTGTGACTTCACACACCTGCATTCTATGAGTTCATACACCTCCATTCTGACTTCACAAACCTCCATTCTATGACTTCACAGACTTTGAATATGTGACTTCACTCACCTCCACTCTATGACTTCACACTTCCCCATTCTATGACTTCCCACACCTCCTTTCCATGACTTCACCCACCCCCATTCTATGACTTCACACCTCCATTCTGACTTCACACACCTCCATTCTGTGGTTTCACACAACTCCATTCTATGAGTTCACACACCTCCATTTTGACTTCACACACCTCCACTGTATGACTTCACACACCTTCATTCTTACTTCAGAAACACCCATTCTATGACTTCACACACCTCCATTCTATGACTTCACACACCTCCATTCTATGACTTCACACACCTCCATTCTGTGACTTCACACACCTCCATTCTATGTCTTCACACACCTCCATTGTGACTTCACACACGTCCATTCTATGAGTTCACACACCTCCATTCTGAATTCACACACCTATATTCTATGATTTCACACACCTCCATTCTATGACTTCACAGACCTCCATTCTATGACTTCACACACCTCCTTTCTGAGTTCACACACATCCATTCTGTGACTTCACACACCTCCATTGTGACTTCATACACCTCCAATCTATGAGTGTACACACCTCCATTCTGACTTCACACACATCCATTCTATGACTTCACACAACTCCATTCTGACTTCACACACCTCCATTCTATGTCTTCGCACACCTCTATTCTGACTTCACACACCTGCATTCTGTGACTTCACACACCTCCACTCTGTGACTTTACACACCTCCATTCTGTGACTTCACACACTTCCATTCTCTGATTTCACACACAATCCATTCTATGACTTCACAAACCTCCATTCTTTGATTTCACACACCTCCATCCTATGACTTCACACACCTCCATTGTGACTTCACACAGCTCCATTCTGTGACTTCACACACCTCCATTCTGTGACTTCACACACCTCCATACTATGACTTCCCCACACCTTCAATCTATGACTTCACACACCTCCATTCTATGACTTCACACGCGTCCAATCTATGACTTCACACACCTCCATTCTATGACTTCACACACCTCCATTCTATGACTTCACACACCTGCATTCTGACTTCACACACCTCCATTCTCTGATTTCACACACCCCCATTCTATGACTTCCCACATCTCCATTGTGACTTCACACACCTCCATTCTATGAGTTCATACACCTCCATTCTGAATTCACAAACCTCCATTCTATGACTTCACAGACTTTGAATATGTGACTTCACTCACCTCCACTCTATGACTTCACACTTCTCCATTCTATGACTTCCCACACCTCCTTTCCATGACTTCACCCACCCCCATTCTATGACTTCACACCTCCATTCTGACTTCCCACACCTCCATTCTGTGGTTTCACACACCTCCATTCTATGAGTTCACACACCTCCATTTGGACTTCACACACCTCCATTCTATGACTTCACACACCTTCATTCTTCCTTCAGAAACACCCATTCTATGACTTCACACACCTCCATTCTATGACTTCACACACCTCCGTTCTATGACTTCACACACCTCCATTCTGTGACTTCACACACCTCCATTCTATGTCTTCACACACCTCCATTGTGACTTCACACACGTCCATTCTATGAGTTCACACACTCCATTCTGACTTCACACACCTCCATTCTATGACTTTACACTCCACCGTTCTGACTTCACACAGCTCCATTCTGTGAATTCACAAAATTCCATTCTATGATTTCACACACCTCCATCTATGACTTCAAACACCTCCATTCTGAGTTCACACACCTCCATTCTGACTTCACACACCTCCAATATATGACTTCACACACCTCCATTCTGTGACTTCACACACTTCCTTTGTGACGTCACACACCTCCATTCTATGAGTTCACACACATCCATTCTAGGACTTCACACTCCTCAATTCTGACATCACACAGATCCATTCTATGACTTCACAAACCTCGGATCTGTGACTTCACTCACCTCCATTCTATGACTTCACACTCCTCTGTTCTATGACTTCCCACAACTCCTTTCTATGACTTCACCCACCTCTCTTCTATTACTTCACACCTCCATTCTGACTTCACACACCTCCATTCTGTGACTTCACACACCTCCATTCTATGACTTCACACACCTCCATTCTATGACTTCACACACCTTCATTCTTACTTCAGAAACATCCATTCTTTGACCTCACACACCTCCATTCTATGACTTCACAAATCTCCATTCTGTGACTTCCCACACCTCCATTCCTAGTTCACACATCTCCATTCTGTGACTTCACACACCTCCCTTCTGACTTCACACACCTCCCTTCTGTGACTTCACACACCTCAATTGTGAGTTCACCCACTTCCATTCTGTGACTTCACACACCACCATTCTGTTACTTCACACACATCAATTCTGTGACTTCACACATCTCCATTCTATCACTTCACACACCTCCATTCTATGAATTCACACACCTCCATTCTGTGACTTCACACACCTCCAGTTTATGACTTCACACACCTCTATTCTGTGACTTCACACACCTCCTTTCTGAGTTCACACAACTCCATTCTATGACTTCACACACCTGCATTGTGACTTCACCCACATCCATTCTATGAGTTCACACACCTGCATTGTGACTTCACTCACCTCCATTCTATGACTTCACACATCTCCATTCTGACTTCACACACCTCCATGCTGTGACTCTACACACCTCCATTCTGACTTCACACACCTCCATTCTTTGACTTCACACACCTCCATTCTATGACTTCATACACCTCCACTGTGACTTCACAGAACCCCATTCTGTGACTTCACACACCTCCCTCTGTGAATTCACACACCTCCAATCTATGACTTCACTCAATTCCAATCTATGACTTCACACACCTCCATTCTATGACTTCACACACCTGCATTCTGACTTCACACACCTCCATTCTCTGACTTCACACACCTCCATTCTATGACTTCACACACCTCCATTCTGTAACTTCACACACTTCCAATGTTTGACTTCACACACCTCCATTCCATGACTTCATACACCTCCATTCTATGACTTCAAACACATCCATTCTTTGACTTCACACACCTCCATTTTGACTTCACACACCTCCATTCTGTGACTTCACACACATTCATTCTTTGACTTCACACACCACAATTTTGACTTCACACTAGTCCATTCATTGACTTCACACACCTCCATTCTCTGACTTCACACACCTCCATTTTGACTTCACACACTTCCATTCTGTGACTTCACACGCCTACATTCTATGACTTCACAAACCTCCCTTCTATGAATTCAAACACCTCCATTCTGTGACTTCACAAACCTCCATTGTGAGTTCACCCACTTCCATTCTGTGTCTTCACACACCTCCATTCTGTGACTTCACACACCTCCATTATGTGACTTCACACACCTCCATTCTATGACTTCACACACCTCCATTCTATGAATTCACACCCCTCCATTCTGTGACTTCACACACCTCCATTGTATGACTTCACACACCTCCATTCTGTGACTTCACACACCTCCATTCTCAGTTCACACACCTCCATTCTGTGACTTCACACACCTCCATTCTGTGACTTCCACACCTCCATTCTATGACTTAACACTCCTCCATTCTATGACTTCACACACCTCCATTCTATGACTGCACACACCACCATTCTGTGACTTCACACACCTCCATTCTATGACTTCACACACCTCTATTCTATGACTTCACACACCTGCACTGTGACTTCACCCACCTCAATTCTATGAGTTCACACACCTGCATTGTGACTTCACACACCTACATTCTATGACTTCACACATCTCCATTCTGACTTCACACACCTCCATTCTATGATTTCACACACTTCGATTCTATGACTTCACACACCTCCATTCTATGACTTCACACACCTCGTTTCGGAGTTGACACACCTGCTTTCTGTGATTTCACACACCTCCAATCTGAGTTCACACACCTCCAGTCTATGACTTCACACACCTCCATTTTTGACATCAAAAACCACCATTCTATGACTTCACACACCTCCATTTTGACTTCACACACCTCCATTCTATGAGTTCACACACTTCCCTTCTGCCTTCACCCACCTCCATTCTATGACTTCACTCAGCTGCCTTCTGACTTCACACACCTCCGTTTGTGAATTCACACACCACCATTTTGGCTTCACACACCTCCATTCTGTGACTTCAAACACCTCCATTCTGTGACTTCACACACCTCCATTGTTTGACTTCACACACCTCCATTCTTGGACTTCACACACCTCCATTCCATGACTTCACACACCTCCATTCTATGAGTTCACACACCTCCATTCTTTGAGTTCACACACCTCCATTTTGACTTCACACACCTCCATTCTATGACTTCACACACCTTCATTCCTACTTCAGAAACATCCATTCTATGACTGCACACACCTCCATTCGATGACTTCACTCACCTCCATTCTGAATTCACACAGCTCCATTCTATGACTTCACACACCTCCATACTCTGACTTCACACACTTCCATTCTATGACTTCACACACCTTCATTCTTACTTCACAAACATCCATTCTATGACTTCACACACCTCCATTCTATGACTTCACACACCTCTATTCTGTGACTTCACACAACTCCATTCCATGTGTTCACACACCTGCATTATGACTTCACACACCTCCATTCTATGACTTCACACTCCGCCATTCTGACTTCACACTCCTCCATTCTGTGAATTCACAAAACTCCATTCTATGATTTCACACACCTCCATACTATGACTTCACACACCTCCATCTATGACTTCACACACCTCCATTCTGAGTTCACACATCTCAATTCTGTGACTTCACACACCTCCATTCTGACTTCACACACCAATGTATGACTTCACACACCTCCATTCTGTGACTTCACACACTTCCATTGTGACGACACACACCTCCATTCTATGAGTTCACACACCTCCATTCTATGACTTCACACACCTCCATTCTGACTTCACACATCTGCATTCTATGACTTCACAGACCTCGAATCTGTGATTTCACTCACCTCCATTCTATGACTTCACACTGCTCCATTCTATGACTTCCCACACTTCCTTTGTATGACTTCACACACCTCTATTCTATGACTTTACACCTCGATTCTGACTTCAGATACCTCCATTCTGTGACTTCACACACCTCCATTCTATGACTTCAAACACCTCCATTCTCTGTCTTCACACACCTCCATTCTGAGCTCACACAACTCCATTCGGTGACTTCACACACCTCCATTCTTACTTCACAAACCTCCATTCTATGACTTCACACACCTCCATTCTATGACTTCAGAAACCTACATTGTTACTTCACACACCTCCATTCTATGAGTTTACACTCCTGCATTGTGACTTCACAAACCTCCATCATCTGACTTCACACACTTCCATTCTGACTTAACACACCTCCATTCTGTCTTCACACACCTCAATTCTGTGACTTCACACACCTCCATTCTATGATTTCACACACCTCCATTCTATGACTTTACAGACCTCCATTCTATGACATCACACACCTCCTTTCTGAGTTCACACACATCCATTCTGTGACTTCACACACCTCCATTGTGACTTCATACACCTCCGTTCTATGAGTTCACACACCTCCATTCTGACTTCACACACATCCATTCTATGACTTCACACAGCTCCATTCTGACTTCACACACCTCCATTATATGACTTCGCACACCTCTATTTTGACTTCACACACCTGCATTCTGTAACTTCACACACCTCCATTCTATGACTTCACAAACCTCCATTCTATGACTTCACACACCTCCATCTGTGATTTCACACACAATCCATTCTGTGACTTCACACACCTCCATTCTTTATTTCACACACCTCCATCCTATGACTTCACACTCCTCCATTGTGACTTCACACAACTCCATTCTGTGACTTCACACACCTCATTCTGTGACTTCACACACCTCCATTCTGTGACTTCCACACCTCCATTCTATGACTTAACACTCCTCCATTCTATGACTTCACACACCTCCATTCTATGACTGCACACACCACCATTCTGTGACTTCACACACCTCCATTCTATGACTTCACACACCTCCATTCTGTAACTTCACACACTTCCAATGTTTGACTTCACACACCTCCATTCCATGACTTCATACACCTCCATTCTATGACTTCAAACACATCCATTCTTTGACTTCACACACCTCCATTTTGACTTCACACACCTCCATTCTGTGACTTCACACACATTCATTCTTTGACTTCACACACCACAATTTTGACTTCACACTAGTCCATTCATTGACTTCACACACCTCCATTCTCTGACTTCACACACCTCCATTTTGACTTCACACACTTCCATTCTGTGACTTCACACGCCTACATTCTATGACTTCACAAACCTCCCTTCTATGAATTCAAACACCTCCATTCTGTGACTTCACACACCTCCATTGTGAGTTCACCCACTTCCATTCTGTGTCTTCACACACCTCCATTCTGTGACTTCACACACCTCCATTATGTGACTTCACACACCTCCATTCTATGACTTCACACACCTCCATTCTATG
The DNA here is from genome assembly GCA_024803745.1 of Megascapheus bottae. Taxonomy (NCBI): domain Eukaryota; kingdom Metazoa; phylum Chordata; class Mammalia; order Rodentia; family Geomyidae; genus Megascapheus; species Megascapheus bottae. The sequence goes on along the minus strand of JANJXV010000328.1, from coordinate 5,158 downwards.
AATTCACACCCCTCCATTCTGTGACTTCACACACCTCCATTGTATGACTTCACACACCTCCATTCTGTGACTTCACACACCTCCATTCTCAGTTCACACACCTCCATTCTGTGACTTCACACACCTCCATTCTGTGACTTCCACACCTCCATTCTATGACTTAACACTCCTCCATTCTATGACTTCACACACCTCCATTCTATGACTGCACACACCACCATTCTGTGACTTCACACACCTCCATTCTATGACTTCACACACCTCTATTCTATGACTTCACACACCTGCACTGTGACTTCACCCACCTCAATTCTATGAGTTCACACACCTGCATTGTGACTTCACACACCTCCATTCTATGACTTCACACATCTCCATTCTGACTTCACACACCTCCATTCTATGATTTCACACACTTCGATTCTATGACTTCACACACCTCAATTCTATGACTTCACACACCTCGTTTCGGAGTTGACACACCTGCTTTCTGTGATTTCACACACCTCCAATCTGAGTTCACACACCTCCAGTCTATGACTTCACACACCTCCATTTTTGACATCAAAAACCACCATTCTATGACTTCACACACCTCCATTTTGACTTCACACACCTCCATTCTATGAGTTCACACACTTCCCTTCTGCCTTCACCCACCTCCATTCTATGACTTCACTCAGCTGCCTTCTGACTTCACACACCTCCGTTTGTGAATTCACACACCACCATTTTGGCTTCACACACCTCCATTCTGTGACTTCAAACACCTCCATTCTGTGACTTCACACACCTCCATTGTTTGACTTCACACACCTCCATTCTTGGACTTCACACACCTCCATTCCATGACTTCACACACCTCCATTCTATGAGTTCACACACCTCCATTCTTTGAGTTCACACACCTCCATTTTGACTTCACACACCTCCATTCTATGACTTCACACACCTTCATTCCTACTTCAGAAACATCCATTCTATGACTGCACACACCTCCATTCGATGACTTTACACACCTCCATTCTGAATTCACACAGCTCCATTCTATGACTTCACACACCTCCATACTCTGACTTCACACACTTCCATTCTATGACTTCACACACCTTCATTCTTACTTCACAAACATCCATTCTATGACTTCACACACCTCCATTCTATGACTTCACACACCTCCATTCTGTGACTTCACACAACTCCATTCCATGTGTTCACACACCTGCATTATGACTTCACACACCTCCATTCTATGAGTTCACACACCTCCATTCTAACTTCACACACCTCCATTCTATGACTTCACACTCCGCCATTCTGACTTCACACTCCTCCATTCTGTGAATTCACAAAACTCCATTCTATGATTTCACACACCTCCATACTATGACTTCACACACCTCCATCTATGACTTCACACACCTCCATTCTGAGTTCACACATCTCAATTCTGTGACTTCACACACTTCCATTGTGACGACACACACCTCCATTCTATGAGTTCACACACCTCCATTCTTTGACTTCACACACCTCCATTCTGACTTCACACATCTGCATTCTATGACTTCACAGACCTCGAATCTGTGATTTCACTCACCTCCATTCTATGACTTCACACTGCTCCATTCTATGACTTCCCACACCTCCTTTGTATGACCTCACCCACCTCTATTCTATGACTTTACACCTCGATTCTGACTTCAGATACCTCCATTCTGTGACTTCACACACCTCCATTCTATGACTTCAAACACCTCCATTCTCTGTCTTCACACACCTCCATTCTGAGCTCACACAACTCCGTTCGGTGACTTCACACACCTCTATTCTTACTTCACAAACCTCCATTCTATGACTTCACACACCTCCATTCTATGACTTCAGAAACCTACATTGTTACTTCACACACCTCCATTCTATGAGTTTACACTCCTGCATTGTGACTTCACAAACCTCCATCATCTGACTTCACACACTTCCATTCTGACTTAACACACCTCCATTCTGTCTTCACACACCTCAATTCTGTGACTTCACACACCTCCATTCTATGATTTCACACACCTCCATTCTATGACTTTACAGACCTCCATTCTATGACATCACACACCTCCTTTCTGAGTTCACACACATCCATTCTGTGACTTCACACACCTCCATTGTGACTTCATACACCTCCGTTCTATGAGTTCACACACCTCCATTCTGACTTCACACACATCCATTCTATGACTTCACACAGCTCCATTCTGACTTCACACACCTCCATTATATGACTTCGCACACCTCTATTTTGACTTCACACATGCATTCTGTAACTTCACACACCTCCATTCTATGACTTCACAAACCTCCATTCTATGACTTCACACACCTCCATCTGTGATTTCACACACAATCCATTCTGTGACTTCACACACCTCCATTCTTTATTTCACACACCTCCATCCTATGACTTCACACTCCTCCATTGTGACTTCACACAACTCCATTCTGTGACTTCACACACCTCCATTCTGTGACTTCACACACCTCCATACTATGACTACCCACACCTTCAATCTATGACTTCACACACCTCCATTCTATGACTTCACACGCTTCCAATCTATGACTTCACCCACCTCCATTCTATGACTTCACACACCTCCATTCTATGACTTCACACACCTGCATTCTGACTTCACACACCTCAATTCTCTGATTTCACACACATCCATTCTATGACTTCACACACCTCCATTCTGTAACTTCACACGCTTCCAATGTTTGACTTCACAAACCTCCATTTCATGACTTCATACACCTCCAGTCTATGACTTCACACACATCCATTCTTTGACTTCACACACCTCCATTGTGACTTCACACACCTCCATTCTGTGACTTTACACACCTGCATTTGTGATTTCACACACCACAATTTTGACTTCACACACGTCCATTCTTTGACTTCACACACCGCCATTCTCTGACTTCACACACCTCCATTTTGACTTCACACACATCCATTCTATGACTTCACACACTTCCATTGTTTGACTTCACACACCTCCATTCTATTAATTCACACACCTCCATTGTGACTTCTCACAACTCTATTCTCTGACTTCACACACCTGCCTTCTGTGACTTCACACACCTCCATTCTGTGACTTCACACCTCCATTCTATGACTTCACACCTCCATTCTATGACTTCACACACCAACATTTATGACGTCACACACCTCCATTCTGTGACTTCACACACCTCCATTCTGACATCACACACCTACATTCTATGACTTCACACACTTCCATTCTATGACTTCACACACCTCCATTCTGTGACTTCACCTACCTCCATTGTGAGTTCACACACCTCCATTCTGTGACTTCACACACCTTGATTCTCTGACTTCACACACCTCCATTCTACGATTTCACACACCTCCATTCTGTGACTTAACACACCTCCATTCTATGATTTCACACACCTCCATTCTGTGACTTCACACACCTCCATTCTGAGTTCACACACCTCCATTCTGTGACTTCACACACCTCCATTATATGACTTCACACACCTCCATATTGTGAGTTCACACACCTCAATTCTGTGACTTCACACACCTTCATTCTATAACTTCACATACCTCATTTCTGAGATGACACACCTCCATTTTGTGACTTCACATACCTCTAATCTAACTTCACACACCTCCATTCTATGACTTCACACACCTCCATTCTTTGACTTCAAAAACCACCATTCTATGACTTCACACACCTCCATTCTGTGACTTCACACCTCCATTCTATGACTTCACACCTCCATTCTATTACTTCACACACCAACATTTATGACGTCACACACCTCCATTCTGTGACTTCACACACCTCCATTCTGACTTTACTCACCTCCATTGTATGACTTCACACACCTCCATATTGTGACTTCACACACCTCAATTCTATGACTTCACACACCTCCATTCTATGACTTCACACACCTCCATTGTGACTTCACACAGCTACGTTCTATCAGTTCACACACCTGCATTGTGACTTCACACACGTCCATTCTCTGACTTCACACACCTCCATTCTGAATTCACACACCTCCATTCTGACTTCACACACCTCAATTCTGTGACTTCACACACCTCCATTATATGACTTCACATACCTCATTTCTGAGTTGACACACCTCTATTTTGTGACTTCACTTACCTCTAATCTAACTTCACACACCTCCATTCTATGACTTCACACACCTCCATTCTGTGACTTCAAAAACCACCATTCTATGACTTCACACATCTCCGTTGTGACTTCACACACCTTCATTCTATGAGTTCACACAGCTCCATTCTGACTTCAAACACCTCCATTCTATGACTTCGCACACCTCTATTCTGACTTCACACATCTCCAATCTATGACTTCACATTCCTCCATTCTTTGACTTCACACCCCTTCATTCTGTGCCTTCACACACCTCCACTCTGTGACTTGACACACCTCCATTCTGTGACTTCAAAAACCACCATTCTATGACTTCACACATCTCCATTGTGACTTCACACACCTTCATTCTATGAGTTCACACAGCTCCATTCTGACTTCACACACCTCCATTCTATGACTTAGCACACCTCTATTCTGACTTCACACATCTCCATTCTGTGACTTCACATTCCTCCATTCTTTGACTTCACACCCCTCCATTCTGTGCCTTCACACACCTCCACTCTGTGACTTTACACACCTCCATTCTGTGACTTCACACACCTCCCTTCTGTGACTTCACACACTTCCATTCTATGACTTCACACACCTCCATTCTAAGACTTCACACACCTCCATTCTATGACTTCACACACTTCCATTGTTTGATATCATACACCTCCATTCTTTGACTTCACACACCTCCGTTCCATGAATTCACACACCTCCATTCTATGAGTTCATACACCTCCATTCTATGAGTTCACACACCTTCATTCTTACTTCAGCAACATCCATTCTATGACTTCAGACACCTCCATTCAATGACTTCACACACCTTCATTCTTACTTCAGAAACATCCATTCTATGACTTCATACACCTCCATTTTATGACTTCACAAACCTCCACTCTGTGACTTCACACACCTCCATTCTGGGTTCA